>VWZV01006117.1:182976-267951 GCA_013397155.1 Irena cyanogastra
CAATCACAAGAAAATGGATGAGAATGACAGCAGAAGAGTTTCTGTTATTTTATCAGTGTCCTAAACTAAACAAAGATCAACTCTGGACAGAGAATTTCGATCTTATAGCAACCAAAGTAGAATCCCTATGTTTGTGGGTGTGTCTACATATGCCTGGGGAAAAATTGCTATCATCAGTATTCAGATTTACTTTCTTTNATTGATATTACTATGAATATCAACAATGTTTGTATACTAAGTAAAACTCTGTTTTTCATTATCTTTGAGCACTAACTGAAGTTGTGAAATAAATTTGCATGTGTAATTTAAATTGAATATTTTTTCTTTGCAGCAAACTTTTTTAAATCTAAATTTGTGATGTACAACTATTTCCAGTTTGTTTTTGTCTTTCAAGCTTTTCAGTAAGGTATTTTAAAATTGTATGAGCTTTCTTCATTCATTAACGTAACAAAAATGCATAACCTTGGCAAGTGAAACCTATCAGAACCACAGAGTCAGAAAATAGAAGACTGAATTCGTATTGACTGTATAATAACAAAAACGATGCTATTAAAATTCTGCAAGACCTTGCAGAAATATAATAGCATAGTCTGACTCAACTTACTCCCACCTCAGTCTTCTGTAGAAATCAACATAAATGCTAACGACTATGAAAGCCACCCATCTCATTTTTTTAAAAAAATATCAGTACACCTTGGATATATTCAGCTACACAGCTACTTACATTTATATGTGCAATTTAAAAAGTTAAACTATTCCCAGGTCATCTGGTTATTGTATTTTGAAAGTAAATACTATAATTGCTGGTTAATTCATCATTCTTTTTTATAAATGTATTCAAAAGTTAAATTAATCTAGTTGCATATTGCCTTTCAATTGACATGCTCCACTTTGATTTCAAATAGGCATGTAAATTAGCAATGGATAATGGGATAAGATATGCAGTGGTGAGGTTAGAAGCAGCCTCTATGCAAAGCCCTTTTCATGCTTGGGCTAAGTCACTGATCCAAATCCTGATGAAGTAACGGAAGAACAGTTTGAGATATCATTGAACTTTGGGTCACTTGCTACAGAGGCAAAATGAACAATAATGGATTTTCCATAAAAGCTGGAATAAGAAGACTTTGTGAATTATTTACATAGTTGTATTCTAAATATATTCACAAATGATTGGACTGGATTTTCAGAAGTGGAGAAGAGGGGAAACATTTTGATAAACAATCTATCACATCTGTCACAAAGTTTTTCAGCTAACATAATTCATAGTACTTATTTAAAATATTTTGTACAATTTTTGAATGAATTATGGATGATACAAACACAAGTTATTTGACCAACAGCATAAAATGAGTTAATCACAGACATATGTACTTGTCAAACATTTCAAAAGAAAAATACAAAGTGAATTATTTAGAAAATTTGACTCAATTTATTTCAAGACCATGCTGATAATGTCCAAAATGTGTGAACATGCAAAGAGAAAGAAATGTGATTTATAAAAAGTTGAAAATTTTAATTCCATTATTATATTATTCTGCTTAATCTAGGTACCTGAAAATCTTATTTAAAAGTTGAAGGAATATATGTAATTTGTAATATGTGAGGCCATCTGCATTTCAATACAGCCAGAATAGTCATCCCTTTTTCTGCCTGTGAGGAGATATCAGCCATTAGTCAGCAATATGCCCACTCTGTTGTCTGAATCGTAGGACTACAATGCTGTATTTGAGCTACTTTTTCAGTCTATTTTCACAATCAACATAGAGAAAATAAAGGTCTTAGAAGAATAATGTTTCATATGGATATTGTTGAATTGGTATTATACATGCTGCAGTCCTCTCTAACTGATCCAGTGTTAAAAAATTTCTTGAAAATGGTAGTTCAGGTGCCTATTAGCCCCACCGCCTTCTCTTATAACTGATGCACAAGTTAAGCCAAGATTTCTTATCAGAAAAATTACTTGTTCCTCACCACCTTGTTATTCAGTATGCACTGTTCAAGGAGATCAGTTTGTTGCTGAAAATGAAAGCCTCAACCAGAAATCTGATTAATCAGTCTGACATTATCAGAATACAAGGGGTTTTTTTTTAAGAAAAGGTGAATTACATTAATCATCTCCCTTTGATGAATTCAAAGTTTATCATGTATGTTCTATAAAAATTGACACAATTATTCTTAGCAATAATTACAAGATAAAGAATTTTTCTGTATTGAATATGCATGGTGCAGTATAGCTATTGTGTGGAATAATGGAATAAAAAGTGGGGTATTTAAATAAATAATTGTATTCAATGCTTACTAAAAGCATATAATTATAAAAAATCAACTAAAGAACTTCAAGGCTTTGTTCAGAAGCCATAGAGTGAAGGACAGGAACTATATTGTACTGGCAATTTGTTTTTCAAAAAGGTCAATTTTATTTTTCTCTTAAGAAGGCTGAATAGGTATATATGGAGTTTCTTAATTCAAAATGTCATTATTGAAGTAAATAATATAATTGCTCCTTTGTAAATCTAAAGTTATAGAACTCGTCTTTGAATTGTTTTTGAAGTACCCGATCTCACTTTCAGAACAGTCTTCAGTTGCTACCAGCTTTTCCAGAAAGACAAAAAAAGATCAGATTCTCATTAATACTTTTCTTTAGATACAAGTGGTACTAATGATATACATAAAGTATTCTGTCTTGCACCTAGAACAATCAGTTAAGTACATTTTTTCTTTTTTTTTCCCTGGAAAAAAAATATATGTCCACAAAAAGAGTGAAACAGACACATCACGTGGACATCTCATGAATCTACCAGTAGTGTAATGATTAGATATTTTCTAATGATAAAATATATCTAATTGTCTCAGTATTTTCTTGTGAATTTTGGGCTTGGTTATTACACGCACCAGGTTCTTCCACTACAAAGATAATCAAAATTATCAGTGTTGTACATAATTTTCAGTTGGCAGCCTATCTCACTACCAAAAATGAAGATTAATTCTACCAGCACATAAACAACATTTTTGGTCCAGTTTCAAAAATTATTGCAACCTGAAATCTATGGGGGAAATCAGTCATGCTTGTCAAGTATCATACACTGGATTTAGTTGCCAGATGAGATGCCCAATTCAGGAGAGCAGTATTCCAATCTCTCTTCAGCTACTGCAGCTGGCATTCTCAGTTCTACCATCCTCAGGAAACACCTGACAGCAATTGTAGTGTCCATATTTTTAATGTTGATTCTAGGTTAAAATGCAATAACAAACCGTCAAATTCTCATTTGATTTCTTTTTGTATTTTAACATTCATTTGTATTTTAACATTTACCAATAATTTGGTAGTAGCATGTGGAGCAGATGAGGTACTCATCTTCTTTTCCTACAGTCTATTATCTGTACTTTTATTTTACGTTCTTTTGTCTGAGACTAATCAAAGTTGGTGCCCCCGCCTCAACCTTCTCATTAACCACCACAAATGAACATTACGGACTTGAAAGTTTTTTTTTATGACCCACCGTTGTCTGCTTTTTCTGGAATTCTAGGGACAGGAAGTTTAAGAAAACTAGAGAAAGAATAACAGCACAGTAAAGATCAGGGTCAGTGTTGCCCTAATACACAGTATTCATCAAAAGAGTTTGACTTCATCGAGAGAAGAAAGCATACATGAGTACTAGTGAATCACATAGATAATGGTAATTCAATAAACCATGGTATGACAGGATAATGGATCACTCATTCTATTCAGTTTCCTGGGTGCTAAGTTTCGCAAGTATGTATAAGCATGTACCTATGTACTTAAATGAGCAAAAACACTACACTGAAATCATGTCATGGCAGTAATTGCAAAGCCCTGTTAACATTCTTCACATGCTCTCAATGGGCAGAACATTTTCATTTAAATTCTCATTTGCAAAATCACCAAGTCAGCTGGTTTTAAAAAGTTAATGTGAAAAGGAAAGTTTTTAAAATTACTTTTTAATGTTCTATATTGGCGTGGGCTAGCCATATGGGGCAATTGGGTACTGTTTGTCACTTGCTTCATTTCCATTACAATACAATTGCAACAGCAAATCCGTGCATCTTGCAGTTCAAAAATATGTCTTTTTTTTTTTCTTCATAATAACTAGATATGTTTGTTAAGTTTTCATTTCACTGCATTATAATAAGCTTCACAAATACACAGTCAAGATAGGGTTACCTTAACAACCTTGTCATTTCAATTTTTCACACATTTCCATTGTGTGTTCCTTCTATCTCACTGAAGTTTCAACTCATTAGCTGACTGCCATAAACTATTAGTCTGTAGCATTGCTGAGTCTTTAAAAAAATATAAAACAGAACAAAAAAAAAAAGAAAAAAGAAAATGAAACGACACAAAAGAGAAATTGCCTACAGCCACTTTCAGACTCTTAGTGTCTACAAGTTATGCTGGTTCATTAGCCCAAAGTGCATTCAAAAGGAACCCCTTCCAACGACAGCAACAACAAAAAGAAAAGCATCCAACAAGGAAACCATTAATGAAGATTCTATTTTCAGAATCCAAATTAAAGGTATCACTAAACAACACAAGAAACACTGTTCATCTCATTACTTTTCACAAAGCCAAGCAAAATACTTTTATGTGTGCAGCATATGCTTCCTCTGTATTTTGGTATCATGAAACTGTCTAATCTAGTGATATCTGAAAGGCAGGGTGTACTAATTGGTTTGGCTTCAGTTAAAAAATATTAAATCCACAAATTGGTAAGGAGTCTTAACAGTATTAATTTGATAATCACTGCCTGTTGTAAAGATTGATTTAGGGAAAGCAGTATATTGCCAAAACATGTTTGCTTTAAATAATCTCATTATACTTCATTGCCTTTTACGTTTTTTTACTTCTGCGGATTTTTATGTTTGTTTGGTTGATTTGTTTACTTCTTTCTTAGCCTGATTAGCACAGTTTGTCCTGATTTTAATCAAACATATATTGTTATTCTATATTTTTCTATAAATATGTACATGTATGTGTATATTTTTCTATAAATATATACATTTCTGCCATGTCCACATAATAACACTGTATTTCATAATACATTTAATTAGATTAATATTATTTTTTTTTCAAACCCATTTTTACTTTCATTTATTTCAAAATAATTTTGCAATAAAGCATTGGAAATACAATTGTTTTATTTTACTATATTTTTAAGAATAATTATTCTTATGCAACTAAAAGGTAGCAATACCTCAAAGGATAAAGTAGCTTGGTTTGCTACCGTGTCACGAATTCCCCTCAGTGCATGCATCCTACCTTGCCCTAAGGCTGCTGTTTGGAATGATGCCAATTTATCTCCTAGCCAGTAGGAAACCTTTACCCAGTAGGAAGAATAAGGTTCTCCAGAGTCTGAACCATACAGACAGCATTAGCATGGGTTGTGACAGATTTCACCTCCTAAGCACAGAGCAGTCTGGACATGAAGCACACATGACGGAAGTTTCTTGCTGTTTGGGCTGCTACCAAAATATGAGGTAAGCTGAGGGATGCTGATTCCTGGAAAGCATCCACTTACAGCTCCAGGACCAAAGATTACTCAATAGTTAATGTCACATGCATGCAGTTTCCTTCTCCAGGTGCATCCAGTGAGATAGTGTCCTAAAAAAGTCATTGTAAGGAGAAAATTGCTCTCCTCAGAGAGAAGAAAGTATGTGCAAAGACACTCTCAAAAAGCATGGGTATTGGACACTGAGCAGGCACACTGTACTTTTGTTGTTTCCAAGCTGCCTTCTCTTTCCCAGAATCATTGAATCATTAAGATTGGAAATGACCTCCAGGATCATGGAATCCAACCTTTGACCGAACACCACCATATCAACTAAACCACTGCACTAAGCTATGGTTGTTTGTGTCCAGTCATTTCTTGAACATTTCCAGGGATTTTGACTCCACCACATAACTGGGCAGCCTGTTGCAGTGTATCAGGGTTTAGGCTGGATATTAGAAAAAAGTTCTTCACCCAGAGGGTGATTGGGCACTAGAACAGGCTCCCCAGGGAAGTGATCAGAGCACCAATCTGGACAGAGCACAAGAAGCATCTGAATAACACTCAGGCACATGGTGTGACTCTTATGACTCAGTATCCTGGGAATGGCCAGGAGTTGGACTCAATGATCCTTGAGGGTCCATTACAACTCAGAGGATTCTGTTATGTTTATTGTCTTTGTATTTATTCTTGCCTCAGAGTATTTTCTTTCAAAAATTACCCTGCTTCCTTTCAAAAGCTATTATGCCTCATTCATCTATCCTTGCTACTCAGGGTCCAAGTATTTGCCCTCAGATCTAAGTCTTTTCCAGGTTGAAATGACTTTTTTCATGTAGTTATCCTGTTTATACTGTAACTTTTATCTTTCTTGTTGCCCTTCTTTGCTCCTTGCCATACTCACCTAAGTAGGGGAGGTTACATCTCTTTCTGCATTTTTTTTGTGTTGCCTGTTTGAAACGCAAGCTCTGTCAGTACCACCTCTTGCTATATGACTGTACAGTGTCCAACGTTTCCTCTTTCCAAATGCCACTATAAGAACAGGAGTGAGAGGCTACTTGAGGTGCTGTGTAAGAAAAACAAAGATCAAAGTTTTAGAAATTAAAATAATTTTACATATGAAAGACCACAGTCACAGGTAGTCCTACGTAGTCAAATTCATCCAATACTGATGGACGTGTAAGATATGGAAATCAATTATCTTTCTAAAGGTTATCTTTTTCTCTGCACTGAAAGTATGAGAACTCCAGGTGAGAATACAATCTAACTTTTAGATGACAAAAATGCCATGAAATGACTGCCAATATAGTTGCCAAGTAAGGTGCCTAAATTAGTTAAACTTGGATTCCAGCTGGCATTTATTTTGTCATGAGCCCTGAGTGTATGCACTACATTTTCAAGGTCTGCAGGGAATAGCTCTGTATTTAGAGATGTGGTTGATACAGTCCCCTACTTTTGAAGGGATAACTTACCTTAAAGTTTAAACCTTCCTGTGCCACAATAGGGTGCAGGATTGATGAAGAGGAGGGTTTATATTAACCAGATTAGCAACAAAAGAAGAAGAAAGTGACTTTGTGTCATTTTCTTTTGTGCCATCACTGAGACATGACTCTGTGTGCATACATTTGTTTAATATTTATAATAGAAAAGTGCCTAGACACTCATTTTGATCACCATGGTCAAATTGTAGTGAGGTGGGTGCTCCACAGAAACACACGCTGTACATGCTGTATGCTTACATAAAATATTATATATTTCTTTTTCACACTCCTGCCATTTCAAGTTTTTTATATTTTTATTTTATTGAAATATAAGATTCTAATGTTTCAGAGCAAAGAACCTTAGCATATTTTCAAGATCTATAAAAAAAAAAATCACAGAATCACAAGGTTGGAAGAGACTTTCAAAATCAAGTCCAACCAGCCCTAACACCTCAACTAGACCATGGCACCAAGTGTCACATCCAATCTTTTTTTAAATATGTCCAGAGATGATGACTCCACCACCTCCCCATGCAAGTCATACCAGTACTTTATCACCCTTTCTGAAAAAGCTTTTTCCTAATATCCAACCCATATTTCTCTTGGTGCAGCATGAGACTGTGTCCACTGGTTCTGTCAGTTGCTGCCTGGAGAGTGAGACCAACCCCACCTGCCTACGGCCACCTTTCAGGAAGTTGTAGAGAGTGATAAGGTCACCCCTGAGTCTCCTTTTCTCCAGGCTAAACACCCCCAGCTCCCTCAGCCATTCCTCACAGGGTTTGTGTCCCCAGCCCTTCGCCAGCCTCGTTGCCTCCTCTGGACGCGCTCAAGCATCTCAACGTCCTTCCCAAACTGAGGGCCCAGAACTGGACACAGAACTCAAGGTGTGGCCTCACCAGGGCCGAGTACAGGGGCAGAATGACCTCCCTGGTCCTGCTGGCCACACTATTCCTGATACAGGCAAGGATGCCATTGGCCCTCTTGGCTACCTGGCTCATGTTCAGCCGGCTGTCCACCAGCACCCCCAGGTCCCTTTGTGCCTGGGCACTGTCCAGCCACACCATCCCCAGCCCGTAACACTGCAGCAGGTTATTGTGGCCAAAATGCAGGACTTGGCACTTGGACTTATTAAACTTCACCCTGTTAGACTCTGCCCATCAATCCAACCGTTCCAGGTCTCTCTGTAGAGCCCTCCTACCTTCCAACAGATTGACACATGCTCCCAGTTTAGTGTTATCTGCAAGTTTACAATGAAAGACTCAATACCCTCATCCGTGTCATTAATAGGGATGTTGAACAGAACTGGCCCCAGCACAGGCTCCTGAGGGACACCACTGGTGACTGTCCCCAGCTGGATGCAGCACCATTCACCACCACTCTCTGGGCCAGCCATCCAGCCAGTTCCTAACCCAGCCAAGAGTGCTCCTGTCCAAGCCATGGGCTGCAGCTTTTCCAGGAGCGTGCTGTGGGAGACAGTGTCAAAGGCCTTGCTGAAGTCCAAACACACAACATCCACAGCCTTTACCAGATTTCCCCAGGCAGGTCACCTAGTCATAAAAGGAGACTTCCATTAGTTTATACTAATAAACAATGGAAGTAAATATTAATTCACAATTTTACTTTTTCCTAATAAATTTATCTGTTGAAATATGCAGCACAGATCACTAATATAATTCCAGATTATTAAGAGGAACCACTGTAGGTATTTAAAGAGATCACAATATAATAAAATACAGAATAAAATATGCCTAGTGAAGAGTTCTCTCATATGAGTTCTCTCAATTTCTGGCAAGTTTATTATAGATTTTCAGTAAATTCAACAAAGGCTGTATTTGTGAAATCATATGCTCAAGTTATAGCACTTCTTTTCAAGCCTTTATTTTATAGAAATATATAATTTTGAGGTACAGAAGTCAGGAACATAATAAATTAAATGTGGTGGAATGACCATCCCTGGAAGTGTTCAAAAGGCTTGTTCTTGTGCCACTTGCAAGCATGGTTTAGTTGTGGGTACAGTGTTGCTAGGTCAGTCGTTGGACTTGATAATCTTAGAGATCTTTTCCAACCATGCTAATCGCATGGATCTATGATTCAAAATCTGCTTTTCTGATTTACATTAATCAGAGCACTTAGTCCAGTGTCCAGAGACAAGCATGGACTAAAGTTTGAATATCACTGAAATAAAATATATACTCTCTGCATAATTCTTCCTTGAAAGAGAAAGTATAGATGGCAAGATACTGAAAATGTTTAGTTGTGGGTTTCTCATGTATGATAGACAACTTGTTTACAAGGTCTTGCCAATGCAGGTGGATTTTTCTTTCACAAAGTATAAATCAAAAGTGAATAAAAGTCCTCATACCAAAATAAGTATAAATTCAATTCTATATCTGAGTAGAACTAGAATGCAGCTTTATTAAGTGCAAATTGGAAATTTCAATTGAATGCAACAATAAGGTAGAACTGCAACACTATTTCACTTTTCACTCACAGCAGCACTGGAGCAGTTCTGCTGTCCTGAGCAGAGAAAGAGCACACTCCAAGAGGTTTCATTTCTTCCACAACCTCCTTTCCAGTCTTTCTCAAGACCACATGTATCAATCTTTGCCTTATCCCTTTTGGATGACTGTCGCTCATGATACTTATTTTTGCTTGGATTTCTGTATACTTTTGCCTCCTTCTTTTATCTTTCAGCTTGTTATTTACAGACTTGCAGTCCTACAAATCAATAACTCCACTCTCTTCACTACTCCAACAAATTCTGCTTATTTTCCCTGGCATGTTTCTGTTCCAGTTTTTCCAGGTACCTCAGAAAGTAGACTCTGCTATTCCACTAATTCCAAACAAAGAGATTTTAATTGCTTTTCTGTCTGAAATGAGTGAAAGCTGGCTGACAAACCCCCCCGAATTCAATGACCTTGGTGACTGCCTGCAAAGTGACATCATGGATGCTGGCAGCTGAACAGTGCCTTTACATAATAAACCCAGGACTGTCCACGTACTCAGTACAATATAAACTGTCACATCACTTTTGCTGCTGTATTTTTACAATCTCTCTTCCAGTATTTGTATTTTCCCTTTGGACTTCTTAATTTTTAAAGACAATTACTCTATGCAAGAAAATTTAAATAATTGGACTCTGCTTAATATTTGGCTGAAGAAATTCACGCCTAAAAAAGTAGGACAGCATGGTTGTTCCAGGTGTCAGGTTATTAAAAAACATGAAATCATCCTATCACAGGGAGACTTAGTTGGAAGGGATCTGTGGACTCTATCTGGTTCAACCTCCACTTCAGTCAAAAATAAATTGGACCAAAATCTGATTTCATTTATGAGGATATTGAAGAATATTTGAGTTTCTAAATTTAAAGCTCTAAATTATCACAAAATGGGTAAAAAGACTTTAACATCACATATTTCTCTTACATCTCCTAAAGCACAATTGTTGCTCAGTGGCCGTCTCCTAATTTTTTAAGATTTAGGCTAATATATGACACTCCTCCCACTGGTTTTAATTGTTTCTAGTTATTTTATCAGAGATGTTGCTGGAAGCACACCTAGAAACAGGTAGTTGTTTCTGTTCCTTACAAGCTCTTCCTTTGATGTCTGCTAGCAAATATGTGACCTTCTACCTATCAGGATCTGTACACCTCATTCTCACATATTCATGAGCTCTTCCCCAGTGTTTATTAGCTTATCTTCTATATATTTAAAACTTTAGTTACAGTTTTCAACATAGATTTCCTACTAACCACCATTCAAGATCTCTGTGCCCTACAGCAGTTTTTTAAAGCTCCCCCACGACCCTCCTAGGGGAGTTTTACCTCTACAAAAGCAACATAGTTGAGCTTTTAATCACTGGCCATTACCAAGAAAATTTATTTAAAATATAGAAAAAAAATCTGCTTTATAATATCGATGTTGTCTTTTTTCTATTTAAGAAACGCACAGATGTTGGATTTACAAACATTTGAATGGTTCATTCCGAGATTAGCAGAATTCATAAAAATGTAGTTTCAGACTTTGCTTGTTTTTATCCTTCTGTTGTCATTGTAAGGTACTGAGTGCAGAACTAGGTTTCTTGCTTTCGTTAAGTTTCAAATATTTCATGGCAATGTGATGACAAAACAGCTTTACACGTGGAAGGAATTGAAATATTGATAGTGTAGTATTTAACCTGAGTAACTCACTCAATATAAAACACAACAACAATCTCCAGTGATAATTTTGTATATATACCCGCTTTACACAGCATAGCTGTGGTACTATTTTCTCTCCTAAAATATTTTATAGCATGTTTTTGATTTGCAGATTTCTCATTCTTTCACTCATTCATTCACTCACTCACTCACTCTCTCATTTTTCTCATTTTTTCCCCTTTTGGTAAGGTACGAACTCACTTTACAAGTACACGTGGGCATTTATTTCTTTAGAAATTGTATTTATGCAGGAAATTTGGACCCCTACGTGGACAAGGGTTAAATACACAGTTACAAAAACTACTCATTTGAATAAGTATTTTCTAATTCCTACATAGTTTATATATTCTGCTCCTGTTCAGTGTCTTTTATAGAATTCAAAGCTATTATTATGCTTACCTATCTACAATATTAGGAATTGGCATAGAAATTACAGCAGCGAAATTTATTAACATTTCAAATTTCTAAATACATTCCAATGAACACTGACCAATTTGCTTTACATGATTTTATTTTTTTAACATGTTGTGGCTTCATGCCTTTTAGATTAATTTATGTTTATAGTTTTAGAAATAGTTTAAATATCATATTATTATGTGTGTTATTTTAATCTTTTTACAGAAATAATTTGCAGCCCACCTTTATTTGCTGCAACAATTGCCATCACTAGCAGATTGTATCCACCTGAAAGTAGTGTTGTACACTAATAATTATTGTAAGATTTTGGTTGTATTCCTGAGTTTTTGTTTTTCAAGATTACCATAGTAACATAAAACTAGAAATATAATTTTCACAATTAATATTAATATTTGGCTAAAGTAAGAAAATGAGGAAAAAGCTCAATCATCAGTTTGTAGCATGAAAAAAGCCAGTTTTTCTGCAGCTTCCCCTTCCTGAGATGATACAGCTGGAGCTCTCTATCATTCCATGCCGTGTTGGACCCGGCACAAGTCCTGTCAAGAGTAAAGATTCCTACAGCATTTTTTCCTCTCACTTCTGAACAGAAGTTAGGCTGGTCCCTGTGGGGCTTGTATTTGTTGTTGAAGTTAACAAGTGAAATGGCCCAGTACTGTGGAAATCTGGAATTTTAAATCTTGCTTATGTTGTAGTGTTTACAGGAAGAAAAAATTGTTTTATGAAAAGATAATGAAGGACTTAAATTTCTTCATGTATTCATTATTTCTAAGTAACTCTATTTCATGGATAATAAGAAAGATTGAAATAGCATTAAAACATAACAAATGTTAATGCAAAATGAGGCAAAGAAATTCCATTTTTATCTATGTTTTACAAGTGTCCTGCTGTATTTTGTGGATAAGATTTTCAGAGTAGCCTAATAAATTTGGATTAACATGTAAATTAACAAGCACAGAATGTTAAAGTCACACGCAATTTCAAAATTCTAGAGTAGCTCCTGTTATAAATCACAAATATGTGGGCATTTCCATCAAGCATCTCATTTGTCTTTCTCACCACAGTAAGGCATCAAGATCACAGGCAGCATTCTGAGCTGTGAATTTCTAAGCATTGTATGTTCCATTACTTCTGTAACATTCTTCCTCACCATTAGGAAAGAACTGTAATGCAGGCAGTGCTTTTTACTAACAACCTTCAAGGTTCCCTTTAACTCAAAACATTTTAGCACAAGTAATATTTGTATGCTGTACAGAATCCTAAGGTTAGAAGATCAGAATAGGGATTGTTAATATTGGCATCAATAATGCTGAAAACTATAATACACATAGTGAAAATACTGGTACTAGATAATAATAGATAATTGCTAGAGTAATAGAGTATTACTTCACAGATGATGTACAGAAATAAATAATAACTTGGCCTTACCTAGCATAATCAAAATTTGTCAAAATCAGAATTTATAATATGGAGGGACTATGCTGTCTCCTGAATAAACTCTCCAGAAATATTAAGACCTATTTACAAACATAGGGGACTATTATCAAAGAGATGTGAAATACAAGCTTTTCCAGTTGCTTCACTGAGATGTCTCACAGTCATACAAAGCCAATTTTTTGTTAGTTTAGGGCCAGAAGGGCAAAGGGTTGAATAATTCAGGTTCCCAAAGCACACTGAATGAACATTGAATATGTCTTTCTAATAAACTAAATGTTCCAGAGGGTACAGTTTTCTCTTGAGTGCAAATAGCAAAACACTATTTGTACCCATGCAGCTGAGATCTCTTTTCACTCTCCCCTGCTTTTCCCTTCCAGAAACTGAGAGGATTGCCCTTCTGCAGGACTGGCAGCAATGGTCCTTGGCTTTGGCTTGCCCCAGCCTCAGTCTGCTCTAGACAAAGCCAGAGCTATGGCAGAGGATCTGCCATTGATTTGGTAGTATAAATGCTTATATGGCAGCATTTAAGTGTTTGCCCTGACACTGTTTAATTTAGTAATCTAGACAAAGCCTCAGGAATTAATTCTGGAGTGTGTTTTAATTCTGGAGTGTGTTATACATGTCACATTTAATTAGACCACAGGAGCATGAGCTGCTGTTATGCTTTCCCTCTTCTTTTTTTTTTTTTCTTTCCTGCTGTTTAGCACTGATTTTCTATATTTAATTTTCATTTTACCTAATCTTGTCTGGATTCATTCACATTCTTGCTTCCTGCTTCTTTCCTCTTTTTTCAGCCTTTCCTCAGTGTGCTTGAACACAAGTTCCACATTTCATCTGAACCTTTAAACTCACAGTGTTCCAGTAAATAGAAAACAGTTACCAAGTTGTATGCTTATGACTTTGCCTGCTGGGTTGTGCTTCTCAAAATATGACTTAAGAATCACATGGAGGTGGTTTGCAAAAACAGATTTACATGATGCTTTTTTTTTCGCTCCCATCTTGTATTGCTACTTTACATAGAAGCTTATTTTGTTTGCTTTTTTAATGTCACTATTCCTTGGTGATCACAGGAGTGTTATTCAGTTACTAGTCTCATCTTTTCCAAGCTGTTATGAGGGGAAAAGGTGCTTTGTTTTCTATTGATACATCAGTAGAGAATATTTTAATATAACTACCAGAGATATAAAGAGGGAAAAAAAAGAACTGCATGTTAATTTCAGAATGGAATAAGGTATGTGTTTTAACACTAACAGCTAAAGTTTATAAAAAGAAAAGGCTTACTATGGATAGAAATCAGTTTCTTTTTCTTATACTTCAAAAACATCCAGTTTGGATACGGTTTCAGGATCCCAAAGGAACAAGTAGAAAGAAATGAGAGTGAAATTCAATGTATTTCACATCTATTTTTCAGCAGTAAACTAGAAACAGTCGTGACTGTTAAACAGAAATAAAAGAGCCAATCCTTGGAAAAGTAGGAAATTTCCAAAGCATGAGAAACTCCGACTCTCTGAAGAGTGTGATTGGTTTATCCTCATGTCTGTTGTAGCCTCATCATTTTCACTCAGCCTCATGTCCCTTGATAGATTTGTAACTTCTTACTGAATTCCTAGGCTGAAAGGGGAAGAGGGCTTTATACAAAACTGTATGTACTTTGTGGTCTACAGCAGCTAGTGTTAAAGTATATCTCAATCTGACTATCTAGAATACACTTAGCTATGAGTTTACATAAATCGTGTACAGAATTGATTGCTCTAAATTGCAATTGCAAATATTCTGCATTTTGTGAGATTTTTGTATGCATCTCATAAGGGGGAGGAGAAACTACAACATGGAAGCAAGAGTCTTAATGGCTGTATGAAAGATTGCTACAGTTAACAAGAACTCATGAAGTATATGATTTTAATTTTAAACAGTAGGTCACAACATTTCTCACATGAGTAAATATGAAACTAAAAAATATTTTCACATATATGTGTACCTAACCACTGGAATGATGGTATGACTCAGATGAATGAAAAGCAAGTTCATAAAATAAACACTACAGCATAAGTTCTAAAAATCCTTAATTGAGGGGGGAAAATCATGCTCACTTCTCTTCCCCCTACGTGCTATTCCTCTTGATCATTTAGCTGTCTCTTTAACCTCTTCTACTTTCAAGGATTTTTTTTTAAGATTCCTTCTGCTTTACCTGTTTTTTTCTCTTACCTGTCACAGGATTGCAAATTGTATAGTATTGGTAATGCATTTTATTGGATATAAGAAAGAATGTAAGCATATTGCTTTCAAACATGTTTCTTTTACATAGATTTTTTTGCTAAGAGAACAGAACTCTGAGGAGTAAGAAACTCTGAGGAGTAAGAGCAGGATGATGCAACTGAAGAGAATAGCTCCAGTTTTGAATTTTGAAACTAGCTGATGGTCCTAGAAAGAATATAATTAAACTCTCCTCATGAAATAAGCAGCAAGATTAGCTTCCAGGCTCTAGGAGAGATAGCTTGATTAGCCTACAGAGTTTTGACAGCATTATTAACCAATTCTAGAATTAACAGAAAATTTGGAATTAGAAAACACCTTTTCTGTGCAGAAAAAAAAAGTGCCTGCAGGCTGAGAAAATTCTAAAACAGAATGACGTGACCATGATCTTTTGTCCTAAGGATCTCTCTTTTAATTTTAATTTCCGTGAGTATTCTTCCTTTTTTTTTGGGGTGGGGGAGGGGGGAAGGGTGTGGTGGGGAGTGGGTAAGGAACAAAGAAAAAAACCCAAATGAATAAAACTGAAAAGAAAAAATGTAGCAATAAAGCCATAACTCATGTATGACTGGGGGTGGGAGGCAACCACATGTAAACTGTTTTTTCAATGATAACACTGGAAAAGCTTTGGTGATACTTGAAAACAAGACAAATGCAATTTGCAATGGAAGCTGAAGTTTTCAAGGTGATAAAATTTCAAAGGTTAAATCTAGTCTTTGATCTAAGAACTTTTCAATCTCTTTGATCTCATTAGGGTGCTAATATTAAATAGAATTCTGCACCCTGAGATTAAATAAAATGAAGAGTTCAAATCCACGCCAAATCTGCTGAACTTTGTGAATTTGTGAGTAGAAGTTATTTCAAATCTTGCAGTTCATGTATTTAGCCACTGAAATTCCACATTTTAGCAATTGAAAAGAATTATTAGTGATTTCATTCAGAAGATACTGTTAGATTTTATGTACTCAAACCTTCAGCTCATGGAAAACAGTACTGAAGATCTGACTGAAAACAGAAAGTAGCATTGATAGTACTGCATTTAATTCTAATAAATTCATAACATGGTGAAAACATAAACATTTGTAGTTTAATCAGATGTTAAATTGAATGAACAATGGCAAAACTGTTATCTAGATTACTGGGTTTCAATCTTTTCTGATGTGAAAACACCAAAAATATGCCCTGTAAGTCAGCAGGAATTTGTCAATTACAAATTGAATTTTTAATTGGTTACTTTTGATGATTACTACTTTAATACGAAACTTCTGCTCTGCTTTTGTCTGGTAATTTTCTTCATAGTAGCTTCTTTGGTGCTACGTTTTAGATTTGTGAGTAAACCAGGGTTGATTACTGTTGTGGTGTGTTATTGGGTTTTATCGGGTTTCCCCCTGGGCCGTGGCTGTGTTCCTTCGAGTCTTGTCATCTCTCTGCAGCCACGCCCTGTGCCTGGTGAATTCCAGGGAAGCTGTTGAGTGATTCACCAGGTTCCCAGTTTTTCCCACATCTTTTATTCATGGTTTACTGATGGTCCTTTTGTTCTGGGTCGCTCCTACACCTATCCTGGATTGGTCCCATGCCTGTACCCTTCCCCTTTTCCCCATCCCCGTTTTTCAGGTGCTGCACGGTGGGGAGACCTCACTTTTGCATGGGCTCCTGCTCTGGGCAAATAAACCAGTCACACCCTGCAAAAGTCCTCTCTTCATTTCCTCATCACTGCCACGCTTCTGCTGAAGGCGAAGACCCACAAAACCAGAGGAGGTGCTGAACTGTACCCGTTAATGCTGGGTCGGAGAAAGAGCTAACTGGAATGAGACGCGCGATCCCGAGAGTTGCATCTGAACCCCAGCATTAGATAACAAAGATATTTCAGTTATTGCTGAACAGTGTCTGCTCTGTGTCAAGGCCTTTTCCATTTCTCGCCCCATCTGGCCATAAAGTAGGAAATTTCTTCACAAGAGATTGGTAGGGGACACTGATGGGACAACTGGCCCAAACTGACTCAAGGGATACTCCAACCCAGTATCATGTTCATCATATAGAGCTGGGGGAAGAAGAAGGAAGGGGCAATGTTCAGAGCAATGATATTTGTCTTCCCAAGTGACTGTTCTGCCCGTTGGAGCCCTGCTTTCCGGGGAATGGCTGAACACCTACATTTCACTCATGGGAAGTGGTGAATGAACTCCTTGTTTTGCTATGCCTGCATACATAGCTTCTACATTAAATAGCTCCTCTGAATAGGGTCACTTAAAAAAATAGTAAAAATAAACACCAAAAAAATGAGAAAGAGAGAGACAGTTTTCTTCACAGAAATCATAAATGCTGAACAGGTCTAGTTTAAAATGGAATAGATTTATGTCATAACTTTCAAACATGGGATTATGTTACACCTCTTTGTAATGCCAGGCCTCTTCTTGTAGCTTATTCAAAGAAGATAATAAGTATTAACCAATACAATGGTTATGCAAATATATCCCACAAGGGCACCATTCCTTCTCCTTGGGCCAATTTTCTGATCTAATCTGGTTAAATAAATTGATTTTAATACATCCTTTCAAAGGTCTTTAAGAATTGGTAGAATTAATTTTATGTATAACTGAATACAATTATGTATAACAAATGTTTTCCCATCAACATCCATCTAAATACTTATTTTACCAATGTCCATTCATCAATATCAACATTCATCGAAATGCATATATTTTATTAGCTATTGAAAGTTAAAATCTTAAATACCTTCCTATTATAAAACTTAATTTATGTAGAAGATAAGACTTTCACTGTATCAACTAATATAGGATCCAGATTCTATCTTGGGGGAGAAAAAAAGAAGAGGCATTGATATTTTCATCTTAGTTTTCTAGCCTACACTAACTGGGCTGCCTTTTTTATATTGGGTACTTGTTTTCACAATGTAATACTGGCATTCCTGTAGTGCTAAGGAGTTTGCAAACAAAAGTTTTTTAAAAGAAAATCGTAAAGAGATTTTTCTTAAAGGAGATCTGAGGTGCATCCCAACTTGATGGCTTCAAGAGTGAAAATTATTTTAACCTTCCATTTTACACTCCTTTGTGCTGTTTATTTGCACAGAACTGCATATCGCTAAACAAGATAGGGGGCTGCTCCTTAGGTTTATAGCCCTCCCTCTCAATACCCATGTCAACATTAAGTTCACCCGCATTTCATTCTCTCTTTGGTCAATTGATTTGAATTCCTAGATTCACAACAGCCCAGATTAACAGGCTGGATTTATAAAGAGGTGTTCCATGTTTATTTAGAGTGACTCAGATCTGAAATGACATACCTTAGTCACACAGCTAGTTTTAGACACTTAGTTCTCAAAATTGAGGTAAAAGAGACTATAGGGTCCTTGGGCTTATGAGGAGCTTTGTGCTCCAGCACAACCAAGCTGAAAGATCAGACAGCAATTATGAACAGGCAAACTTGACATCCACACATCCATGGGCCCTGTTGGAATGCATCCATGAGTGCTGAGAGAGCTGGAGGACACCAAAGCTAGGTCACTCATGATCATCATTGAAATGTCTTTGGAATCAAGAGAGTTGCCAGAGGACTAGAAGAAAGCAAATCTCACTCCAGTCTTCTAAGAGACGAGAAGAAGGACCCAGGAAATTGCTGGCCAGCCAGCCTCACCTCCATCCCTGGAGAGTTGATTGAGTGCCTCATTATAGAGGCCATCTCTATCCACATGATTGACAAGAAGGCGATCAGGAGTAGGCAGAATGGATTCCCTAACGGTAAATAATGCTTGAACAACCAGACTGCTTTCTATGATGAACCAAGTATGGTTGGTTCAACAAGATGCATGATGGAAGAGCAGTGGATGTTGTCTACCTTGACTTCAGCAAGGCTTTTAACTCTGACTCTCACAACAGCCTCATAAGCAAACCTAGGAAGTGTGGACTGGATGAGTGGACGGTGAAGGGATTGACAACTGGCTGAAAGGCAGATCCCAGAGGATAAATTCAGTGGCACACGTCTGTCACAAGCAGTGTTCCCAGGGTTCAACAGTGAGCCCAGTATTTTTTAACTTACTCATCAGTGACTTGGACGAAGCGGCATATGCCTCTGCAGCAAGTTCACTGAAAACACAAAACTTGGAGGAATGGCCAGAACCCCAGAGGGCTATGAAGCCCTTCAGAAGGACCTCAACAGCCTGGACAGATTTTGTTTTGTTTTGTTCAAAAGATTTCCAGATTTCCTTACATTCTTTTACCCCTATCTAAAATTACTGATTACATAGAAGCGTGTTTCAAGTTCATATACTCATGCACATGAAAAATTTCAGTTATCAGATTACGATGTGTTTTTTTCTTCTTTGTTTAAGGGAATGAATCTGAATTAATTCTACATGTTAGCAGAGCACCATCAGGCTGAATACAAAGATTAAGAAATATGAAGAAATGAGCTATATTTTTTATGTCAGTTGCAGATTTTTTTTACCTGCCTTCTTTGGATTTGAATGAAAGCTGAATAAAAGCAAAATGTTAACTAAAAAAATTAAATTTTGAACACATTTTTCAAATGAAAAATGGAGAAATGTTACTAAAATTTAATTTAAGAAATGAAATTTAGCTCTAGTCTTTCTGAGCTAATTTTGTCTCTATTTTCAAGTTCCTTATTTAGAAAACAATTGTTACTGTTTGAAGAATTCCCTCTGTTGTGTTTGTCTTCTTGATATTTAATGTAAATGGAGCTAAGAATTACAGAAATTTTTTTGTTAATAAATTTCAACAAAACTAGAAAAGGGTATAATATCAAGCAGATCAGAAAAGAAACACAGGTAAACACTGCCAGCTAAGAAGAGTTGAGCAAAACCATTTTACCCAGTAAAATAAACTCAGGACTGTATTGGAATTTCAACTATGTGAATGTTTAGCTGACTGGTGTAGTAGTTCTGTAGTAAAGACCTAGCCAGTGTAAGCAAATGTACTCAACAGAACCTACAGGAATTTGACAAGAATGGGGAACTGCTTCCTTTGCAGAATCAACTGACCAAGAAGAAACAACTGAGTAGCTGTGTGTTCACTGTATGGGAATCCTTTGATTGCAGTTTTGACTGAACAAGAGAGGCCAATGTTGAATGAAGAAGCAAGCTGGGCACCTTGTTTCTATGATAGGCAGTGACCTGAGGTTCCCCTGGGTTTTGAAACTCATCAGGAATTAGGAAGACAGGGCATCGCAGAGACCACAATATCAGTGATCTGCTGAATTGCAGCTTGTCATTCCCTAAATTAGCATCTCTCTTTTCTTTAGGGTAGATGTGCAAGACATACTCAAGAAGCATTAGCAGAAACAAAATGCTGGCAGTAAATTAGAATTCAGCAAATGCAGGAGCTGCTTGCCTTCACAACCTGGCATCAATTACCTGATGGACATACTGGCTCTGTCTTGAAGGGCTGCGTCTTGTTCCCATCATATTCAGAATGATACCCAGCTATTTTTTTTACTAGCACAACTAAAGTGCATGAGATACATCATGTGATTTTTATGCATTTTGATTCACATACACAAATATATATGTGCATAGGAAACGGACAAGAAGTGTCAATGTGTTTTTGTGTGTCAGTGTTCACATGCAAGGGGCCACTCTAGCTACACATAAATAACATGAACACACTCCCCACAAAATATCAAACAAGGTAGAGATCTGAAGTAGGAGCAGCTTCTAGTGTAATTGTTAGAATTCTCTTTTTTTCCCACTTGAACACACCCTATTTGCTTGCTCTGCACCAAAAAAAAAAAAAAAAGGATCAGATCTGCAGATCTGTCCATTGTGGACCTACCTGTCTCACATAGTACTTAGTGTGCTTTGGGTGCTGCAAAGATACTGTTTGCTGGTTCACTGCTAGTGTGTTCAGGCTGAAGGATGCTGAAATACCAATCAAAACTGAAGACGACTAATGCTTTCAAATCAAACCAACATTTCATAACCAGGGTTGTCATGTCTGAGACCTCTGTGTGTAGAACACCCTCCACTGAAATTTGCAGAAGCTGAGCACTCTCTTAGACATGAGCATACAAATTCATGCCGAAAGTGATAAGCTGCCACTGCCAATGACCTCTACAAAAGATAAGACTGAAATGATGTCTGCAGAAGTAAATAACATGGCTGAGGAAATAGAATTGAAACAGTATACATAGGCCGTGTAAAGTAAAGCATAGATCCTGCATTTGTGACTTAAGAAAAAATAATGCTCTCCTAATGTGTCGATTAAAAACTACTGTGTATTTTTGTCAGGAGACCCAAAAGCATGACTTGTAAAATGGCATTTAGAAGTGCTGACAGTCTTTAAAAACAGGTATTGCAATATCTTTGGAGACTTTCAAACCATTGAATGAGTAAATGAAACCAGAAAAGCAATGACAATTAATTCATATGTTTGCAATGCAACTATTTTATAAAAGTGATCAAGATCAAGGGAAACCAGTACAGAGAATGAGCCATCCTAAAGTCACTTAATTGTGGTCTATAATGCAGGTTATAAAAATGAGTCCATTTATCAATGTCCCTTTCTGCATTTATGTAATATTTTGGGTTCCTGCAGTACTATATTTGATATCACGAAAGGCTCATTTTCATCAGGGGAAGGAAGAATGAACACAAACAAACCCTTGAGAGAGATTTACACAAGATCAGAAATGTGACACTATAAGTCAGATTCTTTTTCTTAACTCCCTAGGAGACTTAAACTTCCAGAATATTTTAATATGGATCAATTGAAAATCAATATTTATATCCAAGGAAATATATACCTGTTTTGTTTCAGCATAGATATTTCTGGGGCTTGACTCTATGGATCAGGTTAGACTAATATGAGAAAATAAAGTTCTAGTTGTTCTTTAATAAATTTTGGTTATATTTATATAAAGTATTACTAGCTGGAATATTACAAATATTTATTATAAAGATTTTTTCTGATTAGACATTGAAAAGACATGAAAATCTATTATTAATACATTATTTCTGTTTAAGTGTTATTAGCTTAGCATAATATGGTTTTGAATTAATGTTCCTGCCTTATGACATGGTGTTAAAGAATAGTGGGCCAGAATGTTCTCCTCTATGGAACACGGTGCTGTAAGGAAAATAAATTAAAATCCGTACAAAAGTCTCTTAGTTCTCTTCTCATGTTGTGCTTATAACTTTTGTTGTGAAAATGCATGTAAGACCCATTAAAATTATGTTCTGATATCTTTATGATATGTTTACAAAAGAAAATTCACCTGCAGAAACAGCAGTAGATAGCTTTACTCGGTTTTATGTTCAATATGGGTGAAGCCTGCCTGTATGGATCCAATTCATGTTATCCTTCACTTCCATTGCTCCTTGTCTCTTGCTTTTAACCCCACCCCAAATTCACAAGGATATTACTTCCCCAATATGCAGTAGGAAACTCTGGCTTATATAGAAATGACTTTTATATGTAGTTGAAATGTTTCATGAGGAAAATACAAAGTATTTGCAGAGTGTTTGCAATTCTTTGAACACTAGTGTATTCCATTTACTCAACTACCACTTTTCACTGGGTATGGAAAGGCGAATTTTTGTTCCTTGTTTTGTTTTTGTCTGTCCTTTTTCCAGCTCCTTTTAGTATGTTTATAATATTCTCAGCAAGAGAATTGTTCATGTGTGCTCAAAATAGAGCCACACTTTCATTTGGCTGGTGCGTCTTGCCACAAAGCCTCTGATAGATCCACTAAATATTCAGAAGTTTTGCTCAATATATTATTAAAATGGTAATAAAAAGATAGATTCATTTAGTCATTGCACTACTATCAGCAAAATCCATCATTGCTTTCTTTGTTAGAGTGTGATGCTTTAATTTACATATTAAAACCAGTTTGAAATAGAATTAATAATCATAAATTATATTCGGGCATAAAGTTAAAGACCTGATTAACTTTTACAAGTAGAATGGGACACTTTTACTGAAGAATTTTTCTGTATAGGTGCAGGAAAGAAAAGGTTACTTAGGTCTCTGTATCTTTTCTCTTCTGTCCTCCCTTCCTTGCCGCTCCAAACTTGGAGGGGCTATCACAGCTCTTCTTGGTGGTTACTTAAAGTATCAGATGAAGTGAGAGTCTGGAATGAGCAGGTATTCTCACTGACACTAAAGGTGAGATTTTCAGAAGCACTCAGCCTTGATAAATCTCTGCTCTCATAGATGTCAGTGGTGAAATGAGGTCAGTGGAGTAATTATTTCACAGCTGAATGCTCATAGTAGATGAGAGTTTTCTTCTTTTTTTTCCTTCTTTTTTTTTTTTTCAAACTTCAGGCTTTCTAGAATTCCTACAGTTTGAGAATCAGTCCATTTTATGCCTCTGAATTATACAGCCCCAGAGAGGCAATTATCTATAAAATGTACAAGGTTATCCACATTGTGATTCTTCTCCATTCTGCTTGGGTTTTTTGTTTCTATTTTTCTGGGTGTGTCTCTGAGGAAAAAGATGATATAAGCCAGGGTAATTCACAATGCTGTTCACAAAGCAACATTGAAACATAAAGGAGAAACCAAAGAATTATAACCTTGAAACTATATTTCACATTTATACCAAAAATACAAAAACCTTAACTGATGCAGATTAAAAAAAATGAACATTTTTTCACTCAAATGCACATATTTCACAAAAGAAAAATTAAATATCTGCATTGCATCATAGCAGAAAGTGTGGAAGTCAAAGGGCAATTAGCTTGAATGGTGACCTTGCTTGCTGAATTTCACTTTCCATACCAACAGATGATAAATCACACATCATAAAAAAAACCAAAACAAAACAAAACAAAAAAACCAACACATTAAAAACATCATAAAATGAATGTTTTAAGAAGAAAGAAGCTCAAATGACATGAACTATGGGACTGAACCTTACAAAATAGCCTTCATAAGATCTAGTATCCTTCCTGATGCCATAAATTCTAATCATTTTCATCAACATATAATAGTCTAGTAATGATTTTCACAATAGTAACTACAGAAGTATTTAAGAACTAAAGAAAGCAAACTATAATATGCTGTTTGTTCATTGTTTTTGACATTTATTTTAATATTTTGTACTGGAGTGAATAATGGTAGAATATTACCCCCACAGCATTGTCCAAAGTAGGGTTTTATAGAGAGTCCTTGCATTAGGACTCAAACACCCCTCTTTCCAGGCAGAGACATTGTGGAAGGCAGCATCATTGTCATTCTACCAAAATGTTGTGATATGTAGCAGTGGAAGGGGAAAAGGACAGTGTATATACATAGATCTGCTTAAGCAATTAATATGTCTTCCATACTTTTGTAGGAAACCTTTGTCAGCAACAGGGACAGCAGAATCAAGTGCACCCTCAGCAAGTTTGCTGATGACGCTGAGTTTTGTGGTGAAAACGACACCACTGGAAGGAGGGAATGTCATCCAGAGGGACCGTGACTGCCTTGAGAAGTGGACCTGTGAGAACCTCATGAAGTTCAACAAGGCCAGGTGCCAGGTCCTGCACCTTGATCAGGGCAATCCCAGGCAAAAACACAGCCTGGATGGAAAATGCATTGAGAGTGGCCCAATGGAGAAGGACTTGGGAGTGACTGTTGGTGGACAAGAAACATAAGGTGTCCTGGCAGTGTGTGCTCAAAGCCCAGAAAACCAACTGTATCCAGAGATGTATTCAAAGCAGCACAGCCAGCAGGGTGAAAGGTGATTCTGCCCCTCTGCTCTGGTGAGATTCCACTGCAAGTACTATGCTTGGCTCTGAGGTCCCCAACAGAAGAAATATGTGGACCTGTTGGAGCTGGTCCAGAGGAGGTCATGAAGATGGTCAGAAGGCTGGAGCACCCTTCCTACAAAGACCAGGGAAACCTGAGAGCAGCCTTACGGTACCTTACTGGAAGGGAGTAGATTTCTATTAGGTATGAGGAAGAATTTCCTTCCTTTGTGAGTGGTGAGGCAGCAGAAGGGGCTGTTGAGATGGGTTGTGGATGCAACATCCCTGGAAGTGTTCAAGGACAGGTTAGAGTAAACTTGAAATGAATGGAAGGTGTACCTGTCCATGGCAGGGGACTTGGAATTATATGATCCTTAAGGTACCTTCTTAGCCCAAACCATACCATGATTCTGTGAAATATGACTTAGTTTAGGCATTTTGAGAGCTTTTTTTTTTTTTTTTTAATGAGAGACATAATATGTAGAAATTTTTGAAGACCTTGACACTTCTGTCTGTAGAATTTTACCTAGCTCCACAAATGACAGTGTGTAGATAATGCAGATAGCATCAAGAAAACACTTCTGGAGAGAAAAGGTCGTGAGAAAGATCAAGTTAGAATTACAGTTTCTTTTAAAATGGTAGATATAAGAAGGTCTTTTTCACAGAATTAGAGAATCATAGAATGAACTAAGTTGGAAAAGACCTTTGAGATCATCAAGTCCAACCTATGTCTTAACTCTACCTCATCAATTAAACCATGGCACTGGGTGCCACATTCAGTCTTTTTTTAAACACTTCCAGGGATGGTGACTCCACCACCTTCCTGGGCAGATGATTCCACTGCCCAATCACTCTTTCAGCAAAGAATTTTTTCCTGATGTCTAACTTAAACATCTCCTGGTGCAGCTTAAGACTGTGTCCTCTGGTTCTGTCAGTGGTTACCTGGGAGAAGAGGCTGACCCCCGCCTGACCACAACCACCTTTCAGGAAGTTGTAGAGAGTGATAAGGTCACCTCTGAGTCTTCTTTTCTCCAGCCTAAACACCCCCAGCTCCCTCAGTCATTCCTCACAGGGTTTGTGTTCCCAGCCCCTCACCAGCCTCGTTGCCTCCTCTGTACGCGCTCAAGCGTCTCAACGTCCTTCCCAAACTGAGGGGCCAGAACTGAACACAGCAGTCAAGGTGTGGCCTCATCAGTGCCAAGTACAGGGCCAGAATGACCTCCCTGCTCCTGCTGGCCACACTATTCCTGATACAATCCAGGATGCCATTGGCCTTCTTGGCCACCAGGGCACACTGCTGGCTCATGTTCAGTCGGCTTTTGATCAGTACACCCAGGTCCCTTTGTGCCTGGGCACTGTCCAGCCACTCTTTCCCCAGCCTGTAGCATTGCAAGGAGGTGTTGTGGCAAGCTTCTAAGCATTCCAGACCCCAAGACTTGGGACATAACTATTTCTTGGAATATGCATCATAGAAACTAAATTTGGTGGAAGAAGGAGGAAGTAGATATTTTGTGACGGGAATATAAAGGGCCTATGTTCACTAGTGAATGAAGTAAAGAAGCCGTGTACGTGGTTTTGTAGGGTATGTATTAAAAATACATAAAAGCAGATGATCCTCTCTCCCTTCTTGCAGTCAGGGTCACTACCTGAGCAGAAAGGGCCACATTTACAGTCAGCTATCCTATAAGAAACAAAGGTCCTCCCAAGCATCATCTCCCAGGCTGTGGGACACTAATATTGAATCAGATCCTGAATGAAGTCCAGCTCGCAAGGAGACAACCAGATCATCATGGCATAAAAAGAGAAGCTATCTGAAATCTGAGGAATTCTACATATCTGTGGATAAGGAAGGACTGGAAGTACAGGCACCAGTAGCCACAATGTAAACAGACACTTTATCACAGTACTCGTATCTGGGAGAAAGTGAAGGCTCTTCTACCTCAAAGAATGACCATCTGATAAAAAATATCATGGTCATCATGGACTAAGTTATTGTCCATAGGTCTGTCTTAGAATTTAAATAAGCACAGATTCACTCTGTCTCTTAGCTAGATATTAAATTGACACTGAAGAATTCCCACTTTTTTTTTTAAAGTTTGAAAATAGCAGCAAGTGTGTAGATGATCTGAATAAAAAGGCTAAATGTCCAACTGCAACAGAAATTGACTTATTCACTCTGGCTTGATTCCTCTTTGATCAGCTAGAAGGTGATTTTCAGCGACTGTGCAATAAGTCCTGGTGAATGTACTGTCTCCCAGGTCTGTTCATACCAATGAAGAACATAATGTACCAGCAAAGCCTGTTAGCATGGTTACAAGGCAGACAAGGTTGAAGAGGTGTAATGGGATGGGCCTTATTCCATTACTGCAATCCTGATGATATAACATATTCTCAACAATCACAAGGCATTAGCAGAATGACTACTGTTTTCTAAGCATCCTGAGTGGAAAAAATAAAGTAATGAAAATGCTCAAAGGACAGAGTATTATGGTAGTATAAAAAATACATGGACAAGATTTAAACAGCAGTTTATTCCATGTCTGAAGCAGGTATGTGCCACAAAGCAGTAAAAATCAGGAGATAATATCATATCTCACAATAGCTAGCCCTGAAACACTTGATGTGTTTAATAGTTTCCAGTCAAATCAAGCAGATGAAGCTGAACTGCAAGAGCATGTTACAGAAATTAGAACATTACTGCTCTACATTAGAAAATGAAATGCACATAAAAGAAACATTTTTATCAGAGAATACAGAAGGAAGGTGATATCAAAGTGTTTGTGACTGATCTAAAGCTGAAGGGGAACAAGGGAATGAGGAGAAGGAAGGAGAGAGGAAAGGAGACAGCTTGAGAGTCTGATAAGAGATTAAATTGCATCAGAGATGAGAGGAGAGAGTGAAAGTCAAGAGAATCTGAAAATTGACAGTGAAAGATACTCAAAGGTGACAATATACTGGATCTTATTAGACAAGGAAATCATCAAGTCCAGGCTGAAGTTCTGTATTTTCAATAAATGCTTGAAAAATATTATAAATTAAAAATATTTTGCAAGTTTTAGCAATATTTTAACAAAAATATTGGGCAGCAAAGCCAAATGAAGAAAACATTCAATATGCATTTATGTACTCCCTCTCATTTTTTAATTTCTAAAATAAAACTTCTCTTTTTTTCTACTAAAATAATTTTCTCTGATTGTTCAGAGATATGTGACGATGTTTACTTTTTCTTATTTTATACTAAAGCTTCTCTTCATTAGACATCTTCCAAAAATGGAAGGTCAGATAATTATAATTAAGAAAACAAGCACTGAAGAACTTGTTATATATGAATAATTTTATTTTTAATTATTAAAGACAATCGTCCGGCATAAGGGAAGAGTTGCCATTTCTTAATCTCATTTAAATCAGTGAGAAGTCATTTCTTAAATGAAATTATAGCAGATTTGAAACTCTGGTCTTGTGTTGAAAGAAACTTTTACTGGACTATTCAGGAAGTCATTTGCACTGAATTTATATCATGTTATTGAAAGTTAGCTGTTTAAATAATTTGGAATAATACATAAGGCAAAAGTGTTTGTAACTCATCAGTTAGGTATAATGAGTAAGTTGACCCATAGACTTTTGAAAATATTATATAGAAAATCCCATGGTGCTGTACTTGACTTGAGAAAAGAAACTCAAGTGGTTTTGAAATCCTGTATTTCAGTACAAAACTAGTAAGAACTTGTGGAAATAACTAATATATATGAAACGTCATAAATGTTAAAAAGAAGCCAGAATGCTTCTCTACTAAATAGCTTGGTTGAGTCATTCATGAATGGGTAGTATCTCCCTGAGAACAATTACGTGGGAGAATTTCAAATTCTTACCAGATATCTGTAATTAGCTAAGATGTTCATTTTTTTTGTATTGTTTCAATTTTTCCATGTAATAGTATTATTGAATGTTGCATTTTAAAAAATGCTCATGAAGGCAATCTGCATCTCAGGTGAAACCTAGATCAAGTGGCTAAAGATCATGTAATCATGATCTAAACACAATTTTCTTGAATACCACAGCTGAGATGAATCAATAAATGAATATTTTGTGAGTTCCAAACAGGCTCAGGTATGAGGAAAATACTTCCCTAATTTGGTAACACAGCATTTAATTTTTTTTATATGCCCAAAAAAAGGAAGCTGGATACTTCAGTGTTTGGAAACCTAATTGCTGTGAGACCTGTGTATCTTCAGGGTAACTCACACATCTCTTAATGATATAAACCCTGATACAGGATTAAGATTTAAATTTGTATGTAAGTCCACTGTGGACCTATTTTGAGGACTGCATGAAGAAAATAATCAATCAGATATTAAGATAGGGAAAAAACAATTACTAAGCAGCCCTTCTAATTTTCTTACCTTGACATTAGTTTTTAAACAGTGTCAGGCAGTCCTACAGCCATCGAGGAAACGTGACTGTGCCAGACTCCATTCTGAGTCCTAGACCATAACACAAACCTTGAAGATGCAAAACAGAACTATGGATCAGAAATGTCCTATGCTTGGAACTTCTTTACCCTCGTTGTATGCATTTTCTCTCATGTCTGGGCCTTTAAGCTCATGCACTATGAATGGAACTGGGTTTCAGTCCTTGGTTCTGCAACTGGAAGTTTGAGTTGGAGGCATACAATGAAAATATTTAAATGATAAATTTAGAAGCCACTTTACTGTGCCAGGCTGCAGAATAAGAAAAGAATGGGCAAATGTGATTTCATAAGGGGAAGTAGATCAGGGGAAAAACTGATAAATATTGCCTGTGAAAATGAAAGATCTCAGCACTCTTGAGTACATTGCTGATAACCCTGTAGCAGCTGTGTTTTCTGAGAGTAATTATATTAGGGCCAGTTCAGAATCATTGTATGGATTTCTCTTTATTATTGTAACTATACAACACAAGTGCTGCTTTTCAGTAGAATGTGGATGATACAGCTCTTTCTTAAAAATAAACTAAGAAGGTGTAAAAGTATATGGTGAGAAGAATTGATTAGCATAGTTTAGTAAATATTTTGTATATAAGAATTTCTTTGTAACACTTAGGAATTCCTTTTGCCTCATTAGCATTTAGTTTCAAGACTGATTCAATCACACAGTCACAAAGCAATGGAAAAGTCATATAGCTCATGAATAATAGCAGGAAAGGATATGCCATTTGCAGGAGAAGAAGGAACAGGTGCATTGTAGAGGAAGAATGAATTTACTCCTACAAAGGTGTGGGCTTTTTTCTCCATCTAAATTATAGATCCCCTTTCATATATAGATATTTCTGTCAGATTTCTCTACTGCACAAATGGTGAATGTCTTAACATAGGTCTATGTTCTCAATACAATAAAAAGGAAACTAAGAAAATTAATAAATTCTCCAGTTATTTCTGATGAATCTATTTCTCCTGCTGTAAGTGGTCCATGAAGCTACATTTAGATGTGTTAGAACCATAACAAACTGAGCTAGTGTATATTACTGGAATATGCTATTAAAAATATTTAAAAGAATCTCATGTAGGATTGAATATGTTCATATATGCTAAAAATTGACTGCAACAGCTGCTGAGAAGATATTTACTCTACCCTAAGTGAAACCAGGACACAAGTCAACCTCATTCTGTCAAATTTTGTGATAACTAAGATACTGTATGTTGTCTTTCTCTGCACATGTTGTACTGAGTTGCCAATACATGGACAGAAAAGAGTAAGTTTATTTTGGTTTTTTTATTATCTTTTGAGCATCTTCGTAGAGCCAGTCCCCAGTGCTCTGACCAGCACTTATTATCATAAACATCAGAATATGAGGATTCAAGGCAAAAAATAATTTGCTTGGGGAGTAACAAACCTTATTTTCTTTCTGCATGACAAGATGTGTTCTCTAAGGCTGCAGATTAATGCAATCTTATTCAGCTTGAATTTCTCATCAGAATATGTCTGAAATATCTCACATAGTAAGCAAATTTGTCTTAATTTTCTTGTTTTAAAATTCTGTTCTAATGAGCCTAACTATATGGAAAGAATACAATTATATCTTCACTGTAACTTGAATTAATAATCTAATATGCATTATAACAATCACAAGAAGCAAGATACATTTTTGTTAGTCATTCTTTTGTGAATACTTCATAGTTTTCAAGGAAAGGCAAGAAGATAGGAAGACTCATTCTACTGATCGTTTTGCATATTAGAATAAATTTGATTTGAATTTTGTTGTAGAAGTACTAAAAATTTATTGCATCTCTCATAGTGATCAAAACTTTTTATAGTTCAGGAAGGGCAGTCTAGACAATGCTGTTTGACAAACAGTTAAATATGGTGGTAAGTATGCAAAATGTGCATTTTACATATTAGATCTTAATTAAAAAAGAAATCTGTAGAATGCCTATGAGGGTTTTGGTTTTTTTAAAATTAATTCAATTAACTTACAATTCAGATAAAATAGACTAGTGTCTCCCAAAACAGATTAAAAAATAAAGAAAAAGAAACAAAAACCCAAACAAAACCTGCTTAACTCCGGTCATCTTCATAGAATTATAGAATCATAGAATAGTTAGGTTTGGAAGGCACCCTTGAAGGTCCTCTCGTTCCCCTCCCTCTACAATGAGTACATCTTGGACCTGATGAAGTTGCTCAGAGCTCCATCCAAGCTGATCTTGAATATTTCAGGGAGTGGCCAACCAGCTCTCTTGGTAAAGAATTCCAAAGCTTCTCCACATTCATCATTAAAAATTTCTTTCTTATATCTAGTCTGAATCTTCTGTCTTCTAATTAAAAAACATTACCCCTTGCCCTATTTCTAGAAGTCCTACTAAAAAATCTGTTCCCACCTTTCTTATAATTCCCCTTTAAGTATTGAAAGCTTGCAGCAAACCTTCCTGGAGCCTTCTTTTCTCCAGGCTGAACAACCCCAACACTCAGTTTATTTTCGTAGGAGAGGTGGTCCATCCTTCTAATAACTTCTGTGGCCCTTCTCTGGACCTGCTACAGCAGATCAAGGACTTCCATGTACTAAAGATTTCAGAGCTTATTCCTTTTAATCATAGCTGAAAAGGTCACCATGAGACATTTAACATGGGTTTCTTCAGCATGTCTTTTTTGATTATTATCTTAATCACTAACAGTTTTCTTAAAAGATTTAATTTTAATGGATAGATGTGGATACAGGGTGTGGGTGGTGTCTTTTGTTTGAATTGTGTCACTGCTTGGGCTTATGATCAGCGGCTGGGCAGGTGCAGAGCCCGGCGGACGAGCCCAACACGCCACCGGCCGGCAGTGACGGGATGTGGGCTAGCTCGCAGTAGAAGGTATCCCCCCATGAGGGATCCGAGGCGAGATGTGAAGCAGGGGCCACTCTCTTGCATGTCCAGAAGGATTTTATTCCTCTGGGACAGAGGTAAGGAAAATGGCCCCGAGCGATGTCCGAGAAAACATTATAAAGCAACAGAAACTCGGGGGGCTGGCACGCAGGCCAGCCAATAGGGGTCTGTTAGGGGAGGGAAGGGGGGTGACAGGGAACGGATGGGGGGAACACAGAGGAGGGGAAAGTCACAGGGAGCCAACCCCTGGCAGGGATAGGAATGGATGACAGGGAAGGTTCTGGAAGGATTTGGGATGGACTAGGGAGATGGACAGGGGTTTGGGCAGGGTTACCAAGGATTGGCAGGGATAATTCTGGAAACTTGGGGGAGGAGAAGGAAGATTGGCAGGGAGAGTGGCGGGAAAAATTGGTAAAAATAACTCGGGAGGAACCAATGTGCGGGAAAAGAATAGGGGTACATAAGAACAAACCATTATTAATCTGACTAACATAAATTATCTAATTAAAACCGAACAAACTTAAAAACAGAACACCACAAATTGTTCATATTTAGACTTCAAAACAAAAATGTAAGGAAGAGTACAGCACAAATTTAAAGAATCAAGTAGAGAGGATCCGCTTCTTTCATTTTTTATGAAGTAAAGATAGAGCCATTTTAAAAACTCACTGAATAACCAGTTTCTTGAAATTAAGTTAGACCGTTATTTCTAACTTTTTGTTTTGTTCACAAAGGACTGAGAGATTCTAGATATTTGTGATGCAAGTCTCACCATCTTCATGTTTAGGATAATATTTTAATGTTCTTTAATTGACAGGAATCATTTCATAGTTTAATACAAATCACATTTTTTATTAATATTGATTTAACAAATTAATTGTTTGTGTTGATAAGTCTAAACACAAAATGATTGTGGGGTATGATTCCTGTTTCTGTCGCTTGGTGCATTTGCTATACTGAAGAAGAGCTTTCAGATAAAGGGATCTTTAGTATATCAGAAAGAAATGTGAAATGATCCAATGATGGGAGCTGGAGCATAATGATTTCCAACAAGAAAAGATGTTCTTTAGGAACAGTACTGGAGCAATCAATTATTGAAATCATTACAGGAACATTTAATATAGGTCTGTGTGGTCATAGATGTACCATGAGCTAAGGCCTCTGTACAGAGCCTAGAAAGATTTTTCAGAAGGCAATATCTGCTAGCAATAAGAAGCTGACTGCATATTCTTAGATAGCTGCTAAATTGTCATTTTTGCAAAAGCCCTTCTGTCACAGTGGTAAAGCTGGTCTTTATAATATTCTCTTGGACTTTCTAGAAAACATAAAAAATGGGTAATTTAAACCAGACAAATGAAATCTGGAAAATGAATATGTAAAGGAAATAAATTTGAGCAAATTAAAATAATGCAGATAAAACCATTCTAAGTCCTCTGTGTAGGAAAATTAGAATATATGAGACAGGGAGCTGGTTTAGAAGCTAAGTGGATAATAAATATGTAAGGAAACAAATGGGGCTGGCAAAGCAAGTTATCATTTAGCAGTCTGTTCCTGTACCTTTGTGTATGAGAGGCATGCAGGCGCCAGGAGAATTTCAGTAGCATATTTTAAAATTTCCATCTAATGAAGTGTGCAACATGAGAAGGAATTTTGTGTTAGGAAAATCCATCTTTTTTGGCTCCTATGTAATTTAGCAAAATACAGGACTCTAGGAGGATCGGGAGTAAGTTGTACAAAGAGTTTATATCTCTTCAAATACATCCTCCCATCCTGTGTATTAGTTAGGGATGTGTTTGACTGGGAGCGTAGCACAACAAATGCAGCTGTTCTAAGTAACTCTGAGCTGTGAAACAGTCCGTAACAACTACAAAAAAAAAAAAAAAAAAAAAAAAAAAAAANAAAAAAAAGAAAAACCAAAAACCTCACCATAAAATAAAAAAAAATTCCAGTGCTTTAAATTGTTTAATATAATAATAATAGGAAGTATCCCCCAAATAATCTGTAGTTTTATGGCAAAATTGTAGTTTAAAATTATCCTTTCTTATCATATGGATGGCCTCTTCCTTCATGTGTCATTTGTACCTCTGAGGTAGAAATAGTGAATAAATGCAGTGAAAGCCTACAATATTGCTCTTAAGACTTTATGGTAAATTAAGACATTGTCACTGCAATTGTAAAATGCCAGCTGTCTAAGCTGCAGTTGCAAACTAATGTCTGAGATTTCTTTTCTTTTTCGACCCACTTAAAACATTAATTTTTCCTGAGATTATTCATTCTTTGCCAGAAGATACAGTTTATTCAAAGACACATGAACATATTTTAAAAATATATTGTTGTTGCACAAATGTTCCTATTTTGAAGCACAAGATTACTTTGTTTATCTGTAAAATCACATCTATAGTTACTTTAAAAAAATATCTCAAATTCCAAATCAAAATGAAAGTGGATGTAAGCACTAGCAATATATATTAATTTATTATGTAATGATGGTAACACAGAAAATAAAGGCTGCATCTAAGTTTTGGAGAACAATGAAAGTTAAGGTATAAATGTAAATAGTTCTGCCACTAGAAAAGTATGGAAGATAGATTTGCTGATTAAGCTGAGGAAACCATTCAAGCAGCAATTCTTCCATTATAGAGAATAGGAAGGAATAATATATGCTTCATTGAGCAGTCTAGACCCTGGTTAATTTTCAAAGTCATTTGTTGCTTCTCCAAATCAGACAAGCGTTCACCCTGTCAAGAACATTACTTAGATGAAAAGTAGTCAAGGGCTTGTGAATCATTCTTTTCTCACCAGTGTTGCTATCATCTCCCAGAAGTTAAGGCACCTTTTCGTGGACTTTATAGGAGCTTGTGTTCTTCAGATAGATTATAAATATGGGATCAAATTCAGCTCCAGCATAAAGATGGGATAGCATCAGAAGACAAATGAACATCTGTGTGTCAAATAATATTTTAATTGACGTAGTAAAATTATAAACTATTAACTGATAATGTTACACATGATATAATGGTTACATAGACACTCACAATATACTTAGTTCTTAGCTCTTTAAATATAAAATAATTATTTGAATTAATTTTTCTTGGAACAGATACATGACATAAAATTTATATTAATAAAACATAGAATCATAGAATATGCTGAGCTGAAATGATCATTGAGTCCAGCTCCTGGCCCTGCACAGGACACCCCAAGAGTCACACCATGTGTCTGAGAGCATTGTCCAAATGCTTCTTGGACTCTGTCAGGCTTGAGGGCGTGAGCACTTCCCTGATTCCAGTGCCCAACCACCCTCTGGGTGAAGAATCTTGTGCTGATATCCAACCTAAACCTCCCCTGACTCAGCTCCATGACATTCTCTCTGATCCTGTCACTGGCTGTGAGAGTGAAAAGATTGGTACTTGCCCCTTCTCTTCCGCACATGAGGAAGTTCATACAATAATAGGGCCAGCTACCAGACACACTTGCACTTGCGTTTTTGGGAGCTCTGTAGATCTAATGGACACCTACTGGGTAGACTGACTGTGTAAGGCCAGTTACTGAGCGTGTCCATGGCTTGTATGAGCACCAGCAAGAAGAAAGGGCTGTGGCCTTGGTGGCTGGTATACCCAGGAGCCATCAACCAGGGAGACTGAGAATCTGAGCCCAGCTTCTGCAGGGAGCCACACTGTACATAGTTTTGGTGAATGGGCTTTCACCCTTAGCAAGCAGACAGGAAGGGAATGAGGCCATCAGTGGTTTCCATGTCTGTGTGAGGGATCTGTTTGCTGTCAGGGCTCACCTGTATGTCTGACCACATGTATCTATATGTACAGGGATTCTGTTCAAGCTTACCATTGCCATGACTGTTGCTGACACAGGGTGCTGTGGTAGCCTCATGGCTATTGAATTGTCAGATTCAACAACTCCCAGTGTAGCCTCTTCTCTCAAATAAAAAATCTAGAGCTCTTTCTCAAGGCCCTGTAGGTACTGCTATAGCAATGCCTCAGTCAGATGTTTGTAAACTATAGATATTCTTGCATGTTCTACGTTTTCATATTCAATTTTTAATCTATAGATTTAATTTTTTTATGAGAGATATTTTTCTTGTGTCTTTTATCTTTAAGAACTCAAACAAATAGATAAAAAGAATCTTAACTAAAGTGTTATTACTAACCAGCTAATACAGATATTATATCCCTATCCCTTAATAATCTTGTCTATTTCCACGTGGCAAAATTAAATGGAAAGGTATCATTTATTAATCTCATAAATACACTCCTTGGAAAAGTGATTTGGGTTTGTCTTGGTGTTTAGGAGCCTATGTACAACATTTCCTGTAAATGCAGTCGTTACCTGACAAACTTCAGCTGTTGTCCAGATACACAATGCAACTATTCACATCTCATTTTATTTTAGTTTTACTTTGAGTGTATGATATGATGGATTTTTTTTTGTCATTATTCTACGTACATTTGAACTTTTTGTGGATCTGAATCTTGATTCTAGAACAAGAAGACTAAAATATGCTTAATCTATGAAAATTATGGTGTTTTTTTAATTGTACAGTTAATCAACGTGCCAATAAGCATTACAAAATACAGATGATAATTTTTGAAATATGTTTTAGCTACAAAGTAGCATTCAAATATAACAAATTATAACATACATTACAGTTTGTGAGGGTGCAAACAGTTGTTGATATTTAGTGCTTTGATAAAGAGATGCAAGTTTATGCACAGATTAAGACAAAGATAGAGATGAAGATAATTCTTTTGAAATATAGATCTCTCAGATTATAATCACAGTGATTGTTAATTTGACCACATAAACCCAAGGAGAACATGTTTAATTAAACCAAAGGACAGTTGTGGATGTGGGCAGCTACTAAAAAGCACCCAGAAATAGCTAGGTAAAAAGCGCCAGAACTTTTGTCACAGAAACAAAACAAACACTTTGGGGTTTTGAAGCAAAAAACAAAGGTTGACATTCTGAGTTTTGACACAAGGAAAAGCCTTAGAAATTATCTTTTGTTTTGCAAACGATAAAACCAGCATTATTTCATCTAGAATGTTGTAACATTTGCAGATTCGCTCTATTCTCCTTTGGTGTTATTTAAATATCACCATCAGTAGCACTCTCTGTTCTTAAGGTATGGCTTTATTCTCCATATTGAAACACAAGGGAAATATATACAAGTACAGCCTCTGACACAGGAAACGAAAAAGGATCAGACAATATTATCAGTACATAAATTATAAGTCATTAAATGAACATCCTCAGTTATAACAACGACAGATATATTTTATATAATTATTGTACCATTATATTTTAATTATTAGCCAAACATTTATTAGGACATCGTTTCCTCAATTAATGCAGCAGAAAATATGCTTGCTTTCCATCAAGATTTCTTTCATGCAGTCTTCCTGTGTGATAGGTTTTCGGGAAAAGCTTTTGTTACCCTCTGGCTGTGCTTCATTCCTATGCAGGGAGAAGCACAGACTGCTCTTGAAGTAGTTATCTTCTGAATCCCAAAGGGATGGGCTCAGCAACAGTGCAGCTCATGCTTCACTTAGCTGGCTCTGCTCAAATGAAATGAAACCTGCTTCTTAAGAAAGTACAGCTAAGTCTATGGCTTCATCACTTGCTTGCATTTCAACACTGTGAATGTTGGCAAGTCTGTGGCAGGAAACAGATATGGACTTAAAAGTGTTATAAGAATCAAGGATTTATAATCTTAAAAAAAAAAATGGAGCATACCATTGAAGGCTGATTTTTTTTTTTTTAAAATCAGACTATGTCTCTGCAGTTATGAAAGAGCAGTGTCTGAGAGCATTGTAGTCCTCTGTTTGCTTTTTATCCACAAGGCTGCTGTGCTGGTAGAGTGGGAGTAGACAGGCTACTCATATAAGCATGTAAAGCAAAAATTACAGCAACTGCATGTGTCTCAGGTTTTTTAATCTTTTACAATTTAAGACATAGTTTTCAATAATATAGGAAAAGAATTAAAATTTATATGCAGTGATTTCTGTCAAAAATATTTTAAGCTCAAATAGAGCCTGATTTTTATTGGTTTCAGGAATGGCTAGATAGACATGATCTGAAAAAAATTAGAATATAAAAATAAAGTATTGATGTCTAATTTTATCAAAATATCTATATGATAAAAATGCAATAGTTTTGTATTAATTTATTAAGCACATATTTCCTGAGAATATTAATAACATAAATCCTAAGGGTCCTTTTCATGTATTCCCTCTGTTTTTCTTTTCAGTCAGCCTAAGTGCCTGTCCATGCTTAAAGCAGTTTCTGTATTTCTCCAGTCAGGTATATAGCACAAAGTGGTACTATTCTAATGGCTGGCCTCAAAAATCCTTCTTATACAGCATCATTGGGTCTTCAATGCTTTGTTGCATACATTCTGACAAACTCTAATCAATCTGTTTTAACATCAAAGGAAACTTCCTTCCAGGTATGCTCATTTAAGGGCGAATGTCAGAACTTCTGACCTTTTTTTACCTCACCCTGCTGCTTCTTCTTTGTGACTTTGCCCTTGTTAACTTTGCTTTCTCTAGGAACTCTCAGTGTTTCCAGCACACTTCTACCTCTCCCTAAACTCTGAATGTTGTTTTCCAGAGAGTTATACTGTACCTGTCTAGCCTTATTTGTTCTTTGTTTACATTTATTCTGAATCAACTTCTCTTTTTTGCACAAGGCTGTCAGGTTAGTTGAAAAAAAAATACTTTTCTGTTCTTTTCAAAAACCTTACTTGAATGATGCTTTCTCTTATTTGGCAGGCAGTGTCAAAATAAAGATCATTAACTTTGTTTCCTCCTATTAGAATTGTATGTCTCTGTTTTGTTCTTACAGGCATTTCCAATAAACCTAAGACTTTCAGAGCACCTGAATCAGACTTAGCATGGAGAAAACTTATTTTGTATTAATCTTCCTTTGTAATTCTGAAGACTTCACATATAAGAGTGGATTCCTCCATTCTGGTTCTGTTCCTACAGATGCATATTTACTCGTCTGATGATGGAGACAGAGTCTGAGGGCTCACTAGAAAAAAAAGTGAGTCTCAAATGTTGACTGGGACTGACTGACCTTCCCCAATACTTCTGTCCAAAAGCTCAAATCACCACTAGAAGTCTGATGTCCTATCAGAGGAAGTATTAAGCTGACAGTGCCAGGATAATAAAACTTCTTCCAGCTTTCACATTGAGAGCCTTATCTTTTTTGATATAGTTATTATCTTGACAGCTGTTTACTTTGAGCTAACTATCCACCACTGTTTATGCTTAACCAGAACAATGAGCAATATGATTAGAGTTGTGTTTGCAGGACACTTTATATACATATTACATTTGTATTTGTTATTATTTGGCAATATCTGCTATAATTATAGGAGATAGTGACATGGACACGTGAATAGAGTAAGGGATGATAAACTCAGACATATGACTTGTAAGGCTTTCCCAGAGAGTATTAAAAAAAATAAAACTTATGAGTCTGCTTTAAATACTTAGGTGTGTGTAAAAAGAGAAAGAATTTTTAAAAACCATCAACTTTTATTGGAAAGAATGAGATGAAGTCCTAACTAGAAAGACATTTACAAATGATGAAAGTATTCGCAGTAGTACTGCACTTAGAATCTTCTAGTTCAATCTGCATCTATATCTTGGTATGTAAATGGGTTGCCATTAGTTAAATACAACTCTTGTTCTATGCATATAAACATTATGTAAAAAGTAATAAGCAAGATAAGGAGCTCAAGAGTAGCTGATCCTGCATTAATGAGGGTGTTTGCAGTGAGGTCATTAAATTAACACTAATTAGTAGCAGAATTAAAACTGGAGCTTAAAATGCATAGTTAAATTCTTCATTTAATTGATGAATATCTCACATTAACCAAGATCCTTTAGATCAAGTAGAATGGTATTCATTTCTACATATGGATGAATGCATTGTTTTGGTGATCATTTCTTTTAAAATCAGGGAGAGAAAATAGAAGGGAAAGTAGATGGGAAATAAAGAAAAGCAAGATAAAGGAAAAGGGAAGGAAAGGAAAAGGGAAGAAAAAATTCTTCAGCATCAGCATGATTTTCAGCTACAGGATAAAAGACAGTATTTCTGAAGTTTCCTACAGGAGTTTTAAGTTCTGTCTAACTTTGAAATAACTTTGGAGGTTATTCACAAATGTTGACTTTTTATTGCTCTTATCTGAATCTTCCTGTTCTGCAAATATATTTTGCTAGAATGCATCACATGCTTCAAAAGGCTATTTAATGTCTTCATGCATTTTGAATGTTTTATTTTCATTACAGCTCTGTCTGCCTAGTTCTCCCTTAATTGGTAGCTGGGAGTCATCTTTCTTATCACATTCAGATTTTTTTTGCTCAATATATCCTAACTGTTTAATTTGTCTACTTGGTAAAGTAGAAACTCATTTTGTGGAGGCCTGTAATTCACACTTGTGCAATTCTTCTGATCTTATTGATGTTATTCCTGACAGTGTTAAATTTACATTTGTGATTCAAATAAGACCCTCCTACTTTTGTATTTTCTACCTGTTTTTTAAGTCACTTATTATTTGGAGTCTTTTTTTTCTTATTTTTTGTCAATTTTTTTTTTTTTACTAACACTTTTTTTAAGATGCACTTTTATCACATGAAATATATCATTGCTAATGATTTAGGACTCATCTGGAATGTAATGTTCAGAAGTATTCTGTCCTTTTTTCCTAAAAAAAGAGTCCTTTGATATAGCATGTTTACCTTGAAGCATGAATTTTAGGTGATATTTATTAAGATTTTAAAAGAAACTAAGATTTTTATCTCAAAAAAATTATAAAGATGTTAAAAGTATATAATTTCAAGGGAGTAATGCTGCTTCACTCAGAGACTGCAGTCGATTCAACCAGTTTGTGATACACAGTTTTATCTCTATCTGCTTACAAGACAAGCACAAAAGCAAAATGAATAACATTCTGAAAATACAGACCACGGCTTACCTTTATTTTTGAGCCATTTTAAAGAGTATGTAAAGAAGCAAAATGTCTACAAATCTTGAGACTGCAAAAGAAGAATCTTATTCTTCTTGACTAATGCAGTAAACAAAAGAGTTGACAAGCTGCTAGGATATGTAGAAGTTCAGATGAGCCTCTGCAAAAAGAAAAAATCAAGACAACAGGATTTAACCTCACTTTAGAATCTATACAATGTGACAACCAAAAGAGTAGCACATGTCAAATAAATTTAAAAATTTAATTTTTCTTGGTTGGGAATAATATTAATAACTTCCATGAACTACTGACATAATAAAGGAACAAGACTTTTGTATGCCTGCTTCCACTTTTGTGAAGGACTTCTGGCTGCTATACTGAGAAAATTTTCAAAAAACTCAGGCAATACTGAATTTTATGCAGGCTGTTTTCCTGTCTGTTTTAAGCTACTCGAAGTCAGCCTCAGAGCAATGACAAAGAGAAAAATGATTTATTTCTTCTGCTTTGTGGAGCTTTCCCCATAATTGTTACAGTATCAGTTCTAGGTCAAAAGTAGCTCAGCCTGTGCCAGCCAAGCAGTAGTTGCATTTTGATAGCAGGATAACCATGAGTCAGAGGGATTTTCAAAGGAAGGCTCTTGCAGTGGTGGGATACAGTCTAAAATTGATGTTAAATTGCAAACGAAAAGATGACTCTATAGGTCAGTGTTTCATATGTGCTGGAGCTATTTGTGTAAGATGAGATGTCCTAGGAGATGTTCTCTCTCTATCCCTATAAAAATGGTGATTTAGAACCATTCTTTTTTATACAAGAGAAATTATACAAGAGAAATTACACAGATGTATGTGCAAGACACAGCATAAGGACTTGCATAGGTAGCCTAGCTTAGTGAAATTATTAATTCAGTCATAGTTGGACTATTATGATATATGCTTATTTCCTGTTCTACATGTTCTACAAAAAAAAGACAGAATTCTTTTTCTGTATATCTGGCAAAAAGGTAATAATTACAGTATCTGAAAAGTACTGTATGCTAAATACTGCAATAGCATGCAAACTTTCCCTTCACTATGTTTTATATTTTCAATGTAATATTTCTCTCTGATGCTGGCAAACAAACTCTTTTGCCTCTAACTATACTATTGGTTATGTTTTTCTTTCATATGAAGGAAACATAGCTAATAAAAGAGTCAGAACATCTTGACCTTAAATAATAATTTTGTTTCACTATGGTGTGTATAACCATACACAGTTTATCATAGAGACAGTTTATCACAATAAAACAAAAATTCTTTGGAATTTCCAAAACCACTGGAACTAATCACCTAATTCTTATATTCTTTGGATGACCTGGTTTTAGTGTTGACCAGATGGCACTCACACAAAAAATTACAAGTCACAGTCAAGGTAGCATACCTCAGAAATTATTCTTAATATGCATGTTGGATACAGCTTTGACCCAGATGACAGAAGAATTTAGGAGCATGCACATGGACCTTTCCATCTCTTTTTGACTTCAGTGACAGAGAATGGTGGTTCCCTGTAGGTTTTATTTGTTACTGTAACACAGCCTCTTGCTACGTGCATTTCCCACATTTATTTTATATTTGTATGTTCAATTGTTCATAACTCTTTTAACTCGTTCCTTTGGATAGTGCTATGACCATACTTCAGTTTATTTTGTAAAGAAACACTCAAAATCTGTATTAAGTACTTTAATACCTCACAGATATTTGAGACCTTGTGTAACTTGACAAAACACAACACACAAAGCCATGGCAGGCAGTGTGTGACACTGAGCTCTGCAAGCAGAGGCATCACACGGTGTTAGCAAAGCTAGGAGGTGAATCAGCTGTTACATTGATGAGAACCAGAACAAACTCTGCTGTCTGTAGCTGAAGCTGCATGACAGTAAGAAGTCACAGTGTTGTAATAAGTCAGACCTGAAGTCACTGTACTGTGATGTGGATCAGGAGTCAGGTCTCTGAAATCTGAAAAAGAAAGCGTGCAGCACAGCAAAACAGGATTGCAACATGGGGCTACTCAGGTGCACAAACACCCAAGGTGAGGGGTCAGCAAAGCCTAAAAGATTACAAAGCACCACACTTTTATTTTGGTTCTTAATTTTTAGTTATTGATTTGAACACTCTTCTAAATTTACCCACTACACCATTTTCTTTTTCTATCCCTTGAAACACAATAGAAGATGTTCCCTCAAAGGCTTCAGTTTTCTTCTGGTATTTTTTGTGCTGCACAAGAATTCTCTAAGTCCTCAATGCAAACAATGTGCATTATTACTACACTGTAAAACATGTTCCTTTCAATGATATGGATTACTTTTTACTTGGGCAATAAAGAAGTTAATAGTTATGGAGCAGAAAATATTTTTCCATATACCCAAAGGAAATGTCATGGAATAACTGCCAAAAGAGTATAATATTTATCTTGAAATCACAAAGGCAAGACTTCTAAATATAGATCCTTATTATTTCACTTTTGATTTAAACATTATTGCCCCAGTTAACGTTGTGCGTGTGTGTGTGTGTGTGTGTGTGTGTGTGTGTGTGTGTGTGTGTGTGTGAATGTGAATATACCATGAAGATATCTACTGTGCTCTGAAGAAAAGTTTCTTTTTTTAGTTTTGGAGTGACATGCTCAGTTGCATTTTGCAGCAGAGAAAAATAAGCAGGAAACTCACATCTGATATATTAGGAAAAACATGTTCTGAAATTGTTTGAGTTTAGGTTATTTATTCAGAGAGAAGAGACAGCTGATTTCTAATTAATCTGCTATCCATTCTTAAAAGCTGCTTTTATCTAAAACTTTTAGGCGTTTCATTTTTGGTTTTCAGTTTGGTTTTCTTTTGAGGGATGGGAGAAGTGTTGACTGGTTTTTCTTTATGTTTTGGGGGTTTTTTTGTTCAGTTCGGTTTTCCCTTCCTAATTTGTGGCACTTGAATATAATAAAGAATATAATAAAGAATTTTGTTGATAAAAAAGAACTTGATCATTTAAAAATGATTTTCATTAAATTGTCATTTCATATGAAATATGAAAAGAGAAACTATGCAAAAACTGTCCCCTGATAGCTTGAAGTTTTAGTTCTTCTGTGTGATTGATCAGAAGTACTAACAGATCACTATTTTGGTCATAAAATTGTTCCTCTGTGTTACCCTTCCCTTTTTGTCAATAAGCCCTTTAGAGTTCGGAATATGATGTTCTGCTGGTAGAAGCAGGCCCCTTCCAATCATGCTTTGCATGTGCTATTGAGATATCAAAATACAAGAAATAGAAACAATTAAAAATTTTAAGTGGCTATTTTCATGCCAATTAATTGCAAGACCAAACTCTTCCCAGTTATACATGTACACAGTGTCCACAATGTATACTTTTATTCATAAATGAGAAAACATATTTAAGAAAATAAACTTTCACATAGGTTTTGCTGAAGAGAGTAGGCCAGATACCTCAGCCAGAAGGAAATATACTCTGAATTTCTGGCAACAAATTAATATTTAGATATATAAAAAAGCAGATGTGTAACTGATGGACTCAGCCTTGACCAGCAGCCAGTTCAGCTGGCTGGCATTGGCTCCATCAGACACAGGGAAGTTTCTGGCAGCTTCTCACAGAAGCCACCCCTGCAGCCCTCCCATTATCCACACTTTGTCATGCAGACCCAGTATGGCAGGACTTCAGAGAAAGTTTCTTCACTGTGTCTTATCCTACCTGTAAGTAATCTCTCCTTCAGAATTTCCATCACTGTGAAGTTAGGTACTAAACTCAAACTGTAAAGCCAATTTCTCAGTTCAGACATGTATAATGTAGGAGTAATAGACTTTGTTGTCATTGATTTTGGCAGATAAGCACTTCCAGAAGAGTTGGTCTTCGATGGTATATTTAGAATAGATTTTCATTATTAAAAAAATAGTTAATCCACAGAGATTAATTGGCATAGGCATGATACAGAAGAATTCTAATCCTTTTTTTGCCCATAATGTACCTTCATTGTGCTTCATACGCTCTCATCTTTCAACATTTCATTTTTTTCTTTTTGCTGAAAATTTCCTTTGAATCACTTACAAAGTTACTGTCTGACCAAAAGAAATAGTACATTCCTTCAGTTATTCCAAGCATCATTTTAGCTTGGTCTCTTTTTTAGGACACTGTATTTTCAATTTATATTCATAGCCAAAACTTACCCATAGTTCTATCAGCTTCATCTGTTTTTCGTGATAGCCTTCTAAAATAAAAATTAAAAAAATAAACAACTCTGATTAAAAAAAAAAAGTAGTACTGATGACCAGCACAAAAAATATTTTCTGGGATGTAGTCAGAGCTTCATGCATCACTACCTCTACTTTTTGCATTTCTTGATCAATGCGATTTAGTGTCTCTCATGTTTTACTTGGTGCAGTGGCAAGTTGAGATGAAGACTTTAGGGATTTCTCCACCACTGCACACAAATTTTCTCAAGGTCGGATGCTGCAGTATCTTTCCATTTAGCCTTCACTCACACTTTGATTTGTTTTGCAGTCTTGTGATTCATTATTTCACAGTTTTGCGCATTGAAAGAACATTTCTCATTTCCTCCAGCTTCTTAAAAATGCATCTTACCCTTGTTTACTGGTCTCTTACTTTTCTGTCATTTAAAAAGTAAGAAATGTCATTCTCAGTATCATTGCCTAAGTAATGGATATAAAACCATAGAAGTTTCTGAGTGTGAAAAATTGATCTCTCTAAGTACATGTCTAAACTGTAGTACTCCACAGAGCCTTAATTATACAAAATTTTGCCCTAATCTAAAAGTGACTGTTAATGTGATTGAGAATCAGGATCTCAAACTTTTAAAGATCTGGGAGACAATGAGATGTTTTATATTTCAGCAGTTTCTGCAGAATACTGTCGGTGTGAGTTCAAAGTTCAATGTATTCGATGTCTTGATGATCTGGCTGGTGTGACTTTTCTTCCTTTGGAATAAAGTGTGAAGACAATTACAGCAGAATACAAGTGAATACCAATGCAGAATAATGCCATTGGCTGAAATCCAGGCAAGAAGTGAATGCTTATATGTACGACTCACAGTAAGGTGAAGAATATAAGAAAAAAAATGGATATAAAAATATAAGAAAAAGACCATCCTCAGGTTCTGTCTAATCTTCAGAGTTTTAAGCAATTCAATTTCTGAGTGTCTCTGACTTCCTATTGCTCCTGATCTGTGCACATGCATGAACAATTCAGTCATGACTGCAGCAGTTGCAGTTTTCCTCTAGTTGTGACCTTGGAACAGACAGCACATGAAATTTTCTGTAGAAGGTGCCTTTTACTGTCCCTTTCCTTAATGATATTTCAATTGACTAGTGCATGCCAGTGAATGTTCAGTGGATTTTAAAATTTCAATCCTATGAATTAGGTCTGTCATGCACTTTTCAGGAAATGTTCAAGGAAGAATACTCAATCCACTGAAGGTATAGAAGACAAGTTAACTAGTGGATTTGTCACTCTGGCTAAGTGTTAATGCTGTTTATACAACAAATACAATTAATCATCTACATCTAGCATAGAAGAAGAATGCCAAAGTCAGATCCTAAGATAAGAACCTTTGCTTTTAGCTAACTATTCTGCTTTCTAGTTGTCAAGCAGAATATATAGATTCTACTAGGAAATAAATATTATTTCTAGAAAACATAGGAAACTCATATATAAAATTTCCACTACATAGTGTACAGGAACTGAAATTTTAGAAATGAAGTCCTATTGAAAAGATGAAAGCCCATTTTGAGTCTGAATCATGTTAATAATCTTTTTAAAGGCAAAGAAATTCTCCCTAGAAGTATATCCACAAGGCTGAGTCAAAAAGAATCTTCTGCAACAAAAGAGTAACCTATTATTTAGGTATGAGTCTTCTAGAAGCGGATGGCATATAATGAAACTTGGTTAATTTCTATTTCTCTCTTTTAATGACTAAAATATTATTTTCATTATACTTTTCTTTTAACCCAATATGAGGCTAACATATTGTCTTTCACCATTAACTTCATACTTGTCAATTCCAATAATTTGGATTTTAATTTGGACAGCTAATACAATTATGGGGTTTTTTTCCTTAGTGGTAATATCACAGAAACTCATTTACAAAAGATAATAAACCATTCATCATCATATGGAGAAATAACCTACCAGTTTCTAGACCAATGGAATTTTGATTAGAAAATTCAATCAGATATAAAAAAATTCTCAGATTTCTTAATGAATAGAAAAAAACCTACAACACGTTTTTTCTGTAAAAAGGTGTTGACATTTCAGCCTGCCAATTACTGTTGTTTCATAAAAGAATTGCATTTTAAAAACATTTCAAAATAGTTCATTTCAGGAAGTCTTTCAGAAAAATCATTCTATCTATAGACATAGGAAAAAAATAGAGAAAATAATTTCAAAAATGTAGGTTTTTCTCTTGTTATCTCACTTTGCTTTTTCATAGAAAAAGATTTGTGAAGGAAAAGAAATTAAAAGAAAATATTTACTTAAAAAAACCTCCAAAACAACAAAAAAGCAACCACCACAAAAAATCACTGATAACTGTCAAACTTCTCAGAACAAATCATATAGTTAAGAAAAGAAAAAGAGGCGTTCCTCAGAGTTGAATACAAAAAAGCCAGTGTAAGAGAAGAATCACATAGATATACCAATAGAAAATGAATAGATACTGCTGAGAGGGGTAGCTTTTTGTGGGAGAATGGAAGACTTTACTTCATCTAGGAGTTTGAGCCTGCAGTTGTCTCCATTAAAGCTTAAGACCTCTTCACTTTTTATTTTGAAAATGTGTAACAGAAGTTAGTACCTGCTCCCAGAAGTTTAAGATCTAAAAATAAAGTTTCTTATGCCAAATCAGATAGTAAGTTGCTTCTGAAGTCTAACTTGGACTCCTCTTTCTTTGCAGCAAAATCGTCCCCACTTGCTTCTCCCCAAATGAAAGGTTTTTCTAAGAGAAGTAAAGTGAAAGAGCAATTCTCTGTGAGTGTTCTTTATTCTGGAACTCATTCACTTTATAACTTCGTTCACGAAGGTCTGAGTAAGTTAACCTCTGGAAATACTATTTGACTTATTTTCTGTCTGTTGTACTGAGGAAGCTAAGGGGAAAGTTGGAGTTACTAGCAGTCTAAATGGATAATGGATAAATTTGTGTCTTTTTGTTTTGGGACTAAGATTCAAAAGATTTCACAGTCTGTAAATATACAACAAAATCTGTCATAGTTAAATGGAATCTCATTTCTTGACCTACTTGGTATTTTGGACATATGTGGTTATTATCATCATTTTCAATTTGCAAGGGAAAAAAATGTGAGCAAATTTTAGGTCTTTCTTTGCTAATGACAAATACATAATTTACATATATCTATGGTGAGTTTACTGTATTGCTTTTTTCCTGCTTCTCTGAGAAAAAATAAATTGAAACTGTTGTGGAAATCAAATAATTCTATTATCTTATTGAAAATTTATATCTTATCAAAGAGACTAGTTAAAATTTAAAAGTATAAATATTATTGTATAAACTTAGACTACGTTTCCTTTAGAAGTGCATATCACTACAAATTAGTGGATCAAGTATTTATTGTAAATTTTTTTAAACTTGTATAGCCCTCACATGTCAAGTCATGACATTTGAGGATACTGTGCATTTTCACTACATGGTAACAGTTCGGGAAATTTCTAATGTGAAAACAAACAGAGTCTAAGCAGCAGAACAAGATTAAAAACATAAACCCAGATATTTTGCCGTTTCCAAAGTCTCTCAGTAGGAATTTCTAGAAGTGACTTTTTTGTTTTGTTAAATCATGGACAAAAACATGAGCGAACTTGAGGTACAGCTTCCCAATTTTCATCCATCCTGTTTACCAAATATATCTGTAGATGAATAGAATCACAAAATTCTTAAGGTTGCAAATAACTTCTACAATCACTGAGTCCAGCCATTTACTAAACACTGCCCAGCTGTATTTTTTGTGTGTGCTCAAAATGAATGCTGATTATATTTGTTTAGCCATCAGTGCATTTATATGATAAATGATGGCTTAGATATTGACTTATGATTAATAGAATAACAGAATCATTCAATCATTGAATGGTTTGGGTTGGCAGGGACCTTTAAAATTCCTCTGGTTCTGCATCACCTTGCCATGGTCAGAGACATTTTTTACTAGATTAGCTTTGTTGGTCTCATTCTGGATGTAAAAATATTCAACTCATTTTTCATACATAATTTAAATAACTTACCAAACATTTTAGTGCTCTCCACTTAATCTACTTTATACTTACACTGTGGCAAAATATTTGGTTTCTTTAAGTTTAAATGGATAGTGCACCTCAAAGGATTCTCCTTTTGACTGAGTAGTATGGAAATCTTATAATTATTTGAAATACCACCTATCAGCTGGCTGTGAGCAGTAACATGCATTGCAAAATAATGGAAAACCAGAAGCAGCAGAGCTAAGAAAGACCACATTTCAACAACACTGTAGTTTATATTGCAAGAACTGTGTGTAGTGGTTCATAAAAACAGTATAACTGGCCAAAATTATTTTCTTCCATTATGTTAAGTGGAAATGCCAATAGGAAGTCAAAGGCTAAGCCTTCCTCAAACCTGAGGAGTATGGGTAATTCAGAGAAATATCTGATGCTGGACAGAAAGCAAAACCAAAAAACAAGCAGGGTGCTGGTAGCATGAATGCTCACTGTGGGATTTCTCCAAGAGTTTGCACCAATGACTGGATCAGGCCATGCAGGGACCAGAGTGCAGGACTTGAAACAGAGAACCACAGTCAGCAGAACACTGACAGTTGGCCTGTTCTAAGATCTCTCTTTATTGTTTCTGCATTCCACTTAGTAGTTTTGTTTAGAACAACCAAACCCACAGCTTTAGAGATGAGACTACATTAGAGTACGTTAGGAAGAAATTCTTTACTGTTGACATGATGAGGCACTGAAATGAGTTGCCTAGAAAAGCTGTGGATATTCCATCTTTAGAAGAGTTCAAGGCCAGGCTGGATGGGGCTTTGAGCCACTCGATCTAGTGGGTGGCATCCCTGCCACTGTCAAGGTTTGGAACTGGATGATCTTTAAGGTCCCTTCCAAGTCAAGTCATTCTGATTCTATGATTCTATGATTCTAGGTACATACACAGCCTGTGAGCAAACCAGTTGTATCTCAAGGCTCTGTCTGCCCCAGCTTTCTATCACATCCTCCCAGTGTGATGACTTGAGGTCTGTTGTGTGTTCCTAAAAGCCCCTGCTACCTAAACACTTTCTTTTCTTTGCATACTGACCTTTGACCTTCCTTGCTTTGACTTCTTCTCCCTTCAGTTCCCCAATTCTTTCTCTCTCTCTTCCACTGCATTTCCTCAACAAAAAGATTATGCAGTTTGTATATTTTAGATAATGCTAATTAACAAGTGATATTGTCTACAGAGAAAAAGAGGGGCTTAGTTACCATAACAAGATTACTCACAGTGTTTTTCCTCTCAACTAGCACCAGTTAAAAATACTCACAAAAGTTGAAGAAATTTAGCCATTTTGGCACCTATCTCCTTGCCAGACACTGGCGCATCAATGTAAAATTTAAGGACAAGACCTTTTTCCTTAGGAAATTGATCTAGACTAGGAATTATGAATTAATGAATGAATGAAGCACAAAAATGTATTAATTATTTTTTCTTTCAAAAGCTAGCATTTTATCCTTATGAGCTGATATTTAAATACCACATTTTAGAATTGTGCATAGAAATTAAGTAACAAGAAAGACTGTAAATAACAGAAAATTTCTGGAGATATTTAGAAGAGTATAACAAGGAAAAGGAAATGTTTAATTAATGAAGGGACACTTGTAATCAAAATTGTTCTCATTGGTTAATGAAGTATGTCTTATAAGCAAACTACATTTTTGATGTACAAAACTACAATGTGCTAGGAAACACAAAATAATCCATCTCATCTATCACCCCTAGAAAATGCATTACAACATAATAGAGATCCCATAAATCATTCAGTGAAATAATGCATGTGCTATAGTACATCATGAACCAGACAGATTATACCAATGTCAGAAAGGCAGCTCATTAACTGCATTATACAATGAGTAAGCAGTCACCTGGCTGTACAACCTTCATATCCCTATTACCATCAGAAGGAAATGAAGGAAAATCTATCGCAGTCATTTTTCATACAGTCATGTGACCAACATTTTCTCTTGTTTTCTGTTATTGAGATAAGTGCCCTTGTACTGTATGGTTTGTGCAGTTCTGACAGCTTTGCAGACCCTGGATACAAGCTCTAGCTAGGAAGTCTGTTGCACACCTTTTGAAAGTGATACGTCGTAATCAGGGGTGCCAGAGACTACCATGAAAGCAGAGAAGTAAGAATTGCCGTGTCACATTTTAAACAAAAACAGTAAAAATCCCTGTAAACTCAATTCCTTGGCAGAAAGGCATAAAAAATATAATTAACATCAAATGATGCCATAAGTATTTATTATATTCATAAATATAATAACTAAAGTTATTTTCTTTTTATGTAGAATATATTTTCACAATATTAGCTTTGGATTTCCAGACCAGATAATTATGTGTATTGAAGAAAAATGACAGTGTGTTATCTTGAGTCTTGGGTAATATGCTACTTTTATCTAGATACTATGTAAGATGCTCATGGACCCATTAGTGACTTTCCTAGGTATAACTAAGGTTCAGATCCTGAAATACTCAAGGGTGCTATTTTTCTCTTTAAAGATATATGCCCATAATTTGGGAAACATTAATGTTATTGAAGTCATTACTCATTTCCTACCTAGGTCTGTAGGAATTCAAGTCCCCTTGAAAGTACATAAATACTGATGCCATCCTCCAGTCATCAGTCATCAAATTGATGAAGGAACCAGCTCATATAAAACACAAATTAAAAAATGGACTTGTTAATGGTGATGATCACAGAATCATCACAGAATCATAGAAAGGTTTGGATTGAAAAGGACCTTAAAGATCATCTAGTTCTAGTCCCCCTGCCATGGGCAGAGACACTTTCTGATAGACGAGGTTGCTTAAAGCCCAATCCTGCCTGGCCTTGAACATGGCCAGGGATGGGACATCCACAACTTTGATCAGCAAACTGTTCCAGTGCCTCATCACCGTCACAGGAAAAACTTCTTCCTAATATCTAATCTAAACATACTTTTTTCAATTTAAAGCCATTCTCCTTTCTCCTGTCACTGCATGCCCTAATAATGTCTCTACTTGTCTTGTAGGCTCCCTTCAGTTACTGAAAGGCTGCAATTAGGTCACCCAAAGACAGCTCTTCTCTGGGCTAAACAATCTTAATTCTCTTAGCCTCCCCTCTAAGGAGAGCTGTTCCATCCCCCTGACCATCTTGTTGGCTAACTCTGGACTAGCTCCTAGAGGTGAAGGTCCTTTCTCTTCCGAGGGTCCCAGAGCTGCATGCAGCACTGCAAATGGGTTCTCACCAGAGTGGAATAGTGGGGCAGAATTCCCTCCCTTTCCTGCTGGCCACAACAGACACAACTGGCTTTCTGGCCCACATGATGCCAACACATATGCAGCCTCTCACCCACCAGCACTCCCAAGTCCTTCTCAGCAGGGCTGCGCTGAATCTGCTCATCCCCAGCCTGTGTTGATACCGGGGGTCGCCCTGACCCAGGGGCAGGACCTTGCACTTGATCATGATAAACATCATGAGATTCCCCTGGGCCACTTCTCCAGCTTTTCTGGGTCCCTCTGGATGGCATCCTGTCCTTCAGGCATGTCACCACAATACTCAGCTTGGTGGTGTTTGCAAAGTGCTGAGGATGCACCTGAACCCTTTGGCTATGTCATTAATGAAGATATGGACTCCTGAGGGACATCCCTTGTCACTGATGTCTGTCGGGACTCTGAACCATTGACCATTAGCCTCAGGATATGCCCATCCAACCAATTCCTAACCCATTTAACAGTCCACCCATTGAATCCATCTCTTTCCAATGCAGAGAGAAGGATGTTGTGGGGGACAGTGTCAAAGGCCTTACGAAGTCCAGGTGAGTGACATCTGTTATGCTGTTCTGACCCAGTCCACTGAGGTAGTCACTCCATCACAGGAGGCCACTGGGCTGGTCAGGCAGGAATTGCCCTTGGTGAAGCTGTGCTACCTCTCTCAAATCACTTCCTTGTCCTCTATGGATTTTAGCACAGCTTCTAGAAGGATCTCTTCCATGATCTTGTCAGGCAAAAAGGAGAATGTATCTTCCTGAGGTGGAGACACTTACCCCAGCATATTAAGGCTCAGTTACAGTACAAAATTTAGTATGGAGGGAGTAGCAAAGTGAAACTTCTTGCCTATCAGATGGAATTGTGTCGTGTCCCCATATTAAATTCATCCTTGTATGTGACAGGTGACGTATGTCACGTGGCATGTTCAGTGACAAACTCAGTACAAATTGATGCTTTGATGCATAAATCTAAAATCCACTTATACCATCTGAATGAGGCTGTGACTAGGTATAAGTGAAACACAGGGTGAAACAAAGTCTGTTTCTGATAAATTGTGTAAAACCAGTCTAAATCTTCTGGAGTTATGAAGCTGAAGACGTGACTGCCCGATTTGCTTACTATGTGATATGTATTTCCAAAGGCAGGTGAAATGTAAAATGAAAAGTCTCCCATTAAATTGTACATAAAAATATAGCAGAGGCTCACCCAGCAGAAAGATATGTGTATTAGATATACTAGCTATATTAAGTACATACATTAATTTCTATTACCCAAAGAGGATCTTTATTGTTCTTCTTTTGCCTGGAGTTCTCTGGATCAGGGATGAAAACAAGAAAAAAAAAAAATTTACATTTTCTAGTGCAGCTCTGCAAGCAAAGCAGACCCAAACATGTTCCTTGCTGAGGCAGAAGTGCTCAGTAACAACTATTTTCAAGTTTTACGGTGAAAACTTTGAAAGTCACATACTCAACAATCAGTTTATACTTTAAATAAGCATCCAAATTTATTTCCTTCTTCACAACTCATAGGAGATATTTATGTTCATATATATATTCATAGAAAATTCCATGGAATAGCTGTGCTTCACACTCATTCTAGTCTCATTGATCTCTTGAGGGAGAAATAACATAGTTGAGCTCACACTACTCTGATTTTTTCTTTATATTGCATTCACAAACCTTGCACTGTTGATTGATATATTTTATTATTTAGTGGAGGCATATAAGAAGTTAAAAGCAATGCCAGTAAAACACTGAATAATGTAAAAAAATCATGAATCTGTAAAAAACAGTAGGCTAAAAGAAGTATACACTTATTTATATCTGCAAACATTTCACATATTCAGTGTGATTAAATGAATAAAGGGGAAATTTTTGAATAAGTTTCTAAGGTAGGTAGTAAGAAAATAATCTAATATTCTTAGTGAGTTAATAATAATTCCTTGTATTTCTTATAGTGGAAGTGAGTTTTAGAATCCCACTGAAGGTGTTCAGGTGTTAGAGAGTAACGATGCACCTACTGTAGGTGTGAACAAGCTTTCATTGAGATGATTTACAGTCTTCCTCAGTGTGTTATTATCACACAATAACACTTTGTTCAATGACTGCATAGAGTTTTCATTAATGTTAATGTGGAAAATTGACCCCTAATATTTTTTAATTAGTGGTCTGACAGTGACAGTCTTGTATAGTATGTTTCTGTGAATGTGTTTATCTATGATAAATAGAAATGTGACTTGGGAAACTTATTTTCTCTTTGATGATACAGTAAGCCTTAAACTTCATTACTGCAATACTGACTAAATTTTAACGAAAACATAGACTCAGAACTTCTGTCTGTGGAAAACTTCAATGTTTTCTTACTCCTATTTATAATTCTTAAAGTATATCTCTATTTCTTAACTCAATATCACTAGTGCATGTTTCTAAGAGCAACCTTTCCTCTAGTACCTTGTATCTCAAAGCACTCATTAAACTAGGGAGTCTGTCTCTATAAATCTTATTTATCACTCTGTGTGTAAGCTGAAACTGAGATAGGCAGTAGTAAAACCTATGCTAACATAATTCTTCCTTTCTATATGAGTAAAATACTAGTTCTAACCTTGTTCATAGTCTTTTTTGCCCTCTGGAGGAATATCAAATGAGATGAGTTAAACACATCCCAGAGAACTAAGTCATAAGGTGACATTTTCATGTTTTTTCTGTTTTATTAAATACTCTCTAAGACAACAAACTCCACATTTTTATTGGTAAAGGTCAGTTACAGAACTAATTTCCATTTTCTTTGTTCTTCAAAAAGAATATTTTATAAGTGAAAAAATCTACAAAAAAGTCTTTTTCCCATTCTCCTGTTTTGCTAACCTTACATACAAATATAAATGTTAATCTGCATATTAATAATGATACTCGTGTTTTGGTCTTTAATGTAGTAAATTATATATTCCTTTTTTTTTTCACCTTTTTTTATACTGTGTTCTGAAATAGAACTAATAATGAAAATTAGTAGAGAATACTTGGGAAAAGATTGGAGACTTACAATGTGCATAAATTTTGAAAATTCATAATTTACCTATTGGCAATACATTAAAGCACTGGTGACATTGTTTGTTATCTTAACTAATATAAGAGTTAGCTATATCAGGATATTAAAAATCAGCCAGTATAAAACTTTGGTTGTAGTGAAAAAAGACACACATATCTGCTGTAATTACTTCTAAACTTTATTTTACTGTTTATTTTAAAAAAATATATGTAAACAGTGCTTTAGAGCATGATATGTAATAATATCTATAATACTGGGAGGTGGGTAGGTGATATATCCTCAAAATCACATGGTACTCACATAAAGTAAATGCAATTTATCTTACAGTAAGCATCATGAAAAAGTACATTATTTCAAGTAAACTAGTGGGAACAAAGACATTATTATTTTTAGGCATATCAACAAATGGAAATGAAACCTTTTTTTTAAAAATTATCAAATCCTCAAATCCTCATGTATTGCTGACTTGTACATTAAAAGGTGTAACCCTTTTTTAAATCTGATGGAAAATTGGTGTTGAAGAGCTCCTATGGGTTATTGTCAATGTGATTTGAGTCTGCCTGCATAAGATTGCCATTGCTTTCTGCTTCTCTATGTTATAGTAGCTTGAAATGATTATAGAAATGGGGAAAATCTGCAAATAAGTCAAAACCCAGAAATTTAATTCCACATAATTTTTATCCCTCAGCTTTTTGGATTCTAGTTCATATTTTTTTTTAGTTCTTATCTGCCAGGAGATGGAGACAGAGAATTTGAATCTTCCATCATTTCTTTCAAAAAAAAACCCAAGAAAAAATATCAGAAAGATAAAACGTAAGTAGTACTCAAACCCCCAGTTTTAAGACATTCTTTCTTGGCCTTGTGTTGTCCTTGTTAAACATATCTGCTATTGCCACATTGTCCTTGAAAAAAACCTTTATTACTTTATTTGTGTCATGTCATATATAGTTACTTTACTTTTAAAAGAAATATTTAATTATTACTTATTGGTTTGTTCCAGATAGGATTTTAATTCAAGTACTTATTTGAAAACCTGAAAAAAAAATCTTTCTCCTTCAAAAGGATTAATGGTTTTTATTTGAAGAGATGGAACATATTTGAAGAGATGGCTAATAATTAGAAATGGTTACTCAGAAAAAAATCTTGGGAAAATATCCCCAAAGAAAATTTTATTTATTTTCAAATCCATCCAAATATCCACATACTTATTCTAATATTTTCTCGAGAATATACTCTTTTCCTGATATCAGTATACAATAAACATCTCAAAAAAGAAAGAAAGGATCTATTTTGTAGATGCATTCTTTTTTAACAGTCTTAAAATATTTGATTGCTTACAACTGTACTTTTCATTTACAATACACCTTTTCATGAGAGAGAAGTTAAAGCACACTCAGTCAGTTGCAGTGCCTGGAGATATTAGTATACATTCCCTTCAAGAACACATTCACTTTGTACTAATGAATAACATATTCTGTACGTGAATATTATGGCTCCCCTCTATAGCCAGAAGACAAAGCTTCTGATTATAAATGCATACAAATCAGTGAAAGTCCTGACAAAACTGCTGCCAGGAACACTGAAGACAAATGAAAAGTACATACAATTTCTGCAGAGGTCCTGCAAATCTGACAGGGCAGAAGTAGCCCAAAGGAAGGCAGAGATGTATAATGAATACTTCTTTTATTCCCTACTGGATGTCAGACCTTTCAGAGTTCCTTAGAAAACCACATTTTTCCTTCTCTTTACTGCTTATGGGCCTTTCTTTATACAGATTTAGGGTTTTTTTTCTAACAGGATCAAGTGGAGGAAAGGAAAGCACCTCATTCCTTTGACTAGCAGAGGCTAGTCAATGTTTTCCTAAAACATTGTAAGAATTAGTGAATTTGTCAGTCATTGAATACTGAGATGAGGTAAAAATAAGGGGACTGCAGAAGAGGCAAAATAAGGCGCAATTTTCCTTGACAAAACTTCTGGATTGTATTTCTAAATGTAGGGAAAAAAAACAAAGGAAAAAATAAAATACATATTCCCCCTCAAAATCTCTAGCTCATATGTTCTGCTACGGAAATCTTATTTACCATTTACATTTGTTAAAATAAGAAACTGGAATTTATTAGAGTACATTTATGATCATTGTGACCTCCAGTCTCCTTGAAATCAAGTGGGGAACTGACAATTATAATAACAAAGCAGAAATACTGCTACAGAACTGCAACCTACACATGGACATATACCAACACATCCTGATACAGGACAGAGTCCTACATGCGATTACTTCTAGAGGAAACAAACATATAATGACATCATCTTCCCTGACACTTCCCTGGTATTGAACAAAGCAGAAGGAGGTAGCAGCTCCTTTTCTTCCCCTCACACTCTTATGCTGTATTGCAATAGGTGGCTAAATCAGAGATCTGGACATGCAGGATGGACCATTTAGTGGATTAGGAGTTGGCTGGATTCAGCTAGAGCATTGTGCTCAATGGTGCTACATTCCAGGCACAAACTGGTGATGGAACTCCACAAATATAACAGCTACTTAAATTTATTCCTGGAGGAAATCTGAATCCTCTAGAGCAGCTCAGTGCTTACTGGAGTCTTTCAGGACATAGGAGAACCAAACTTCAAATGTTTCTCCTCTTCTTTGAAAGGTTCATTAGTATTGAGTACAATATTGAGTGTAGTATTATCTACACTCTGGATAGATAGAAACAGCAAAACTATGGCATTTTATGTGACAAGTGAATTCAAAATACAATACAGCGTGATCTGTAGCTGGGAAGTTTATCTGACTTCTCTGAAGAGTTTTGTATCTCCTTGAATTAAAGTTTTTGATTAAAGTATATGCCTGTTTGTCAGTTTTCCAGTTAGGGAAGAGTTACTGGGATTATAGGGCATTCTCCCTGTGCTGTTTGCTTGTGAGGTCCTGAAAGCTATTTATAGTAAAGCTGTAGCAAAGCATTTGAAGATTGGTCAGAGGAGAGGAAAAAGGATATCAGTTTGGAGCCCTTACAAAGACAATATTTTGAAAGAGGAAACAATCAAAGGAAAAGAGGCCAGTGACAGTCAGTGGCTAACAGTTCCTGTTCCAGTTGAGTGAAGTACTCTACAGAGGGATGACAATCTGCCTTTGAGTTTCCTAGCTCTTTCCACTGATTATAGCAGGGATATAAGGCCCACCTATGTCAGTTTAGATATTTTTGTTAGTTCCCAAGTGTTAACCAAAATGAATAAGCCTTCGTCTGAATAATTAAATTGTTGTGTAATTTGCTAATATTTACCAGTTCTGATATGTGGGAAGACATTTAACAACTGGAAGCAAACAGGCAGAAAAACAATGCTGGTACTTGTGCCCAATCAACCTCAATTTTCAGATATAGGAGAAACTCAGAAAAAAAAATATTGTAGTCAAGAGAAAGTAGTGATTAAAGATGTACATAATTTTTAAATATAGTGAACTTGGTAAACCCTTCCTGGGCACAAAATTAAAATACATGTTTAACATTGCTTTGTATATGTTGATCTATTAGGAGAAAACATTTCAATAGTTCTGTAGAAATAACTATGTTGCAAAAATACCTGATATATCATGTATATTCTACAATATAGAATTAATTTAAATATTCAGAAAAACTACAAACATATTAGGAAAGTGAAAAAAACTGTAAATTGTATAAAACCAGACTTTTTACTCTTCCTCCCTTTTTCTAAACATTTACAATGGCATCCTAATTCCAAAACCTAACAGTACTGGTCTTCATCTACTGCAGATTGATGATGTCCCATCAATTTACTACCATGCAACACTAAGATATACCAGCTATTAAACCTTTGCTGTGTAAATCTCTATGGGAGGTGAGAGGCACTGGTGATTAAGTCTCAGCAAGTCAAGAAACATGATTGCATATCTAATTTAAGTAGAGCTTTAAGAATAGCTTTCATCAAAGATAGCTGCACTGAAAGAACTGCACACATATGTTATCAGAGAGTGGCCACCAAAGAGCTGAACCCTTTGTAAATAACTTAGAAAAGTAAGAAATATTGATGACTATTCAAGGAAAATATTATGGATTAATGCAAATAGAGATAGAAGTATAAAACAACAACATCATAGCAAATAATAGCAATAGATCAGTAAATGATCCATCAGTGTTTGGCCCTATCCCTACATATAATTATAATCACCAAACAGCACCAAGCTTTGACCAGATTCCAGTGTTTCCATTTTAAATTGAGAAAAATCACAGGTCAGATTTCTGTGTATGGTGTCTCCTTAAGGATTTACGAGACTGACAAAGTTAGACTTCCTGAGTTTTTGTAATCCTGGATTGACAACTCACACCCTCACATGCTCCCAGACATCCACTCACATGCTGACCTGCTCACAAAGCCCTGCACTCAGCTGGGAGCAGGCATGGATCAAGCTGCTGTGCCACAGATGGATCAACCTCTCAGGAGCCAGGGCTGTTAGCCTCAGGAACGTCTCTAGCTGTGCTGCTAGACACCCCCAGTCAGTCTTCCAGGAGTCAGATGAAACCAACATAAAAATGGCTCTCTGAAATAAAAACAGGTGATGACTTCAAATGACATTAACTTTTACCTTGGTGAGAATTATAATGTTGAGATTTGAGTTAGCATTTTTTTGGCAAAGATTTATGTGTGCTGCAGAAAGATTTCTTGCAGATCTTTTCCTAGTCCACAGTTACTCAGTGATACTTTTATCTTTCCCTAAGATATCAAATGTCATATTTGCATTTTATTTGCATGACTGTAAGCCATTGATTCTTCAGGTTTTTTAAAGATAGAAGGGTCCTAAATCCTGTCATGCGCTCTTTCAGAGTGAAGAAATGAGAGACACAAGTAGAGATCCTTCTTTTCCAGGAAAAAGGGTGGGTTTTGTTGAGTTGTTTGTTGGTTTTTTTAAAATTTATTTCCAAGAATCACTATTTTAAAATAAATTATTCATTTTTAGAGGCAAAAAATTATGTATTGACTGATAAAACATAAAGAGAAATGAACTAAGCAATTAGATCAACTCAATAATTTGTACCCCTAAGATGAGTTTCAGTAGACTTTTTCCCAATCCCCTTGTTATTTGACTGACTCAGAAGTCAATACTTTTCTTACTTTATTAGACAGAGATCTGGTTCCGGTTAAAAGAAGCCAGTGTCTTTTGTGTTCACATTTTAAAATTATTATTGAACTTTGGAGAAAAATAACACTACTCATAGGAAACTTTATTTTTCTTCATTAGTTTTCTTATAGTCAAAATTTCAAACTGGTTGTTAAGGTAATATTTATTGTGCTCTTCAGTAAAAGCAAGATATTTTCTATATCAAAATTACACAAATTTCTGTAATGGATAACAGAGTTGCATGTTGTTATATCCTTGATTAATTTACTACCTCAGTTTTAGGGCGTTGACAGAGAGGACTCTTCTTGTGTGAGCTTCATTTACTTATTGATCACATTACTATTAAAAAATTTCATATACTTTGAAGGGAATAAATTCACTTTTCCAGACTGACCAAATCAATTGTATGTTGTGATGAAAAATTTCCAGCAGGATAAGATCTTCTGAGATATCTAAATTTGGATATCTAAATTTCCTAAGCAACATAGGGACTTTTGTTAAGATGAAGAACATTTTTGAGCAAAGTCAAAACTGTTACATAATTCACTATGAACATTCAGACAGAAGAGGCAGAATAACTTCACTCTGTATGGAGTTAATATAAACACCACAAAAATCAGTCATATTTAAATCTTACAGTTATACAAAAAAATGAAATATTTTTATCTCAAAACAATAGACGATGAAAGGAACCTGAAATTGAATGTTTCTGGCAAAAAAAAAAAAAAACAACAAAAAAACTGAAACAAACAATATGCAATTAATGACAATTATTCACTGAAAGTTCTCCTCTGACAAAAAAGATTTTTTTTCATAAATTCACATTGATAATTGGTTGTAATGAAAACAACTATTCTGATAGACATTAGAACAGTACCATCAATTGTGCTCAATCTCAATCTATGCCTAAGGATTTGAAAACATTTTAATACTCCATTTCTGAATCCCTTTTTTTGGTTATTTATACCATTTGGAAATAGACTGTCAACAAACTGGAGATACACAAATTAAATGTACAAATCAGTTATTTATTGGCTAATGCACACAACTGACAGCTTGGCCTAATGAGTTAGTGAAAAATTAACATCCTCACAACCCCTGATGGGAGACACAATGAGCCTTTAATGTTCGGGCAGTGCTCAATCAAGGGAAGACAAGCCAGGCTCTGTGAGGGCTCTTTATGTCGGGCTCACCCTTAAGGTTTCCGAGTTACCATTGTCTGGTGCCCTGGGGTTTTATTCTTATGGTTTTGTATCCTTTTATACAGCTATTCCTCTTAAATACTTGAGCTGCTAAATATTCTCAGTAATTACAATTCTGTCTCTAATTCTGAAGTTCTTGCGTACCTTTAGCTCACACACTTCTTTACACCTTGACAACAGTTACAGACCAGGCAGAAGGGTTTGGAGCAGGGGCTGGCAGCTCCCTGGGATCTGAGAGCATCAGGGTCTTAGTGGGGTGGCTGGGCAGCCAGGACTGGTCCTACCTCCCCAGCCCAAAGCAGGGCAGCCAGGGGGACACTGAGGCAGGCCCAGCCCCAAGCATCTGACACCTTCCTGGGGATGTGCTATACTGTGGGCCCACAGGTGAGAGTCTGGACCAGCTTTTGATCTAAGATAGCTGAGCCTCTGCTGTAGATTTAAGTATTGGTGCAGTAAAAATGGACTTGTTTAAACCAGAGATATGTTCAGCCAAAGACTCTAACGTTTTCCCTTTTCTTTATTTGAGTTCCAGTCCTTTTGGGATGATTATGACCTGCAGAGAGAGCTTGACAAATTCGAGGACTGGGCAATCACTAATCATATGAATTTCAACAAGGGAAAGTGCTGGATTCTGCACCTGGATGGGGCAACCCTGGATGTACAGACAGTCTGGGGAGTGAGAGGCTGGAAAGCAGTGCCACAGGAAAGGATCAGGGGATCCTGGCTGATTAAGAGTTGAATATGAACCAGCAGTGCCCTGGAAGAAAGGACGGCCAGCCCTGTCCTGGGAGCATCAGGGACAGCATTGCCAGCCGGGCAAGGAAGGGGATTGTCCTGCTCTGCTCTGCCCTGGAGCAGCCTCACCTCCAGTGCTGGGGGCAGTTTTAGACACCACAATATAAGAAAGATATTAAGTTATTAGAGAGCATCCAAAAGAGACCTACAAAGATGGTGAAGGTCCTTGAGGGGAAGCTTACAAGGAGCGACTGAGGTCCCTTGGGCAGTTCCACCCGGAGAAAGGGAGGCTGAGGGGAGACCTCACTGCAGTCAGAACTGCCTGTCAGGGGAAGAGAAGGGGCAGACCCTGATCTCCTCTCTGTGCTCACCAGTGACAGGACCCGAGGGAGTGCCCTGAGCTGTGTCAGGGGAAGTTTAGGTTGGGTATTAGGAAAAGGTTTTTCACACACAGAGGGTGGTTGGACACTGGAATGTGGTCCTCAGGAAAGCGGTCGCAGCACAAAGCCTGACAGAGCTGAAGTGTTTGCACAATGTTCTCAGGCACGTGATGTGACTCTTAGGGCTGTCCAGTGCAGGACTAAGAGTCAGACTCCATGTTCATTTTGGGTTCCTTCCAACTCAGAATACTCTGTGATTCCGTGAAAATAACTTTAAAAAAGCGAGGTTGTCTTTCAATTACAAAGCTGATATTTTTGGTAACATGACAAGATAGTTTTAAAGATAAATAGACATTATGAGAAAGCTCAATCCAGTAAGTAAAAAAAAATGTAGAAAATGTTTTTAAATATCTTGTATTCAGAGTTAAGTACAAATACCCCACACATCCCAAAAGATTTTTTGCTTACAGGTTCAGTCCATATGTTTCATATGGTTTTAAATACATTTTCCCCTTTCTTTTACTGGTGTTTATCTTCACTTTTGAATTCTCTTTATGCCACATTCTGATTTCCCTCCAGCAATAACAATATCTATAATCATTTCAGTGACATATTCTACCATTTCCCACTTTGAAAGTGTCACAAAATCACTGAAGATTGAAATTTCCAAACAATTTCAATCAACCAGTGAAGAACACCTGCTCATTTTCTTGGTAGAAAAATTTGTAATTTAAATAAGAGAAGTGCAGAGTAACATTTAGGAAACAGTTATTTACAATGCATTGAAAAATAAATACATAAAATGGGATGTTCTGATGAACCAAAATAATTGTATCTGTGACATCTAAATCAGAGTGTTACATATGGCAGAAAGCAGTGTCCAATTATCCATAACTAATTGGCATTGAAATTGTCTTTAATGTGAAATAGACAATTAAACATGTTCTGGACTGTTAACTGGTTCATGTTTTAGGTATTCAGCTAATTAGACATTTCCTAAACTATTCATTTTGCACGAGATGAATTCTTGCACTAAAATCATACCTTAACAGGATGTTTTATTTTTTTTCTGATCACTTAATGCTAGTGAAAAATTTCCCCCAAGAAGTAAAATAGAGATATCCCCTTCAAATATAGTAATTAAATTAACTTTTCACTCTCTCTATATAAAAAGTAAAGAAAATTAATATTTTCTACTGTGAATAGTTTAAAACTGAATTGAATACACTCTGCTTTTATTTACATCAGTATCTTTCTTCAGACTTCAAAAGACTTGACAGAAAGGATGTATTTTGGAGCTTGGAACTTTGTTTTGTTGTATTCTAGCACCAGTACCTTTGGACAGAGAGTTTTCTCTCTCCCCCCTCTCTGTTCCTCCCCTTTCCCTTCATTCTTCTTCACCCATCTTCATTCTGATCTGTATAGGAAATAGTGAGTGTTATGTAAGTAATACAAGAATTTAGGACTGAAACCATGTTGAAAATGTGCATGCATGTTTGTGAAAAAATAAACATGTCAAATCTGATCTTATCTCACTAAAAATAGTGATTGCATTCCCTTAAATCTGCATAAATGGCAGAGTTTTGACCTTTAAGATCAGAAGTTACATGAGGCAGTCTGCTTAAGAAGAATAATTATTTCAGAAATTTAATTGGAAATACTGAAAAGTACTTTAAGCAGAAAACCAGGTTTTACCATTGGTGAAGTGGAACCCAAATGACTGTCCAAAGCTAGAACAGAATTTTGGGGAATTGCTGACTCTCTCGCACCCAGCTCTCACAAATCAGCTGTTGTAAAGACTTGGAAGCTCAGAGGTTTTCTGCAACATCTTCATAAACACCCAATAACAATACAGGCAACCTGGCTGCTTTGTATAAAAAGTATCATTTGTACTGCTGTAATAAGTGCCCATTTTACAGCCTTGTGAGTCAAGCCTGGTAGGCAACAAAGATCCACAGAGCTGTTTGCTCCCTCCCTGCAGTGGGAAGTGATTTCAAAGGGCAAAAGAGAGAAAACCTGTGGCTTGAGATAATGCAACAAGCAGTAATAAATATTTAATAAATGACAGAAAGATGTTCATGCAGCCAAATAAAAATAGGGAATTCACTCAGTGCTTCGTAACCACAGGCAGAGTTTAGCCAGACTAAAAGCAGGTAACAGTTACCTGGGAAGACAAATTTCTTAACTCTGGACATCTCCTAGCCCAGAGTTCTAATTATAGAACATGACATCATATGGCATGGGAAGTCATAGAATCATATAATGGTTTGAATTGGAAAGGACCTTAAAGATGATCTAGTTTGAGCCCCCTGCCATGGACTGGGACACTTTCCACTAGAGCAAGAGGCTCAAAGCTCCATCCAAACTGGCCTTGAGCACCTCCAGAGATGAGACACCTAAAGCTTCTCTGGATAATCCATTCCAGTGTTTCACCACACTCAGGATGAAAAGATTCATCCTAATATCTAATTAAAACCTACCCTCTTTCAGTTTAAACTCATTACCTCTTGTCCCATCCCTCCATGCCCTTGTCTAAAGTCTCTCTCCAGCTTCCTCATAGGCCCCGCTTAGTAACTAGAAGGATTCTGGAAAGTCTGCTCTGAGCCTTTTCTTCTACAGGCTGAACAACCCCAACTCTCTCAGCCTGTCTTCATAGGAGAGGTGCCCCAAACCTCTGATCATCTTCATGACCCCCTCTGGACTCACTCCAACAGATCCATGTCCTTTGTAAGTCTTAGATCTGTTTAATTGATTTGGGTCAGCTCTGACATCTCCCAACTTGTGGATCCCCAGCTTACTTCCTAGGATGGGCACTACAAGAAACAGAGACTTCCTGGACACTGGGTGGTGAATTGACCATGGCTGATTGCAGGTGCCCATCAAAACAACTCTATCGTTCCCCTTCCTCAGCTGGGCAGGTGAGAGAAAATATAAATAAAGGCTCATGGGTTAAGACAAGGACAGGGAGAGATCACTCACCAGCTACTGTCATGGGCAAAGCAGACTTGACTTGAAGTAGTTTAATTTATTATCACTCAAGTCAGAGTAGAAGAATGAGAAACAAAACCAAATAGTTAAAACACTTTCCCTTCAACCCTCCCTTCTTCCTGGGCTTCCCAGTTTTCTCTATGTGTTCCCCCACCATGGCATGGGGGGCAGGGAATTGGGGCTGCAGTCAGTTCATCACACATCATCTCTGCTGCTCTCTCCCCCTCTGGGGAGAATTCCTCCCACTCTTCTCCTGCTCCAGTATGGGGTCTTCCACTGGTTTCAGGCAAATATCTACCCCACTGTGAACCTTCATGGCTGCAGGGGTGTCCTGGTTTTGCCCAGGACAGAAATAATTTTTTGCAGTAGCTGGCAGGGGGCACAGCCAGGACAGCAATGTTGTTCCATACCACCTTATGTCATAGCCTGGAGGGGAAATTCCTTCCAGTCAAGAAAAATATAGGTGGGGGGGGAGGAGGGGAAGCCAATGTTGTTCATTGTCCTGGGGTCTGGGGTAAGCAAATTTGCAAATTAATCACTCTCTCTTTAGTATACTTTTTTATTGACATAATTGCTGTTACTTATCATTACTGTTATTTCATTTTCTTATCTCATTGCTGTTTCCATAAACTGTTTTTATCTCCACCTGTGATCTTTGCCTTTTGTGCCTTCAATTCTCAATTCCATCCCGCCTCACCACAGGTTGTAGGAGAGACTGAAAGAGACCAATGCATGGTTTTGGAGAGTCTTGGTGGAGGCATTCAGCTGAGGAGTATCATTCCTAAAACATGACAGGGGCACAGCTGCTTCACCATGGTCTTCACCATGAGCTGCAGGGGAATCTCTGCTCTGGCTCCTGGATTACCTCCTGCCCCTATTTCTATGCTGACCTTGGTGTCTGCAGAGCTGTTGCTGTCATGTGTTCTCACTCCTCTCTCTGGCTGCAGTGCCCTTTGCACAGCACATTTCCCTGCTTTTAATGATGTTATCCCAAAGGCTCTACCACCATCACTGGTGGGCTGGGCTTGGCTTGGCCAGCAGTGGGTCCATCTGGAAGTCAGCTGGCATTGGCTCTGTTGGACATGGGGAAACTCATAGCAGTTTCTCACCAAAGCTACCCCTACAGCCCTGCTGCTATTAAACCTGGCCAAGCAAACCCAGTTCACAGTGTAAGCACTGTTCAGCAATAAATAAGCAAAACATCCCCGTATCCCTGTGGTTTTATCTCAAATCCAAAACAACACATATAAGCTAATGCAAAGAAACTTAATGCTGTTACAGAACAAGAGTCCATAACTTAACCAGATAACACTTTCACATCCCTTTTGGAAATACCACCACGTTATGAGTATGCAACTTTCAAAGTGTTCAAGAAATTTAGAAGCTCTAGCTTCACTGACATTTTTTAGAGTGAATTTTCTATTGCCGTAGGAAGTTGGAACTAGAATGTAAAACCAAATAAACATTGAATCTTGATATGCAAACAATGAGAGTAATATTTATGAGGTTTCTCATAACATATTTTAACATGCAGGTGTTGTTGCATTTAAGGTCCATTTGCTAAGGATTCATTATTGTATCAGTTTGCCTCCATTAAGTATCACTGATCATTTTTCTCCTGATTAGACTACCCAATCCCTCCTGAATTTGCTACTGTGTTGTCATCCCTAAGTGACTTGTGAATTGAACCACTTAAAACGGCCCATTTGCTAAGCAGTTCAGCTAATGATTAGATTTCCTTACCTTGGCAGTTAAGGGTGTTTATTGCTTTCATTCCTGATGAGATATATTACAACAAAAAAAAGTTCTTGTGCCTTCTTATAGATCTTTCTGGATGCTCTTTGCACTTTTCAGGGATTTATGTTCAGGGTAAAAAGTTAACTAATCAGCTCTTATTTTTACTTTCTCCTTTTCTGGTTGTTTTAGATAGTATCAGAAAGAAATCAATCTTCGGAAGTGACTGTAGCTCAGACATTGAATTACAAACTCACATTTCCAAGGCAGGGAGATCCTGGTCACTAATATATGAAGATCACCACACCTATGACCCCACATTTAGACCCAGGAGTACCTTTATTCTTATAACACAAGAATAGTAAGTTTTGGACATACATTTGAATTAATACCTTGCAAGAAACAAAAATGCTATGGGTAATGGCTTAAACGTTATTGAAAAAGGATCTTGGCCACTATGGCAAAATTGTATAAAGAAGCTACAACTACCAAAGCCCACTCCCCATCTAAATATTCCTCCTGACTGGAACTGGACTGTGAGTCAAGCCACCTACCATGAACTTGAGATAAGAGTGGTGCTACTGTCCAATTATCTCAGGTCTAAGGAGAAGAATGTATCCACAAGGAAAACCAAACCAAGCAGCTGTCCTGACATTCAGGTTTGGCTGGGTTTGGGGTGGGGGAGGCCACAGCCCACAGAAAAACAACCTCTTCTGAAGAACAGCAGAAAGTGGAAGGTAGTATTCCCTCCACATACAAGTTAATTTTTTAGAGATAATGGTTATATACAAGTAAAATAAGTTAAAAATCAAATTAAGAGATATTGAATGAGCATGTCTGTGTTGTCTCACAGTTTTGCTCATTAACACTTCATAACAGTTTTACCTAAAATGTTGCATACTCAAACTATAGAAGACCTATCAAAATTAGGAAGGAGATAGAAATGGGAGATGACTCAGCTTGCTTGAATGGTTCCTAACTAGCCAGAAAAGTTATTCCTCTTAATTGGCATGGAGGTTTTCACATCTTCAACACAGTGAACAGAATGGAAGTACAATTTTCAACAAAATGTGGGATACTGAAAAAAAATATTTTTTGGGTAATAACTCAGTTTATTTAATATTTTATGTACTTGAATAGGGACAAGGTTTAACTCATTGCCTAATGAGCATTCAAGCTATTTAAAGTCTTAGAAATCAAGGACACAAATTTTGCTATTGTTTTTACACTGCCAAGACATACCTCTACCTTTTGTTACATTAATCCTCCTGAAAATGGATTGATGTAATTTTCTGCTCTTGTTTCAAACTTTAAGATTAAGAAGAATCATCAGAGAATTTTAATATCTAGTGTAGACAGTGAAAAATTATTAACTTTTGATATATTCATTGTATAAATAAGAGAATTAACTCTGAAACTGTCAAAGATTCTATCTGCTGCTCATTACTCAACTTTTTCCTTGTGTTACTGCAGCTGCAAACATTTTCATTATATTTTTAAATCATGATCAACTTGTTCTGATGCTTTAAATGTACTGTTTTGTGGAACCAAATCACGTTGAAACAGATCTCTAAGAAGAAATGGGTCATAAAAAGGGGAAAAGATGAGTAAAATGCAATCTTGGACAACTAGGATTTTAAAATTGTTTTTCACTTAGTATAATTTTTATCAAAAATGCAATATTATAACAGAAACAGTGTGGCCAGCAGGACCAGGGCAGTGATTGTCCCTTGTACTCGACCCTGGTGAGGTCACACCTCGAGTGCTGTGTCCAGTTCTGGGCCCCTCATTTCAAGAAAGACACCAAGGGGCTGGAGTGAGTCCAGAGAAAGGCAGTGGAGCTGGGGAAGGGTCTGGAGGATAAGTACTGTGAGGAGCAGCAGAGGGAGCTGGGAGTGTTTCACCTGGAGAGAAGGAATCACCATCCCTGGAAGTGTTCAGGAAATGACTAGACATGGCACTTGGCACTATAATTTAGCTGGCATGGTGTGTTAGGTTAGACTTGATGATCTTGAAGGTATTTTCCAGCCTTATTGATTCTACAATTCTATGATTCCATGGTAGAACAAAAAACTGAGAAAAAAATGATGAAGGAACATGTGTTACACGTTTTCCTTTAGAGCAGCAATGAGTGCTGCTTTCCACTGAATGCTTTTGTGAAAGTTGTCGAGTACATAGAATGAATGTTCAAGACTTCCATGTATTCTATTCCATTGATCATTCTCTGTCCTTAAATATTTTCTTTCTTTTCTTTATCTGTGGCTGATATTGTCATGGATGACAGAGGGCCTACAGCAGGAAGACTATGGAATTTGCCAAGGGTGCATGATTTGGGAATTCAGCATTGTTGAGCCTGTGGAGGAAGCAGGTAAAGCAGGTAAAGCTAAGGATCCCACTTTCTAAACCAATATTCTAAATACTAAATTAAATTTCTTGTGGAAGGTGTTAATTCTTATGTATCTGTGACTGCATCATATTTTTACAAAAATATGGCCTTATGGAAATCTATATTATAAAAAGCTCTATCTTCCCCAGAGAGAAATTGTCTTTCTACCTTTGTTGGTGTCCTGGTTCCAGCTTTAACCAGAAAGGGTTGATATGCCTTGTTCCCTTTTCATCATCTCTTAAAGCATGATGAAAAAATGTTGTGTTGTTGATATGTCTTGAAATAGGTCATATTAATATTTATAGTGTAAAATTAAGAAACACTAAAATTGTAAATAAAAAAATGAATAAGATTTTTTTTTTATGCAGATACTAAAGAAAACCATTTGAACTTTTACTAGGTTTAAAGATATTGTATCTATTTCATTTCACAAGAGCTACTTTTTTACATATGTAAACATTAATATTCAGCCATGAAAGTTTAGACATACTGTGCGTATCTGTGCACCTGTATACATTTTCATTTTTGACATTTATAAGCAGGCATTTATGTATAACACTACTTTGAAAATGAGCAACTTCATGATAATTTTCCCATTAATTTCAGCAGGATCAAGTTAACTTGCCTAAAGAAGATTCATATCTAAATTACATAGAGAAGCTTCACTAAGTAATAGTCCAAGATAACAAAAATTCCAAGATAACAGAAATGAAATTGAGTTCAGCATGTGAACAGAGGTCCTGACTGCTCTTCCCTTTTTTTGGTGACTCAGGAAAGAGTAAGATGCAAAAGAAGTCAGTGACTGTTCAGTCAACACGGATTTACAGGGACCTGCTGACCTAAGCAGATGAAATGGGTGCTAACAAAATTTTTTATACTTTTTCAATAGAAAATAGTTGATTTATTTTTAGACATCTGGCAAAAATATTAAAAAAAAGAGGAAGAAAATTGTTTTGGTATTAGACCACAACAAGATCATTATCAGTAAAGTAGCTCAGGTCAAAATAGCTGTTAAAAAAGCAGTTAGTTATCATGGCTGAAAGAGTGGAGGAAAGAACTACTGCTGTGAAACGAGAGGAAGACGGTGGAGTAGCACCTGCACAGATGATGAAAGGAAACAAACACAACTAAGGCAAAGCAAAGAAAGAGCTACTCTGTACAGCCAGATGATGACATGGATATATTATCATGAGATCAAACAGCAGAAGGAGAATGAGAGATGTAAAAAACCACTATTGAGATATGTCCTCAAAGTGAAGAGACTTCTGAAAACTACCTGATAGGACAGAAAAGGAAAGGTTTACTTATGAACAGATAGACTGTCTTGTCCTTCATTTTGAGTTCAGCCACTGAGGACTGTAATTTATTCTGTGCTTAAAGAAGGAATGCTTACTTTGACAGCATCTGTAAACGACAGTGTTGCTAACCTACAGCTTTTTGTGTACTACCAGAGGTTATGATTTGAATGAAAAGTCAGTAGCCTGGAGGGGAAGTATCTTCCAATATAGCTTCATCCTTTGCAGAATGCTCTTTTCATGTTGAGTAGAAGTAAACTGAAAAGCACAAAGATAACTTTGCTTTCTTTTCTGTCCAACTGTTTATAAAATTAATGAAGGTAGCGGGGAGAAAGAAGGAGCTATTCTCTGGACTGACAAGCTGAAGAAAGCCAGCAAGGTCTTAGTATTAAACATCAGATGTCTGGAACTTATAGCAAACCATAGAATATCTGTTTATGGAGCAGTTTTTTTCAGTCCCACTACACACAAAGCTATCTGATGCCCAGTTTATAGCACCAGCAGTCCCTGTGAAACACCAAACAAAAATTAGAAAGAACCATATCTTTAATTTTATTTACTTCAGTTATTTCCCAGTGTGTATGGTATCAACCACTTTATTTAAAGACTGTAAAAGGTCTCAGATGGGTTTTTGCTGGGGAAATGAAGGGGTAGAATTCAGCAGCTTTCATCAGATCAAACAGGTAGTTTTACTGTCTCTTCTATACCAATAGCAGTGAAGATCAATAGGTGACTGAGCCACTGAATCAAGAGAGCAAAGACTAGCACATGATATACAAAACACTGTGAACACACAGGAAACTATTTCAAGAGAAAGCAGAATGCAATGAATTCCACAAAAAAAAAAAAGGCAAAGGTTTCATAGCTTTTATTCCATATACCTGACTTACAGGTAGTTATATAGCCACTCTGAACTCCAGACTCTTCAGTTGCAAATAAATACACACATACACACAAACATAGATATGAGTGTATTTTTTTCCAACTACAGCATAGCATGAATAATATGCAACAAAAACTAGCATAACCAGACTGATAATCCTCTGTCTTTCACAGAATTAATAAGTATGAAAATTGAACTGGTAATGAGGAAATAAACCATGACCAGATTGATTTCAGAATTACATATATCCCGTAAAATTCTATGCTCTACTTTTTTGGGTGCTGGGTTGCATGCCAATTAACTGTAGGCATCTATTGGAGCAACGTAAGTCTACAAATACATTGAAGGGAAGATGTTGCTCTTCAGAGTGCCTTCCAGCCCTGCTCTCTGGAGTGACTTTTGACATAACACAAAATCACAGACCCATAGAATGATTGAGGATAGAAAGCATCTCTGAAGATAAGCGTGTCCAAACCACTGCTCAGAGGAGGGACAGCTGTGGTAGGCTCCTGGAATGGTATCCAATTAGTTTTTTAATATCTCCAAGGGTGGAGACTCCACAGAATCATTGAGCAAACTCTTCCATTGTTTAAACACATTTTGTACCCATTCACTCTTGTCCTGAATCACTGAAGCACTGCGAAAACTCTTTGTCTCAACTATTGCATCTCATCAGGTATTTATACACATTAATAAGATTTCCTCAACCTTTCCTCCACCTGAATATTCCCATATCTCTCAAGATCTCTGTGTATGAGAGGTGCTAGTGATTCCGTGTTTCTCTTGTAGTGTGGAACCTGGAACTGGTCCCATCACTCCTGAGTATCACAGTGGTGCTGAGTAGAAGTGAAGAATTACCTTCCTCACCCTGCAGCACTGGATGCAGCACTGGAACATTCCCTGATGGACACAGGGACTTTGCAGTCAGCATGTCATCCGAACAGACCCCTCTGGGGATGCCAGAGAATGGGAAATACTCCAGAGTTTCTCAACAGAGACATGCAGCGCCTCATCTACCAAATGTCTTACCTTCCTCTAAAGAGAGAATCTGTCCTAAACTTAGGCTGATTGAATTGCAGCTAAACAATGCCTAAGACTAGTCAGTAGTTCTCTGACCCATTTGAGACAGCTCACGGTAGAAAAATTAAAATCACACATATTTTTTTCCTAAGAAATTAGTTTCTGTTATTATTTTTGATTATTAATGTTCACTTGTGATTTTTATGATAAAGCTGTATCCAGTGTATTCCCTTCAATACTTTAGAAAAATACTTTGAAACAATTAATTGTGAATATTTGTGATGTTATGTCACTTACATAGTTCCACATTATCAGTTGGATTTTTATTGATATTTTAAAGAAAAGAAAATAACAAAAAAAAAAAGCTAGTATAGTTACACACTACTTAAATTTCTATACTTTATAAAGAACAGATTGTAATTTAAGCTAAATTTACATAATAATTCTTAGTGATGAAAGTAGGTTTGTTTCAAGTATTTCGATCACATAAAATTATTTTATTTGGATTGGGTTTATTTGTTTTGTACAGAAATAAACAAAACAAAAATGTTCACTCATGCAGGATTCAAAGGTGGAAAACCTATGTTTTTGTTACCTAGACCTCACAACTAAAGGCATTAGGTAACACAGAATTTAAGCCCAAGAGCTTAGGCTGCCTTTATTTCAAAGTTGTGAGCTTGAATATTATGTGTGAGTCAGAATGATGGGGTTTAGAGGTAGTGTTCACCCACCTGTAACCACAAGTTCAAATTGTACTTCTGCAGTGCACAGGAAGAAACGCATGACTGCTCCCAAAGCTGACATGTTGACAGATACAGCAACAGGAACTTTGATATTTCCATTAGGTCTTAAATTTCACACTCAGTAATGAAAACAATGTGTCAGCACTTTTAAATGTTCACAAAGCCATGCACCATTACTGCTTTCCCTAACACAATTGCTTCAAAACCTTTTCAAATCTCACACCCCCCTCACAGGAATACAAGACTCTCGCCTTCAAAACAATTTGAGCAACATTATCTAGTACACAACCCCAAAAATAAATCTAAGAGGCAAGCCTTTTTGAGGATAGGACAATGATGGGTTTTTTTTCTGTGGCAGGTGGCTACAGTATCCTGTAACTTTGGTGGAAATTAAAATTTTGTTTGAAAAACTCTGAAATCATACATACAATCATCTCAAGTCTCAGAGGTAATTACACACAAAGTAACTACTGATGTTGGTCCACATGAGTGTCTGTCCCTCACTGTGTCATAATGAGGATAAGTTATTCTACTAAGTGTCAGGTTAGAACAAGCTTCCCAAAACAACTCTCTGTGGTGAAGTGAAACACAAATTTTAAATAGGGTTTACTTCTACTTGGCGTGCAAGAACTACAGAAATAAGAAATTCAGTATAAGAGAAAAAAGCACTGTATTATGTTAAAAGTTCATGAATTTTTCAATTTAAATAAGACTACAAATATTCCATATAAATTCTTTCATTTAAGCATAACTTGATATTTGCTCAAGTATCAGCTATATATAAAATAAAGAAGTTTGATGGAGAGAAAACTCACACACACTGGACATCAATGTAATTTTAAACTAGAATCCAGTCCTTCAAAAAGAAGTGCAAATGACTGATCCCATCTAAACCTAAGATATGTTTTTCTTTTGGCCTCTATTTTAGGAAAACATATTTTACACAAAACAAGTGTAAATATCTGATTCAGGATTGTGTAAGTGAGGATTTTGTGACTGAGGATTGTGCATTTTATGTTATATATGAAAGAACATTGAGGTTTAGCTGTGGGTTAGTGTTGATGAAGCCTGCTAATGTCACTTGAAATCTACAAAGATGCATATTTTCAGGGCAGTAGATTTTGACAAAATATACGAAATGAAATAATTCAATTATTCAACAGTTGTTTTGGCTACATAGTAACTTTTAAGACATAAATCAAAATTCAAATACATCCTTTACATTGCCTCTAGAACAAAAAGTATTTGCCTTGTTTAAAAGGTATATTCTGTCCTCCTAGTCTTAGAATATAGTTAGATTTTGTGGGCACAAAAAAACAGGTGGAACTAATAGTTTTAGAAAAGCGTTATTGGTTAAGTATATTAATTTTAAAAACTAAACCGTTCTAGGTGAGTTTTGTCTAAATCTAGTATTATCTTTTTTGACAAGTTTCTAACATATTTTTAACACAGCACTTCAAAATGTTTAATATTTCCAGTTCCAAAATATTACTTTCCTAGAAAGATAAGTTTCTGAAGGTGAAATACAGCTTGTGGTTCATTCTCTTAACATTGACATATAAATCTTATAAATAGAAAAAAAAAAGGCCTGCATGAAACACAGTAAATCAAGTTGCCTGATATTTCTACATTACAAGGCATGCCTCAAAATGCAACATAAAAATAAAAGAATTTATATTACAGAGAAATATAGAAAGGATTAATTTAGATAAATATAGTCAAAAAGTTCTTAGAGTTAACTGCTTGAAGTTTTTGGGAAGCTGACAGTGTAGCAATAATGGAAGCATTTTTGTATTTTGTCAAATACCTGCATTAATTTAAGGTGTCAGCCAGGTGCAAATGTGTTGCTAGCAACAGAAAAGAATTTGTTTCATGGAAAAGCTTGACACAAAGTGAGGACAAAACCATAGTATTCATACAAAAACTTAGTATTCAAAGCAAGCATAAGATCTCTACATATATGGCTCAGCTACTTCAACATAATTAAAAATCAGAAAGATGTAAGCATATATTAAGTATTCACAGCAACCTCTTTTTTTAAAAACTTCCTCAAAATGAAGATTTATTTCTTATTATTGAAAAAAAGGACAGAATAAATCTGAAGGTGAAATATTTCTGCTACTAAAGTTTAGTAACTTTATATAAGAGTCTATATAACAAAGCAGAGAGCACATGAAGAACTAAAAGAATGAGAAATTGAAACTTATGGAGTGTGAGTAAAAATAATTAAAAGTAAAGAGAGCATAAAGAAAGCTGTGCTCTAAAGATTTCTGCAATTGAAAGGGTTTTCTATATTGTCTGTGGTGGTTAGTACATGCTGCAAAGTTTGTACCATACATATCATAGCTTCATCAGTTGCAATATCTCATTAAAATGGTGTTCTGTGCAATACCTGTTAGTTAGTGTAGGTAGTTAGAGAAAACCTGAAAGAAAATGCAGCAGGTGCACTAAATATTAGACATTTCTGTATTTTTATTGATTAATGATTGTTTAACATGACCTTTAAAATCATCTTTGCTTAAGAGTATAAAAATAGTACTTGTATGAGATTTGTGAGAAATGAAGCAATGGATTTAACATACTACCATTTAATGCTCCTGGAGGGGGAAAAAAAAGGTGATGCTATAAGTGAAGATCAGGAATGGTTTTTTAACAAGGAATAGTTTTTTAAAGTCTTATTTTTTTCTGAATGTTCCCTAGCTCACAAGTGGGTTTTTGTTAGCAATAAATTAGCTTAATATTTTTGAAAGAAATTCTTAAGACCCTTCCAGATATCTCTTTTCCACTCTTAGATTCAGATTTTAATTTGGTTTTCTGATTTCCAGCTATATAGGTACAACCCTTGCTAAAACAGCTTACCCTCAGGACCAGAGAGTGCTCTTTGGTGCTGTTTTATTTATTAGCATAGGTGAAAGCTTTGGTTTCACTTTCAGTAACCACCTGGAGCATATCACATATGAGGGGAGGCCAGGGCAACTTAGGAGACTTGAAGAAGTATAAAGGAAGATCTCCCTGCTATCTACCAATCCAGACTCTCCTCACAATGGAAGGACGAGAAACAACTGACATATCCCAATACGGGAATTTGAATATTGGAATATGGGAAATTTTGATCTAGCATGAGAGCTGGCCTTGCTTAAAGGTGGAATGTGGCCTCTAGATTCTCCTTGAACCTACATGAGTCTCTCATTCTGTGGATTAAGATGCATACGTCCTCTATGGATACGGACAGATGTTCACCTGAAAACAAACTTCTAAAAGAAATTAAGTAAAAGCTCAGTGATACCTTTCTTAGGAAAGGTTTGAATCTTTTGCAAATTATATTAATTTCTTTAGTCTCACACAAGCCTTTTGATATGGGTTGGAATATTAACAACAGCAGTATTGTACAAATTTCCTGATAAGAAAGTATTCATTGGTTTAAAAACATGACTAAAATAAAAGTAAGCAAGACTATGGGGAAACTAGATTTTCTTTTAGTTCAATTTCTCATTCCATTCCTAGTTTTATGAATAAACTTTAAAACCAGTTATAATTAAGATACTCAGAAAAGGGATTGCAGGAGGTGCAAACAGGACAATAAGCTACTTACTATACACTACTTGAAGGACCTCCTCCAAGGATAACTTTAGATTAACAATCTCTGTAGGGTAAGTAGAAATTTCAACTAAATACAATTTATTAAAAACAAAAATATTGTTGAAAACAGAAAAACTTTATCTGCTTTATAAAGGCTATTTTTTAGAGCATAAAAAGTTGATTTACTTCCTTACTACCAGCATATGTGCTTTCTTGCTACTATGTGAGTTCACCGGAAGAAAGAAAAATGTTTGGGTTTTTTCTCTAAAGAAAATGAAAAGTAAATGTGTATGTGTATGTATATGTATGTGAGGGGGGCAGAGCAAGAGAGAACGAATGCACACACATAAATGCTTTCTTCGAATGCAAGTTAATAAGTGAATGTCACAATTTGAGCAGGTTATTGATATGAAAAGAAAATACAGTAGAGAACTTTAAATTAACCTGAGAAGACACAGTACTGAGCTGCTCAGGAAATGAAGGGCTGTCACATTCTCATCGTCCTTTAGACTTCAAAGAAAATAGAAATAAAAAAGACAAAGCATAAAATTCTGAGAGGCCAAAGGAAAGGCTACTAATACATTTTTTCTAAGGCAGCATTAAATCAGAATGCTGAAACAAATAGATGGAAGGCTCAACTAACAGATAGGACAAGTTTTTTCAGCAAAACACGACCAGGCACTTGAAGGACAGGAAAGTGATTGGAAGTAGCCAGTACGGAGTCACAATGGGAAGTCATGCTTGATCACCTGTTCATGTCCCAAGCGTGACAGCTGCAGTGCACCAAGCCTGTCACATTACAGCAGTAGTTAAAAACAACAAACAAACTTCTGAAATAGATGAAACAGTTCCTTTTGCCTTTACTTCCCTCACATGCAAATCGTTGTCAACCTACCTGACTCCCCTTTTGTTTATTCTTCACCCTTACGTAACCATATCAAGCTCTGAAATCCCTTCCCAACCGCTCAGATACATCTCCCACATTAACCAGACTTTGCTGTTCCCTGTAATGAAAAGTCACAAGCAAAAACCTTATTAATTACATATTTTATTCATCAAGTCATAGAAAACTTGAGAGTGAGTTACAGAGAAAATAGAGAGGGAAAGGGATCAAGAGGGTGTGATGGATAATATTCAGAAAACAAAAAAAAGCTAATTATGCTGAGACAGAAAAAGGATAGCTGGGGCTGGAAGGGGGAGGGACAGAAGTGGAAGTTAACTCCTATTTGTTAATTTAAATTTTTCAGCAATATCAAGAAGATCAGCATAAACCTGGCAGTTTTGAGGAATCCTCAGCCTCTCTCAGAGATTCAGGAGCTCCAGGAATTTGTTCATCTAACCTTTCCAGACCAAAGGGTTCTTGAGCAACTTTGTTCCCATGCTTGTTGGTGCATTCCTCCACCTTGTCTTCCTTATGACTCTATCAACAAAACCATCAGGACTGAGAGCTGACCCCCTTACCACAGCTGACCTCTTACCACTTTTCCTGACTATTTTTCTACTTCCAGAGAGCTCTAAACAGAGCCTTGTCCTTCTGCCTTCTCATTACAACCAAACCTGACAACTTCTCAGGTAACCCCCTCTTACGACCAAGATGTCTTCTTCAATATCTCTGTGAAAGAAGCGTATCAGACAGAATATGTTAATCCCTCTAATTTTATTTTCTTTGTTATTGCAAGCCACTTTGTATGAGCAGGGATCTAGAATCTTATCTCAAGTCCATCTGGAAAAGAGCAACTCCTCATGTTAATGGAAAAGCTCTATATCAGGTTGCCATACTCCTGCTGTGCTGTGGCCTCTGAATAATTCAGCCAGGTCTGTTCTCTGTGCCTTGGTATGCTCACATATGTGTTGTAGCAGGGCGTTCTCAGCTGGGTAATAATTAGGATTGACTCTATGATTCTAAAAGGCTGATTAATCGATTGTTTTATTGTTATACTATACTTATTAGGAAACTCATCGTTCTTACAGACTGTCCCATACAGACAGACCAGATTGGGTAATTGAATTCAAACACTATCACTAGTAGTTAATTAAAAAATCACTTTTTAGTAAACAAATTTTTATAACACATTCTACGTGTTCACAACAGGTGTCGTAAGTGAAGATAAGAATTGTTTATCATTCTTTTCTCTGATCTTCTCACAGCCTTCCCCAGGACAATGCCTTGCTCTCTGTGGTCAGAGCACTGATGGATTTCATGGATTACTGCTGTAGAAGTGGATCTACACCCTGAAGTCTACAACCCCTGTAACCCAGTATAGTGCTGTGATCTGTGGAAACCTTGAGATGAATAATAGAAGACTCTTCTTCCATGTCCCCCCTCTTCTGATTTAAATTTACTTGTTTCCTTTCCAAAACCTGTTTTTTCTACCTGTTTTTTTGACCTAGACCAACAGACAGCTTCATCCAGAATGCAAGATGGAGAACACATTATTCTTCTCTAGCCTGCTAAATCACATCTAGATTGAGCCTTTACCTCCAGCCTAGATTCCTGAATGTTTAACTCTATTTATGTGGATACTATGGGCATGACTAAAGACATATAAGAGTAAAGTGCAACTAAAGGACTTCAAAAGAACTGTGCTGTTACAGGTTGTCTGTGCACTGTCCCAACAGCCTTCACTCAGATACCACATCCATGGAGGTACAGCTTAGTACATCTCTCTTCAACATCATCTTAGTGCATCTCAGCTGGCATTGTTTGAGGTTTGGATTTGTCTAGAGCTGTTTTAGAATAAGCAGCTTCTCACCTAATCTATAGCTAAACTTGAGTGCATGATCTTCTGCTAGGTACATCAAAAACTTCAGTCTGCTGGACACATTCTGCCCATGCTTATTACACAGGAAAAGGTTCCATGACAGGAAAAGGTTCCTCATCTAAGGTATATCATCTATTATATTTTAGTTACAGTTGCCAGATAAGATGGTTATCAGCCTTTATAAAAGCATAACAATAAAGTTCAATTTGATGAGCATTTTTGGTGAGCAATTCTGCTTTTAGAGCCTCTCAAATTTTTAAGATTGTATTTATACTAGAAAATATAACGGTGTCAGAGAATGTTCCTGAGCATGGGAGTGTGTTCTCTTAACATGGCATTTCTGTGTAATCTTTTCCTTAAAGGAAATTTTCCTTCTGCACTTTCACAGCATGGACAAACTCAAACTTTTGGTACACCAAGAGTTAAAGAGGTCTATAGTTTCTATTTGACATTCATATCCTAAATTCAAAATTTATATCCTTAAAAGCCTTTGTTTTGAGGGTGTTTTGATATTCCAGCCAACCATCATTTCTTCCTGTGTGGACCACCAGGCACGCAATTTTAGTCTTCATGCTATTTTACCTACATCATGTTTAAAAGGATTCTTCCTCCTTACATATTTTGTCTGCAAGGCATGATCCAAAATGAATTCTTCAAAATTTTACTAAGTCAAATACTGCACTGCAGGGAGAAGGAGGTATTGATAATTTCCCAGGACTTGCTTTTAACTGCTGAGTGCTTATAGCAATCTTAGATATGATTAATGACTCTGTGTTTCTCCTCAAGCTAAAGAAGCTTTTGACCTCTGACCCTAAATGCCTAATTTGACCACTTTAACCAGAACACTCTTGGGTGTAAAGGAGAAAAGGAACACAAACTCTCCATTGCGTTTTGGGGGGGTTTCCAGGCAAAAAAAACCCCCAGGCGATATGACTAATCTGCCCAGCTTTGAGTGATTTCTGTCACGAATCCCAGTGAAAAGATTTATGTTCCTCAGGCCAAAGCTGAGATGCTTAAGTATTCCTCTTGCCTTAGTATTTCCTCCTGTTTAGTTCAGCAGGATCTACTCACCTTGCTGAGCTCTGTGGAACTTACATACAAAATCTTACAGCTCTCATTTTTTCATGGAGATACACAACTTGTTGTAGAAATTGTTGTAGAAGTTGAAGAGAATCAACTTGTTGCTGAAGCTTCTGTCAAGCAGCAAACACTCCGGGAAGTTAAATAACGAAAAACCGAGCCCAAATTCCCCACTGGATTAAGCTTATTCACATTTCTATACGCTTACTACATATATCTGTAATTTGGTATAATTTTATATCAAAAAAATATGTAAAACTCCTTAGCAGGATCTTCTAATTCCTCATATCATACATATATAATCGAGCTCTGATAACTAATCACTAGGCATATGTTTCGGCACGTGTTAACCGTTTTTTGATTTTTTTTTTTAGTGAGGTTCAAATATAGTCCTATACCCTTTGTTGGAAACCATTTTGTGTTTGAAACTGTCATCAATAAGGTTTTGAAACTGTAATACTGTTTTACTCTAAAAAATATAAAGGCCTTTGGATTGAATCCCTCAAGCATGTAAGATGTCCTTGCATATGGGAGGGACTAGATGATCTTTAAGGGCCTTTCCAGCCCGATCTCTTCTAAGATTCTATTATTTTATGATTGCTTTCTTGTTTTCTTTTTGTGCATTACAGATGCATGCTTGAAAGCAATTTATTTGACTTAGTTAAAGGCAGTATCCTGCAGAAGACCTTCTTCTTTCACCTTTCAACCCCAGCTCTCTCAAGCATTGAGCCATATGATGTGAAGGTCCTGTGGTTTCGAATTAGTAATCATGCTGGAGCAGGCAACAGTGTATTTAACGCAGTTTATTGGATTTTAAAATTAAATGCAGCTTTAAAAAAAGCATTTTCCATTTTGAGTAAATCATACTAATTGTTACGCTTTGATACTGTTTATGAACTCACTGCTGCTACAAAGATAGTAGATGCCAGCTGGAAATTGAGTATGTTCATTCTGTACAGATTCAATTGAGAGTGGCTCTTACATAACTGTATCCTCAACACCCAGAAAATATCTCTTTTCTATAAATGGTTTCTATAGAATCTGAAATTAGATACACTATGCTGTGTTTTCCAATAGATCATAAGGGGAAATAATTTTTAAAAGCTGTCACTGCAATTTGGCAATAGTGAAAAGAACATAGCTCATTTATTTAGCACATTTAGACTCCTGTGTGTGGAAGAGGTAAAAATCATGGCTCCCTGTCAGATATAGCCTCAAAATCTGCTCTGATAATCTCAGTGACAACAGTTTGCAGCTTAGTGTTAGGATGGTCAGATCACTATGAGAGATGGGAACTTTTAACACCAATTTATAAGATACCATTTTACCAGAAGGATGGAGTGTGAGGATGAGAAAGGCAGCAAGGACATGAACATATCTTAGTTTTTTCTAAAAGTGAACCACACTCATATACTACCACTGATTCCCAAAGGAATATTGGGTAGAATATTCTTGAAGACTGACTCTTTGTTAGGCTGTCAGCAAGAAAATAAATTAAATTTTTTTTAAACATGAATACATATGAAAATATTTTTAAAAATGTTTAGAATTTCATATATTGATTCTGAAAACAGTAATATACATGGCTAACTTTGTATAATTTTTTTTAATGTATAAAAGCATTTTAGAAAGCATTTTTATTTTATTCAAAGTTATGTACATTTGAAGAAGTAGCTCTCAGATGTTAAAATTGGAAATACCTCTGGCTCCATGTGATCCGTCAATTCCATGAGTAGGATGCAGGCTTGCGAAAGAATAAACTGGTTATTTTTTATAAAACAACCAAAAAGTTTAAGTCCCATTTTAAAATCTGAATCTATAACATAACAGGAGGTAAATCCCACCTCACTAGACAGTGTCTGATTTTTTTTTCCAAGTTACAAAATGCTCAGGAATATAAAATGACAAGACTACAATTCTATTGAAACATTTTGTAATGAAAAAGCAGTATCTGAGATTTAAAAGCATAAAAAGAAATAGAAGGAACAAAGTTGGTAAGAAGAGGTCACACAATAGATGAAAATCTAAAATTAAATATTTAATTAGAACTCTGATTTTGTTTTCAAGGTAGGTGGCATTGCACAGGCTATATTACAGTCTTTTATGTTTGTTTCTTTTTTTTTTTCCAAAGAGAATACTGTTTATTTTTAACAGGCCACTTTAATATTAATACAAGTGTAATAGGATCAGAACTGAAAATCAACTAAAGATGGTAAATTTTACATTATTGGGAAAATTACAATTTCTTTTTGTATTGTAAAAACATTTATTTTTAACAATTTACCTACATTAATCAAAAAAGTACATCATATTTAATAATTTTACAAATTCTTCATAAAAAATATATCTCTGTACAAAAAGTTCTTTTGCACCTACTTCATGTCACAGCAGCATGTAGTGAAATGGCAGAATGGAACAGTGGGAATGAAAATTAGATTGACTTGGTCATTATGCCAGCGTTCTCCCCAGTCCCCCCACCCCCACCTTCCCACTTTTTTTATTTTTTTTTAATAACAACTTTTTTTGTTTACAAAATATTTTACACAGGAAAAAAAATTATTGCAGCTAGCCTGGAGAAAGGCAAGATGTGTGATACAAGCAGCAGTTTTTAACAGCTTTGAAGCACATAACCTGTTTTTTAAAAAAAAATATAGCATGTATTATTAGCCTGTCATAATGATCTGGTCAACGCTGGGGGAAAAATCTTCTGCATTTATATCAAAAAAACCAGATTTCCTGGCTGCCATTACCCAGCCACTGCACATCATCTTAAGAGTCTCACTCTGAAGAAGCACCATATCTAAATGCATGTATACACAGCCCTCTGTATAACAACTTCAGGAGAAGGAGATCCAACCTGAACAGAAGACTCAAACACAGCAGAGGAGAGGAATTTGAAAGGTGTGAGTAGAACTGATTAAACTACAATACTTTGGTTTTACTTGGGTTCCAGTATGAAGCTCTTCTTAAACCAACACTCCAAGCAAATTTCTTAGGATAATTTTTTTTAGTGTGCTCCTTTTGAGTGTCCCTGATCAAAGAGCACTCACTCAAGATAAGCAATAGTTACATTACCTCCCAAAATGAAGCACTGAATAATGGATTTGTGGAATCTGGGCTCTGTAGTACAAAAGATCAAACCACTTAACTATTCTCTTTTA
>VWZV01006117.1:267976-278909 GCA_013397155.1 Irena cyanogastra
TCCAACACATTCCTTGGTGGTCATAGTGAGACAGGGCACTGAAGCATACATTGTAATGACAGGACTAGAAAACATCAATAATAGCTATGTATTTTGTTTTCAAAACTCCTTTTTTTTTGTCATTGCCACTACAGAAAGACTTTTAATGCAGTAATGTCAAATTTTAACACCCAGGGGTTTTTTTATGCAGACAATATCCTCCCTTTCTGGCCCACTGTTCCTACAGAAGCTCTTCATTTGCCAAGCAACTTCCTCTACGCAGGGGAGGATCAGGACAACTTTTATCTGATGACTGTTATTTCTCAGAAAATGTGAAGGGCTCTGATATGGGTCAGCTAAATGAAACTTACTGCACAATAACTTCAGAAAAAAAAAAGAAAGAAAAACTACAAAAAAAATGAACAAGGAACTGACTGGAACGGATTATTTATTAAATTTTCTTCAGAGTTTCTTGCTCATATGAAGAACAAAACAGCTGCAGGCCCTACAATTATTATGTATTATATTGCTGGTATATTTCATCTAACAGCTGTAGTTGTTAAGCTGACCAAGGGTTACCTTTGAAATTTTTGCTAGATTCTGCAACATTAGCTGAAAAACCTGTTACTGGTCTTATATTACCTTTTTGTTTTGTGTATAAAAGCCAGACCTACACACATATGGAGTTCAGAAAAACTTTTCAAAAGGCTTAGATAGCAACAGGATAATAGGACATTTTGAAATTCAGAAAATTAAAACAAAAAAACAGCATCAAAAAACCAGCCCTGAATTAGAAGAAAGGCAAAACAACTTTCCTGTTTTTTGAACTCAATGTGTATGACTAAAACCAGATTTTGCTTCATTATTTACTATGATTTCCTAATTTTACAACTCAATTTAATTAATCTGCCCAATGGCATTTTTGTTTGTTTATTTTCATTCAATAAAATCTCTAATTCTATGCAAACATTAATGATTACTCAACCTTTATATCTATAAATGTCTATGTCAAACTGTGTAAGTACAAAAGCAGTAAGCAGTGTGTTTAAAAAATTTAAAATAAACAGAAAGCAAAGATAGTTGAATATTTCTCTTTGTTCAAAGTACAAACTGAATGACCACTTTTTATGGACAATTTGCCCTGGGTTTTTCTATGCTACTGTAATGTGTTTTAGTTCCATGTAACATCAGAAAATGATGTCATATTAAAGGAAAAATGGAAAAAATGCAAAAGGGAAGACTGTATTATGAGCACAGGCTCACAGGCTTTATGAGCTATCTAAAATAAATTACTATTCACATTTGTACATGGCAAGCAGCAATAGCTGCTAACCCCCCTGCTGTTAAATAGTATGATACTGACAGTGGTGATTGATGATTGATTTCAGAAGAAAACAATAGTGGCAATGAAAATTTCTTAGAAATGGGCTCTTGTTCTGGCTGAATGTCTCCAGTGACTTGTGTTTGCAATGAAATTTAGTCAAAAATTGACAAAAGAAACATTTTCCTCTATAGCACAAGATTTTAACTGGTGCAAAACATGGGGGTCAGTTTAATATTCCCAGTAAATTTATTGTGGAATGTTTTGCTTGGCAAAGAGTGAGTGAATGTCTATATACAATGGACAGTGTGTAGAAACCCTGTATATTTTTACCAGTATCTTACTCAGTCAGCCATTACACCCTAGTGCAAAAAAAAATTGTGCATTAATATTTGCGATATTAACGGCTGATTGGGGAATTGGCAAAACTGCCCGATGAATAAAATATACTGTAATTTTTCCTAATTTTAGCAAGATTTCAATGGTAAAGCATTTGCAAGTGTATGCAATCTCAAGAAAGGCTGTCTCCTTCTTCAAGGGAGCTTTATTTCTTCAGAATGTTCCCGGGGATAATCTGTGGTGCTATCATTTGTCACAGTACTCAAAGGATTTATCCGAGTGCCCAGAAGAACACATTGAAAGGCATTCAGCCGCATACAAATATGAGAGTCTGAGGCATTAAATATGACAAATTGGCATGACTTGGCAGTCTTCCTTAAAGTGTGCCTTGGTTTGAAGCAGATGCAGCCAGGCATTTTGATCCAACTTTAAGATGAAAAAATATTCTTTGTCTGATCCCCCGAAGACTGACACGTTTTTACCAGAAAATTTAGCTGCATGTAGGCTGACAGAAGATGTTAAAGATTACAGCAGCAAAGCCAAGAGAAGGGAAACTGGTATATGGCACCAAAGGAATTACTGCTTGTCCATCAGAGGTATGGCTATGAATCAGTCATATTGGGCACTGAAGGCTATACCACTGTACAAACTGTGTTCAGAGTCGTATCAAACCTCACAGCCTTTGCCTCTGTGGGTTTTAAGTTTGTGTCATACATGGGATTTTCAAATGAAGCTTGTCCATTGCTGTTTTCATGTCCAGCATATCCATTGTATTGTACTTTTGGTCTTGTTCTGTGGAGAAAAAAGACAGGAAATTATCATTAGCAATAATAGACATTCTAATATTTCCACTCTGTCTGCATGCAACAGCAAGTGTCTGGAATATCGTGTGCTGCTAGTGATAAGTGCCTCCAGGTAAGTGTTTGCAATTCCAGTTATTCCAGGTAGATCTCCAACAGCATTTCTTTCTACCTCCATACCAACAATAAACACTGCTAAACACCTCGTCCAAACACCTGTAATCAGATTGATCAAATCTTACACTGATATTCACATAAATGTTGACAATTCAGCATCAACTGATACTGAAACTAGCCAATCTTTTATTTTTGATAGCATTTTCTTACCATGAAAGATTTATCAAAATTTCAAGACCATTCACATTTTTATGCAAAGGTCTGTTAGAACATATTAAGCCAATAATTAAATGAAAATAAACCAGAATTCTGAAGATTTTCAGATATATATAGCAGAATGATATCCTATGATATTATATTTTACTATTTTAAACTTAAATCTCTTAGTATCTAGAAGTATCTAAAGAAATATAATAAGTTCAGTATATTGTTTTATACATACAATTGTAATAAGGAAAGAAAGGAGATAAAAGAGTGCAAAATTTAAGCTCTTGGTATTTAATAAATGTAAAAAAAATTAGAATCTCATTATATAACTTCAGAAAAGGGCTGTTGAAAGCCAAATTTTTCTTATAAAATTATTCTGTTTTGGATAACAGATAGGGAAAGCTATCACCAAAAGATATCACTAAGGGAAATTCAATGGAGGAAATTAATAAATATTAATTATTAATAAATATGTTTTTTATGCCTACTTTAATTTTATAACTGCTAAACAATCTTAGAAGTTAACTAGAAGCTTTCCTAAGTACAAGTAATTAAATATATTTTAATTTTACATAAAAAGATTGGGATGCAGTCTTCATTCCTGAAGTAATTCCTGTCAGCCAGATAAAAGGTACAACTGTGTAAAAAAGATTTAACAACCCTGGTTCTAATTAGATTATGTTTTTGTGAGATAGGCACAGCAGAAACATCCATAAAATTGTACCCTAAGACCTTAAAATTCTCTGTTACAGAGAGCCTCTAGGGGCATAACTATCATCGCATCATTCTGAAAGTTTCATGTTGTTATTCTGATCATTAATGTAATTTCAAGAAAGTCCCTTCAAAACCTATAGATTCTGTTCTCTTTCCTTTGGAACATCCTTTCTTTTGAAAGTAATAAAGTTTGACCTAAAATTGATTTACCTACTAATCAACTTGTTAATTTTTTGATGGCAATACGACATTGATATCCCCTCTAAAGCCTGCAGTTTTGTGTAAGTAATTCATTGAAAATAGAAGAAAGTATTTCAAAAAATGTTTTGCCCTAAGTTATGAGAAACATCTCCTATCTGAAATATAATGCATTTAAATTAAACAGAACTGCAATGCTGCACCAGCCATACCATTAACAGAGGGTTTATAGCTGCTTGTCTAAATAATGAGTTTTATTTCTCTTAAATACATACATATTTCTACTGCTCATGTAGGGCAACAATAATTTCACAGGACAAACTACAAAATGTACCCATATGTCACAAAGTATTTCTTAAATGAGTTTGCTTCCTCTTTCTAAGCAATATTCCATTTTCATTCCATCTCTTCTCCAGATCCAAATGCCTGTGCATTCCTGATGCTCTTAAAGCTCCCCCCACCACTGCAGAACAGGAGCTGTCTGAAAATGTAGACCTCTAGGCCTCAGAAAAGTGTCTTACAACATCAAGTTTGAAGACACAGTTGACAGCTCTTCCTGAGCAGTTTTTCTCAACAAAGGTTGTCTTACATTTCAGGACATGGATCATTTTAACTGCAGTTCCCAAATTCAAGCCCCATGGCAATTTGTTTTTCCCAAATCATCTAATGCTGAGGTGGGCAGACAGTCTACTGCATCATAGGGCACTGGTGGACCTCAGATTGTGTATGTGATCACATATGTGATACTATTGGTATCATGATTATAGAACAAAAGTTTAAAAAGCATATTCCTGTTAAACACTATTTTGCAAATCGTTCTCAGAATGAACAAATCTTCAGAAAATACATAGATATCAGCCTTCAAACTAGATTTAAGACAACATTGTTGGATTTATTCTATTATCTAGTGACATATAAAACTTTCATATGATCTGAAGCGGTGCCAATTCTTACAGTAATCACTAGCTGACTCAGCACATACTGTAAGTAGTCACATAATGGGCTGCTCCCTCGTGGGATTTATGGATTTTGCAGCTTGTATAATTAATACTAATAAGCTTTTTGAAAGAAGCAGCATACATTCAATTTAATTTAATAAAGCATTAAAATGAAAAAATAGAACATGTGACCTCAGATTTCAATCTGATTCAGCCTAACGAACCAAGAAGGTTGAAAGGTCTTTGCTCCTGAACAGAGCAACACATTGTTTAAAATGTACACCATTAAGAACTGCCCTGCACCGAACTCCTTCATGGGAATACCTAGAAATATTTGGCTTTCAAGAGCAAAGGTGTTCTTAAAAGCTTTTAGCACTGTGTTCTCTAGTTACCTATGAAAATCAAACCAAAAAGCTTATTAAATTATTGAACAAATAATATTTACAATACCTGTGTTTGTAGAGGTAAAATGCAAACCCTGATAGTATTAGCGCAAAGAATGGTACCAGGATGGCAGCTGCAACTGAACTGCTGTTTGTACCATAATAGTGATTTGAAAGGTCTGTATCTGCACTTAAAGGACCTGAAATGAAACAAAAAAGGGGCAGAAATAAAATTTCCACATTACCTATGGGGAGAAACAAAACTCCCATATTATCTAGCTAATGATGCTGTTTTTATTCAAGAGTTAAAGAAGATGGTGTCTTGATCAAGTAATTCTATTTAAAAACTTGAAATAAATAGCATACAGAATCACAGTATAAATATTTTTAATACCAGTTCATGATATATCAATAACTATCAAAATTATTTGAAAATAGTATTCAGGAAGTAAAAGAAATATGGTTATTGACATAATAATCTGATGATGCCTCAATTTAATAAAGTTAAGCCATATATCTTCTAAAAACCAAATTAATTCTGTAAGTATTGTATTCCAGCAATCTTAATATTCAGCTTGGAAACAACAAGCAATGCAAGACCACAACAAACAAGAACAGGAAGGAAGAACAGAGGTGACTGCAATAAACCACAGTGATTCTGCTCTGCTCAGAAGCCCTCCCAAGTCTGCACCTGTGTCCATGTCCCTCCAGGAGCTGTGGATAGAACAGAGCAGAGAATGCAAACGCAGTGTTCTGTGGCACGGCCTCACTGGGCTCCTGCTGTGGACAGCCAGATAGCCTGGACTGTAAAGCATTTTGCAGAACACATTTTTTTTCATCAGTATAAAGAGACACATCGCTAAATTGCTTAAATACTTGACCACCTTGGTAATTCAAACTGTGAAGAATGAAAGACAATTTTATGATGAAAAATACAGAAAATTTTATAGAAAACAATGTTTTTTGAGATCCAACTCCATGTCGACAGTTTGAACTCACAGCTCTTCAGAAAGCAATATAGGTCCCACTCAAGGAAGAAAGACCAGGACAGAGGAAATGTACAGAGAGGAGCGGGCTTGGACAAATATCTGTGCTTGATATTCTGGGGTATTATTGCTGTTAAGAGTGGAGAAGAACAGGAGACACTGCTGTTTACCTCTCAGAAATGCTCCAAACTAGCAGTACAGAGTGTTTCAAACACCACAATTCCCTCATTGATAGCAGCAGCAGCAGCAATCAGTCTTTTTAGGACTCTAGTGCAAACCAGTTATAAGCAGAGACATGGCCACTATGCTAATTTCCCCAGGCTACTAAAATATCTAAATAAGTTCAAAAACTGAGAAAACAAAAATCAGAGAAAAAAGTAATAATCCTCCTATGATCCCAGGAAGTGTTCAAGGTAAGAATGGATGGGAGACTGGCAACCTGATGCACAGCAACTGGTTTAGAACTGAATGATCTTTAAGGTCTCTTCCAACCCAAACCATTCTATCATTCTATGATTTCTTGCAGTTCAAGCTCAATGCAAAAGACAAATGAGATAAGTTTCTTTTCTGTGAGATATCTTTAAACCATAGATGTTTCAACTGTCAATATTAAAATACCTTTTGCACATTTAATTCTAAAAAATGTATTAAATTTTAGGAAGTAACTAAGTTGCCCTTAAAATGAAATCAACCTCCCTAGGAATTTCAGTATTGCCATATTTGATCACTTAAAATATGACAAAATATTGCACTACAATCTTTTTCACTGTCTTAATCTTCCATCATGTTTTAGACTTCTCTACATATTTCTCTGCAGAACTGGTGAAGGAAAACCTTTTCAAATTAATAAACCTATTATTGTGGTAGTTGAGATCACGTTATGAGCTTCATCACACTACTCTTAACATTGAATGGTTTTAGAATACAACCATTTTACAAAAATCTTGGAATTTAGTAATCCAATACTTGTCCCAGAAGTCAAGCTGTGGAAATACAGTTGGCGTAAATGTATGTATTTGTACTGCGTTGTACACGTGCTGGACATCCTCCAACTTATCTAAATTAAATACAAACTACGGTAGTTCCAACTGTTAACAGACATTTTAGAAGTACTGATTTAAATGGTTTTTATTGGTTAGAAGTAGTGACAGGTTTTAAAAATATCCAACCAAACAAACACATTCAGTTTTCACTTTCCTCATCCTTTACACCACAATCTCCAGCTGTTTTTTCAATTATTTGTAGTAATTAATAAAAAATCGGGAAATTATCAAATTCATTGAAGTCAACTTACATCAGCAAAAATCTGGAATTAATATTCAAACTCTTATACAAATTGCAAATAGAAATATGTGTGGTCAATGAAGTCTTAACTTACATCTCAATGCTATCATCATGCCACATATGATACATACATTTTAATTTACAAGTAGGAGAAAAATTATAAAATTCATAACAAACAATTTTTAGCATGAACTTTTTGATTTATTTAGTTAATTAAAAAAAGTGTTGTGTAGCTCAAGATTTAAAAACAGGCACAAATTTAAACTTAAAGAGTTTCTTTTAAGTTATCGATGGTGGATAACTGATGCACATTTAATACTTTACACAAAACTTCTGGTGGAGGTAATCACATTTTCTATATCTCTACAGTTTTTGAAGTACCACACTTAAGGTAACAAAACTTGACATTTTTGACGTTTGCAATCTTTCATTGGAGAGTTTCAACCTGCAGTTGACCAGGTTCAGACTCTGCATTGCATGTGCTTTTCATTCACTTCAGTTTTGCATAATCTGAATTTTAGTCATGTATGAGACTCAATATAATTTCAACATGGTCTGGCCTACTCATAATAATTTTCACAGCTGTTTGTGATTAAACATATCCTGATTTGAACTTTGTCATTCTTCTGACAGCATTATTATGATAAGAAATGGAAAGCATATCGTACTGCTCAAAGGTAGTTATTGCTACCACATCTAAAAACAGAAAAATGGAAATACCTAAATATACACACAAACACACACACAAAATGTATGCAAAAGATAATTTGATTAATTTTCATTAAAACAGCCATTCTTTGTCACTGGGAAACATGTTACTTAAAAGAGGGATGTTCAGTAAGATTATTAATGTTTTCATGTTTGTTTTTTTTTTTAACAGTTCATACAATAACAGGGCTTTAGCCTCCTAAAACAGCAGCAGTCCGGTGAATTCAAATTTTGATAACACACAGTGAATTCATTAATGTACAAGCTGTGCACTTTTATTCTTCAGGTGAAAAATATTGTCATTTATGCCTAATAGAAAATAATACTTTTTAAAAGAAAATACTGTGCAACCTGATCTCATGGTTGTAATCCTGCCCTTCTGAGCCAAGCTATTCCATCATTCTGTGATCAATAACATTTTCTTATCATTGTTTGGATCTATCATAGGTATTTCTCCTTTGTCTCCTAGCTTGGGGTTTCAGTTGACTGGCATCTGTACAGCATGGCTCAGTTTTACAAAGAGAAATGCTGTTCAAGTCAGAGAAAGTGCGACAGCAAAAGCCATGCAAGATTAAAAACAGTAGAATTACGTGCCTAAGAGTAATTTCTGAGATAAGGATGGTTAGCAGGTCAAGGATTTAAGAGAAAAATACCAACACAGAAAGAAAATCATCAGCTTCCCAGGAACAACATAGGCTGGACAGAGCCTCTTCACCTGACTGAACCTGCTGGACAGCAAAGACTCTTTGGATAGGTGCCTCACTGGGTGTAGACACGTGTTACCATACATTTTCACAGCTCATTACTCCAGATATCTGTTTGTGCTTTAGCTCATACACAACAGCTCTTTACACTGGAGCTTTCAGTACCCTGTTTAGAGTTTTCTTGTGAATGACAAAGTTGTGTGAAATGATCTGGAGAGGAAGGATGATTTATAGAGTGAAATTTAAAATTCACAACTCATGATGTTCAACACTTTTGAGAGTTGATTAATTTCCAGTAATGGATGTGTATTCCACAGCCATTGATCTAATATTACACAGATGCAAATTAATTATGCACATTTCATTTTTTGTTAATATGTTATGTCAATCCAGACAAGTAAAACAGTACTTTGAGGAAAGAAAAATTGAAAGAGAGGTGGGTCATTGTATTTCTCCAGAGAAAATAAATACAGGAAAATAATAATTTTGTGAAGAAGATTTCTCTTCTCATAAAGTCACCTTTTTACACAATTTTAAGAGATGTGTCCAGACTGGAATGAACCAGAGTTTAGAATAAAAATCTTCCAGAAGTTTAGTGTTGAGGTATAGACACTCGACAATTGCTGAAACTGAACTTAGCCACAGACTTGCAGCCTTTAGAAATGAAGTTGCTATAACGTAACAGACAAAAAGCCCTCAGAAATTACTGATTATTGGGCAAAAGAGGTTAAATAATTTTGTGTCACAATCTGGGCATTTTATGAAGGCTTAAGTATAGTTCTAGTTCTCTAAACAGACTTATAACAAATCTCTTCATCTTTTGGGTTGTTTTCTAAGGCTACAACAGAAATTGTTTCTGAGAGAGGATAAAAAGCACTAAGAAAGAAAAGTTCTTTCTGTTTTCATGTCATTAAGTTTGAAGACTGAGCATACTCAGTTGTTTGAACACAGTTCTAATAATGTCAATATTGTGGATTTGATTCCTGTATGAGTCATTGATTTAAGAGCTGGACATGATTTTCCTTGTGGATCCCTTCCAACTCAGAATATTCTGCGCTGGACATGATTTTCCTTGTGGATCCCTTCCAAACTCAGAATATTCTGCGATACCCACTGAGACCAGTCTTCTTCTAGCATTGTGTTATAGAAATTATTCATAAAATACATTGGTCTTTCCCACTTAACCAAGTAGTTCTTCATAAATGGTGTCTTTGAAATATGCTTGCAGATGAAGAATTTCATATTGATTTATGTATGCAACAGTTTATATATACTTTTGGCTTACTGTAAAGGCAGCAAATAATTTAACTTAAAAACCAGAAATATGTTAAGTCTTCAGACAGAGGATATATAAGATCATCATCTCAGCAAAATATTCAAGAACAGAATAGATTTAAAAAACAAAGCAAATTACCCTTGAATATAAGAGGGTATTGACAAATATGACCTGTATTGGATGAAAATTTGCTGTTTCTTTTTAGTTGTTGATTATTCAATAGCGAACAAGCAATTTATAGAAAATCAGTGCCTAATTATCAATCTTGTAGAAGAGATGGTATCTGCATTTGCAGCAAGCTCTCTACTGAGATGTCAAAGCTGAAGACGAGACGTCTTCAGTCCAGGAATGCAGGATTAACTTGGACACTCCAGCTCCTTATTAGCCTTATACAAACTGATCTCTTATATTACACATCTAACGGGTGATATGAACAATGTTTTCCTCTACTGTAGAATACATCCACTGGAGAATTCTGTAACTGTTTATCTTTCTTCTTATTCTTCATTTACCACCATGAGTAACCAATTTCACATACAATCAAATTTTATTTTAGGTAGCTGGCAAATCATGGATATATTTTTTGACCTTGCTTAAGAAAATAGCAAATACAAGTATACACCCCCCTGAAACAAAACCAACAAACCACACTCTTACTGTTTCAAGATACCAAAGGCTGCTTAAGAGACAGATGTTGAACAAATGCTGATGCTCTACTTTTACAGTGTGATAGCTAAAATCAGAAAGCAAAAGCAGCTTAGATATTACAGTAGTAAAGATTACATGAAAGTAGAGGCAGACATATAATCTGTCCCACACAACAGTTTCCTCTGAAGACTGAATCTGTATTCAGCTTTGATAATTGGCAGTTCTTATGGTGGGACTCTGCCCCTAGTCACTAAACATACTTGGCAATTTAAGAGATGGCCAAGACGAGCAAATCCACAGGGTAACTGTACTTACAGTATTATTATTATTA
>VWZV01006117.1:278950-308428 GCA_013397155.1 Irena cyanogastra
TTAATAGATCAAAGAAGTACAAGAGAGATTCAATAGAACCCTAAAGATCGCTGGGCATAGCACCAGTGAAGCGATTGGAACCAAGACAATTTATAAAATGTACATACAGTCTGCCATAGAGATATTGGCTAGGTTGTCTCCTCTTCCTAGACCAGTACTTTTCTGTGTATATACCGTGCTTTGACCACTTTGCAATAGTTCCAGGATCAGGGAAAGCAGATGCCTACACTTAGTATTTGCCAAAAATATTTTATGAGTGAATATTTCATAAGTAAATACTTTGATTTTACAATAAAATTATTTTTGGAGTAAAATAACTAGTCTTATACCAGCTGCTAGAGCACTTGAGCCTGTAGCTGTAATGCATACCTCAGATACTCATTTAATATTTTTGACAGTGAAGTAAAATTCTGTCCAAATACATATACATTCTGAAAACATCCACCAGCAGCAGGCACTCTCCAAATGACACTGTTAAAATTAGAGTTCATTCTGTCATTTTTATTTTCTTATAAGATTCTGACTACAATTTATATATTTAAGCAGGAAATATATTTGCATTTCATGATATCCCAGGTACTTTCAAAAAGAAATGCAAGTGCTTGCAATGGCAATATCTTTAAGAGCATCCTGTACTTATTAGGTTGCTACACTAGAAAACCTGTGATAGTAACATGTTAAGCAGATTTAAATTAGGATTTGAACTGTATATTTCAAATATGCATATTTGGTTATGTTTTGTAATAGGAGTAGTGTAAAATAAATGTGCCTACTTCATCTAAATAGCTGAGTAATTCTTTGGATTCGTTCTTGCAAGCCCCTCAAATGATGATACATATTAAAAATTTATGAAAGCATGTACCTTGTCTTTGGAGCATAAATTTTCCAAAGTCTTTTCCATGTATATCACCTTGATAAGTAAAAACTCCTCTTTCAAGCCCTGAGGATACCTAGAATATGTTGAAATAGAAAAAAAGATTTCTGAAATTAATAAATAACAATGTTTAGCCTTTTTTTTTTCTGACTTAGATACTACGGAGCACAGATTTTCACCTTTAGCTTTTAAAATAGTAGTGACTTTTCTATGCTTATACAATATTTATTATGTCAAATATTTTATTTATTTGCAACAATATTAAACAAAGTTTCAAAATAACACCTGGAATGATTTAAAAATATCTAATGTATATTTCTGGGTTTTAAAATTCTTGAAATGCCATACTCATAACCGAATTAGTATACAGATATAGAAGCCTGCTGAATTGTCAGATTTAAAACTATTTTCCATAGAAAGTATCACGAGGCAGAAAGAAGATATGCAAAAAGTAAAACAACCTTGTTTTCCTTCAAGATTAGGTGTATTTTTATTACAGTGAACTATTTACCAAACTAGAAAAGGACGATATTACTAAAGATAAAATTCCAACTCCCATCTAAGAAAATGAGGCAAAACCATGGCAAAACATGCTGATTCACTCCTTCTTCCCTTTCATAAACTAAAAATTGTAATCAGAGTACAGCAGATAGAAGTTTATACACATATTTTTGAAAGAAAATGGTAATCCAACCTCTACAATGACAACCAAAGTGCTGGATTACATATTTGTAAGACAAAAAATGGATACATTTACATAAATAATCACAAATTACTTAAGAATTTAATCTCAGTCGTTTAGATCCATGGCAAGCTGGGTACTTACATAACCATCTAGTGCCCAGTTGTCGTTTTCATATTTGCTTACAAAAATGTCACTTGGTCCTTTAATTTGAAAAGCTTTCAAGAGCAAATGGGCTTCTTCCTTCTTGTAAACACCTATTAAAATAAAGGAGGCGAGACATAGCTTTTAAACAATTCTCAACCAGTTTGTTCAAATATTCCTTCAAATCTAATTATATCGCTTTAGAACAAAAAGAGTTTGTAGAAANGAACGAAAAGAGTTTGTAGAAAACATTTTGTAATAAAAGAATTTCATAACATGAAAAACCTCAAGATTTAAAGTACTGTAATGGCTGGATCTTATTGAACTCATCTTTTGCCGCATCATATTTGATAAGGGTATGCAAAAATAGGTTTGTACTGTTTAATTTTATAGAGAGTATGACCAGAACAATTGTCTTTTTATACAGTATTTCAATAATTCTAAATACAGGTAGAACCCCCTTCCTGGAATTTTCTTGACCTGGAAAAAAATGGATTTTACTGACATCACATCAGTATATTGCTACAGTAGATCTCAGTAGTGCTGTAAAAGAAAATTCCTATTTGGCATCCAACTACTGCAGTTCTCTCTGAACTCTTGGCCTTAAAAGAGTGGTAGCTGATAATGCTCTTTTTAATATAACTGTGATGAAAGGCTAATTCTGAACTTCAGTTAGATTTGCAAAAAGGAATGCATGATGTTGATTATAAAGTATGCATAATTTATGTTATTATTTAAATATCTGTGCCTATTTTATGCTATGCTTTTATTAATACCACATTGTTTCAAGGTACATATCAATCATTATTGATTAATTGAGCTTTCCAATGGCACAATTCTCAATATGCCTATATACACTTTGTCTGCCACTTCAGTATTTCCTGTGAGTTCAGCACACCAATGCTATCCAACAGTCTGAGATTAATAAATCCTTCCTCAATATCTATTTCAAATATAATGTCTTAAATAGATGGGTGACTGTATATGAAGAGACAGAAGCCTGTACAGACCATTTCGTTAAAACCTTTCCTTTTGCAAGAGAAAATTATTTTTAGCAAAAATATAAAGTTTTTGTTTCATTTTCCATTTGAATAAAAGTGCATCAAAACAGATCAGATTAAAAAAAAAAAAAATATAAGGACTTCTTTAACACTAAATTCTGAACCTACCTGATAGTTTGAGCTGTATGTTGGATGCCTCAATGAATGTGGCATTCACTTTGCTGCTTGTAGTATTGAACCAATCAACAGTGAGAGTAGCAGGCTGTCTTTTTCCTAAATATTCATAAAACCCTTTCCACAGGGAATTTATAAAAAACACATCTGAAGGAACTAAATAAAAGTGGGGGAGGGGGGAAGAAACAAAAGAAAAAGTAAACTACAATGAAATAACAATCTTTCTAGCCACACATATGCCTGCAATATTTTTAGACAACCAATCCAAAGTTCTAAGAGATACTATAGCAAAAATTTTAACAACAATACAGACTATATATCTAATAACCTTTCCACACAATTGCCTATAAGATATTACACCTGTCCATTATGTTCTCAAATAACCTCACACTTTATAGTTTATGTGATCCAGTGAATGTCCTCAAGACTACGAAAAGCAATGGACTCTTCCCCTAAGGCCCTGTACCTTTAAGGTTTTGAAGAAAAAAAAAATATTCTGAAACCAGAGATTCCTGGAAGGAAACACTTCTTAGGCCATCCCTTTTGTTTCATGGATCTATTGAAGAAATACTGTGTGATTTTGAACAGAGTATCAAATGAATTCAACTGAATTTACTGAATTTCTGGTACAGTTTTATCAGTCATTCTTAGACTTCAAAGCTTTTTTCCATACAATATTACTGGACCTATGAGCAGTGAAGTTTTCAAAGAATTAAACATTTTTTTTAATTTAAAATAAACTGCTGTTTCTCAGCAAATGCAATTTGAACTATCTGAAGAAAAAATCATACAAAATGAAGCATGAAATATTGGAAGAAGTATATGCATTTGGATTATTTATTTGATGTGATTGTTATCTGTCTTCTACACAGAAAAAAAAATTATTTAGGTATTAGATGTTGTATTTTAAACTGTTTAACTAATCACATCATATCTTGACAAAATGACGGCCCTAGCAAGTATTACAATTCACCAATGACCACTACAAATGATACCTTCTAAATAACTAAAGATTGGCATTAGAAGTGTTTCCACACTCTTCTAATTAAAATCTTAAATTAAATAATCACGGGTTTTTCTGCATTTTGTCAAACTGAGTACATATAAAGGCAGCTGTCTTTACTGAAGGAAATTTATCAATGCATTTACAATACAATTAATTTATTCTCTGTATCCATTTTTAAAAATTCCATGGATATTTCCTCATCTACCTAATCACTTACTGCAAAAATCAACCAAAAAAGAAACCCAGGGCAATAAAACTTGACATGCAAGACATCAGAAAATCAGAGAGCTGATTAGCTGTTGACTAAAGGATAAATAACTTCTTCCATGTCTTTTCCCTTTAAGTTATGCAAAAGTCATAAGTAAATGTTCAAGCTCAGTTTGGAATGATTTGAAAACATTATTAGCAGGTTATTGGTTCTATCACTGAATTCCAAATGAGCAGAGACCTATTAAATGGCTTTGAGTGTAATGGCTTTGAATAACTGGAAGTGTTCAATTTCCAAAGTAAAAGTCAGTGGAGCTTTACACAAGGTTACCTCAACTTAATACCAAAAAATCTGTAGCATTACATTTCAATTGGTATGTCACAGTCCTTAGAATTTGTATAATTTCTGTCAATATGTGCATTCTGTAAAGGGTCTTGCAGACTCTTCTTCCCATGCATTTCTCATTTTTTGCTACAATAGTGACATAACTAAATTTGAAACTTGTTATTCTAAAAAGAAATATTACCATTATTTTATTTGTCTCTATTTTTAATCAAAATTGTGTGTCTGACATATTCCCACGAAGGTGAACATCTAGTATTAGTGCTATGAACCAGAGAGTTAATATGTAAGAATTTATAAAGGACACCATACTTTTATAAAGGACTCCATACTTTCACCACATTCCAGCATCTTCAGTACATAGTTGTCTAACAACTCTACCAAAAATAGCTGTAAAGCTTTGCAAAATACTACCACTGACTCAGTATTTACAGAGCTTGAACATGCAGATGAACAGAATCGGTAGGGGGAAAAAATTGTATTACTGCTTCCCCAGTCCTGTTTGTTTAAAACCTCAAAATGCAAGTGCTGCAGTCCCCAGGGATGCTGCCTTGGAGAGGCTCTGAGACGATTGTGCTGAACCCTTACAAGGTCCCACCCCCCAGTGGGCAAACGCAAGATGAGTACAGTGAACTGGCTGTTAGTATTCCAAGACTGCACTGACGGCACTGATTGCTCTCAGAACATGACAACTGGGAAAATCCATGGCTACTCATGAAAATAGCTTCCTAACTATTTTTTGAAGACTATACAAAGCAATGACAACTGTGCAAAGTAAACAGGGTAATATAGTTCCTAATTCTCACATGGATATTTTAAGAATTTTTTAGTTGCAACTTATACCCAATCATGTAAAAATGTTTACTATTGCTTATGAAGACATTAAGTCTGCCAAAAAAAAAAACCAAAACAAAAAACAAACCAACTAAAACCAAAAACAATAAATATAACTTGCATTCAGTTGTCTAAAGTTGAAAAATCAGATCATGAATCTATTCTGTTATGGAAACTGTAGCTTAGAAGTATTAACTTGTTCAAAATAAAGATAGCAGCAAATCAAATTGTATCAAAAGTCCACATAATAACGTAAAGAAAGCATTTCAAAATACATAATGTTCCATAATGAAGAGAATTAACAATTTAAAACCACATAATAATAATACTACAGAGCTGTTTTTTGAAAACCACTTAAAAGTTTTGCTTCTTAATTACTGTCATTTGTTACAGTTTCACTTTTCTGTTTACTGTTATTGGCACTTTCAATAACAGCATTGAATTCTTCTTTAACAGCATTGAATTCTTCTTTAATAGCTTTGAAATAGTACTTATCAAAACTAGTTACAAAGGACGATATTGCGTGAATTGATCCTGACACTCTGCATAGTGAATATATTTGGAAATTAGGTCTCCATCTTAATTTGGCATTGAAACTTCAAAACCTGTGTGGTAGCAAATTAATGTATACCTTAGGTGTTTGGTGAGGTGAAGTCTCCAAAAAATAAAGACTGTATATTAATTATAATGAAGGAACACGATATCCTGCTTTATTCTGAGTCTGTAGAAGTAATGCATTTCAGAAGAACTCATTTATGGATTCACCTGACAGTCTCACTAATAAATTCTCCAGGAAGGTTAATTATCAGCAGAAATACCTTTTTATCCCATCTACTCTACAGAGTCCTTCTGTGAATTGCCATGAATGTGAACCATTAATCTTATTTTCCCTGCAGCTTTGCTAAAAATCAAAATATAGAATTGCAAGCTCGTTTATTTGGTGACAATTCTGCTTACTGCTAAGTAAGTTAATAAACAAAATTAGGACTTTCATTTTCTGACTGAGGATTTCTCAGGTGCATTTGTCTATTTTGTCACTGGCAGGAGGAATAGGTTAACTGCATACATGTTCCTGAGACGGCATAGAAAAGGAACAGTAATGTTTGCTGCCTTGCCACCTGCCTGCTGGTCCACACTGTTTTGGAAGCCCTATCTTGGAGTACATGGAGAGTTTATGTGGAATTATGGACAAGAATATTTCTAAAACTGGTTTTGGGATGGGGTTTTTTATACTTCTTACAACACTTGCAATGTAAAGGGCAGAACCTTGACTGAACCTAATCTCTGCAATTATAGTATACACTCATTATAAGGCTCTCCATTATAGCAATATCTCTGATATAAAACTACATCAAATCTGAGGTCTGTGTATATAAACTGCTTTTGTCTATTTGAGAAGAGATTTTGTGCAATTCACAAAATTGGCACTATAGAAATTTAAAAAAAATTCTTTGTGAAAGAATTTCATAGACTAGGTTTCACGTGTCACCTGTTATTATGAAAGACCTCAACATTTATATTCCTTGGAAATTAGTAACAAAAACTTCACTAAAATATTGGAAATAGTTTTATTATCCATTACAATCTTGGGTGTAAATCAATTTAATTTATTTAGATCTAAAGCTCTTCTTGTATACAAACCTGGAGTTTTAGTTATTGTTTCATTAACTTCTCTCACTCCTTTACCTACAAGTAAAAAGACAAATTATCATTTTCATGAACATATTTGTGTGATTTTTGTATTTTTTTTTAATAAAATGTTAAAACAATACCTGTTGGAAGCAATCATCTTTTTATCCAATAGAGTCACTTTTAAAACAGGAACAACTTGTCTTGAATACTTTACATGTTTAAACCTATCCACTAGCACAAAAATATCAGAAAATAATTTAGGTGAATAACATTTTTACTGTGGAAAGTAAATGCTAGCTATGCATCTCATACATTTAGGGCTAAAATGTTTATATCAGTCCCAGTGCTATAAAAGAGAGCCTTATAGAAGGGACAAAAATTATATCTAATTATGAATAATAATATTTTAAAAATAATAAAAATTGTGTTAGGAAAGACTGATGCATTTATGACACAAATCAGCAAGAGCCAGATAGCTTGGTTCATATAACAGAATCAGAGGGTAACAATTTTTTAATTAAAAAGGTGTAATTTGCTCTATTTCTGGTACACTCAGAGTTATGTCCATTGACCCCGATCAAGTTCTGGACTCATCATTTGGCACATTAGAAAGGATAGTGTCCCATTTGAAGACTTGGTCTTGAATACTGGGGTTTTTTTTCTCTTTAGGAGCAGAAATTCACTAATTAGACTGATCAAGTGTTAAGAAAGCACAAAAAAGTGTAGGACACTCAATGAGAATTGTACCTAAAGATGGTAACCCAATCTTATAGAAATCTTTACTGCATTTTATCTTCAATAAATAAAACAACAAAAAAATCCCAAAAATATTTTTTCTCAAATTATTAATTTTACAGTATCTATGAAAAATCATCCTTTAGGCACACAGAATAAGGATAAATTCTGATATGTGGATCAAATGACAATGCTGAATCAAAGAAGTCTGCCCTTACATTAATGAAAAATAAATATTGCTCAATAAAAACTATTCAGCACACTTTGATATATTAAAATTTAAAAAAATCATACTGCAAAAACTTTCCCATGGCATCTGACTATTTTTCCTCTATTCATATTCTAAATATAATTTTATTTTATTTTTCTGAATTGAGAACTAACAGCCATGTTGATTTGCATGTGAAGAACAAATTCAGACCTTATAACTGTATACTTAGATCTACTCTAGAAAACTATATGAAAGATACACTGACATAAAATTGGATTATAGTGCAGAGATTTTTTTTGTTCATTTTTATAGGATTTTCTTAGACTAAAAGCATACCTGCATGAGTCTAAAAGCTAGGATATTAAATAATTATTCTTGTTCTTATAGAAAATCATATATTAAGCACTGAATACATTGAAATACTATTTAAAACTGTGACATAAAGGTAAATGCAGCTAAAAGTAGTATTTTATATTGTTTAGATTTTGTTTTCTGTTGTTAAGGGTAAACATGTATATGCCTGTGCACTTGCAAACATATATCCCCTTTTCCTCTTCCATGAATTATAGATGTTATGCTCACTTAGATTTCTTCACTATTTCTCTCATAAAATAAAAGCTGTTGTTCCATGTGTGTCATTAAATAGTAAGTGGAAAAAATTAATACTACTAAGTAAAACAAAAATGTCAGAGAAAATTAATTCAAACCCAGTAGGATGCAAGAAACCACTTGAGTAATGACTTACTTTTACAAATAGGTGATTTTCCTGTCCATTTCATATCTGGTTTGCATGTCCGATGCTCTGATCCACCAGCAAGAAAAAATCCTGGCTGACAGGTGTACACCAAAGTATACCCCAAGGTGGGAAGATCTATTGCTCTCACATCTACATGTGCCGGTGTTTCTGGCTGCCTGCAAGCATGAGCTGCAAAGGGGTTTTCACAGTTAGAAAACATAGTGGTGAGTAGTTTCCATAGAATTAGACTGTCCAATTTGAAATAAATGCATGACAACTCTGGATAGTTTTCAGCAATGTCAAGAAGCTACTACTTGTAAAAGCAACACGCAGAGTGTATAGTTATACTACTGTGGGATGGAAATGATACTATCATGTATTTTTAAAGAATAAACCAAAATCAAATCATGCTAGGAATCAGAAAACAGTTAAAATGAGTGGAAGCACATGCCATTGTACATGGTGCAATGATTGGTTCTGTGAATTATTGTACTGTCACAGCTTCAAGCATTACTTCCACTCTGTGTTCTGAAAATTAGAGTGGTTACTGTGATAAATAAATGCAATTCAATTGAAAAAGAAGAATGTTTTGTCATAGGACATTGACTGTAACAGTTTGATTACTCAGTATGCTTCTTTCTTTGTGCCGCATGGTGTTCATTTATAACAACTCAAAGATAATTTAAAACAGGATAAGAATCTAAGGTCACTGTAATGAATTAATTTTTGCTTAGGTCAGTGTATTTTAATACAATAATTATTTGATATCCTCCAACTCACACAAAGCTCTATGTAATTTGCATAACCATGCATAACCCAGAAAAGATGGATTTTGGTTTTAGTTTATTATTCATAAAATATTAGGCAACAAAATAGTTCCATGCATATTTCAGGTCACTTTCCATTCTTTATTAACCCACTACACACAAAAGAAAGTTTCTAGCTTAATAAAAGTAGCTAATGCAGTAGGTTAACTACAACAGATTTTTTGAGTAAAACTGATAGAATTATTGTGAACTTCATTTAAAAAATCTGAAAAATCTTCCTTCAAATTAATACCCCAAATACATCTTTGGTCTTTGAATAGGGAACAACAATAAATAAAACATTTAAAAATATGTTTTAAATAAAGCTTCCCATCCTTGTAGCAAACAATTTATCATGAATTTCCACATGTATCACTTTGTAACTCACAAAATCACACACTGTTCTGAGTCATTAGAATAGAATCCAGACTTACGAATGCATTCAGACTGTATGCCACTCCAAGTCAGGTTAGCAAGACAAGAACGAGTTGTAGATCCTTGAATATGATAACCTTTTCTGCATCTGAAATAGACTGTGCTCCCAACCTAAGGATCAAACCACAATATTAGACAGAAGAAGTATCCATCATGTCTAGTGAGATATCAAGACAGTGATAAGTTAATACAGTTTATTTCAAATACAAAAATGTCTGCTTTTCACATTTTCTAGTGGTTTTTTTCTATATGTGATGAAATAGTTGAGTAATTGATTCTTTTGTCATCTTATTTAAAAGCAATATGTGGAAAAATATTGACAAGGCTGTTCACATGAAAAAGAATTATAGTCATACATTTCTGCTGATAAGTTTTTCAGTGTGAGAGAAGCAACCTAAATGCCTGAGATGTCTCTCTCTTTCCTGAATATCACTGCATATATTTCAATAGAATTTGACCATAAAGTCACTTTCAAAGGCTTTTCATTGTGTGATATGACTAAATATGGGGGTTTTTAGAATGAAAAGAAAAAAACTATGAAAAACTATTTCATCTACAAATACATTCACTAGAGAAAACACCAGGTGAAAACTTATTATACTGCATTTATTACTAATAAGTTTTATTTAAGATGTTCAACTAGCAGAATGAAGTCATGGAAAGTCTTCCTATGGTCAAATATGATATGACCTTCCTCAAAAGAAAAGGTAAAATAACTGAGAAAATGCTCTTTCGATTTCAACTGGGAATAAATACACGAAAACTACATCCAAAATTGCAGGCGAGAAAGAATTTTCTTGAGATGAGAAAGAGATTGTGTGGAGAGTTCTAGTAAAATGAACTTATTGATGGTACTGAATGGTAACCAGAATGTTACTTTTGGCCAAGTTATTTAATGATATGGGGCTAATCAGTAAAGTATTACTTTTGTTTTGGATAAAAAATCTTGGCAATAATAAGTAAACAAATAAATCAATTAGACAAAATTGCTTTTATTGGAAATTATATTACTTTAATAAAGTTACATATCACATAGACAAGTTGCAAATAAGTAGTGATCAATGTGTGTTAGTAAGAGTGCTTGCAGTTATAGAAAGGCAGACAGCTCTCGACGGCAAATGTCATAGAAGGACTTCAATGGAAATTAAAAATTAGTGTCTTCAAAAGTAGCTACCGGCTATTTATACCCTCAATTATATCAAACCTGATTATCATGACAGATGTTGAGCAAATGCACACTGTTTCTCCCAGAAGCAGCTTGGGAAAATCACTGGTGTTTTTAAAGGTCATACCACTGATACACCTTTGTACACTTATGCCTTTCAAACTATTTTTAAACATATTATTCTCTCTATCCTGCCAAGGACACACAGCATGTCTTTAGCAGGGAGTCGAACAGTGTGTGGCTAGTCTTGAGTCTAAGTCATCTTACTTGTGCCAATTCTGGTATCTGTCAGTAATAACGAGATGCAAATCTTTTCTCAGTGCTCCAAAAGACCAGGCAAAAGTAACATAGGTTCAAGGTAGTTAAAGAGTTACATGGCTTTTTCATTTTACTGGTAAAAGTTAAAATGAAAGCAGCACACACTTTGTGTATTATAATACTTGGATGAAAAACATTGGGGGCATTCATAAGTCACAACATATGGAAGCACAAAAGGCAAAGAATAAATGGGGCAAGACAGAATACTGGTAGGTGGGAAAACCCTATGAAGATCTGCTGCCTATCACACTGTTCTATAATGGGTAAAGACTGCTGAAAAGTGTTTCATAGAACCTTGGCTATGTCAGACAAACAGGAAGCCCACGAATAACGTATAAAAAAAACCCAAAACGATCCACCTGTGTAGCCACTAGAGAGAAGTTTCCATGTTGTGGTACAAGATAGCACTCTGAGAGTGAGCACATACTGGAGAAAGATTTAATGCACAACAGAGGAAGACTTACTATGGCCTCTAGAGGTGAAAACAAAGAGAAGATCAGTCTACATAAGTATGAACAACAGACAGTAGAACAGTGAATTGGCCAGTACAATTGTTAAAGACAATTGTGAAGGATAAAAAGGGGAGCAAAAAAGGGGCAGATAGAAGGGGGAGAAAAAAAAAAAAACAAACAACCCCCCGTTGTACAAAGATTGGAGTTATTTTTAGAGAGAGAATGGGGACAGGTACAGGATCAAGATGAGACACCAGAAAGGCAACTGCACCAATTACTGGAAGCAGAACAGCCTTGGCTAAGGCCACAGGGTGTGGCTCGGGGAGAAGTGCCTCAGTATCTGTGAGCCAGGCGGGTTAGAAGGTAAAGAAAAGAGCTGACAGCCACAGCAACAAAAGATAGAAAAACTGCAGGAGAGAGAGGCTACCAGTAATTAGAGAAACTCACCAAAAGGACTTTTTGGAAAACAGTTCTACTAATTTGGTTGCAATGGGCACACCTCCCTAGGCTCAGAAATAAGCCGCAAACCCAAACAGAACTTATTTTAAATTTCTGTCACACATATTTATACCTGAAAAATTTATCCACGCAAAGTTTATCAGCCTATACAATGACTGTGGATTGGTCATTGCTGCATCTACAGTTATTTCCTCTGTCACTTTTCTGCCTCTCACTCGTTAAACTAACAACCTGTGAGGAATTTGGAAATTATAGAAAGGATATTCATTACAGAGAACCTGGATACAACACAGAACAATTTTATCTTATCTGACTGAATAAAATATAACATGAATTTCTAATTTAGTAAAGCCACTTGCTGACTTTTTTGTCAAGGACTACATGGCCTTTGAATCACACAGGTCTTTGGCTGTAAGGTATTCACTGACTATTCATCAATGTATGACGGAATTATTATCATAAAGCAAGGTAATTATATTATGTCATATCATATTAAGTAATCAATTTATAAATAGCCCTCCCTACTGAAGTCTCCTAAAGGATTGAATGCATGATATATTGCAGGGTTAGAAGTTCTTTCTTTAAGCTGAATGTTTTTAAAAAAGTTTGGCATAAAGAATGAGCTTTCATTAAAAAAGAGGGTGGAAGTTTCTCAAGGTTTGCATCAGACATTTAAGACTACAGATAATGTTTCTCATTAAATTTCTTATGTAATTATTAAATACATTTTCATTTTAGAAAGCTAATAAATAATAATTTAAAAATTACCTCATAACCTCTGGAACTATTTTGTATTCCAAAATGTGGAGTGCCAGGGTCTGTACATGTATTGTGAGCTGGATCTAATGCAAAATGTGAAACACAACACATATTATTACAGTATGGAAAAAACACTCTAAAACTGGTTGCAAAGATTAAATCATTTCATCAATGTCTAGTGATGACAAGAATTCAATTTTTAATTGAATGTGTGTTTTTCTATATATTACACTAGTATGTCCAACTAAATTACCAAGTTTATGATAGTAATTTGTTTCAGCACATTGTCATTATTTTAAAATGTTTTTGTAGGTATTTCTGGTAGTGCAGACTTTACAGTTAGGGTTGCACTAATTTTTAGAAATCTTATGCTTTTAAATCTCTTTGAATCCATAGTATATTTCATTATTCACAATGCAGTTAGGGTTGCACTAATTTTTAGAAATCTTATGCTTTTAAATCTCTTTGAATCCATAGTATATTTCATTATTCACAATGCAGTTGGCATACATAGAGAAATCTTTAGAAATCTTTATATTTTCTTAATTTCAAATGAACAGCTTAATGATAAGTATTCTAAAAAAATCACCCTCAAAATAAAACAACCAAAACTCCTCAAACTCAAAAAATCCTACAAACTAAAAACCCCAAACCCAATAGTCAGTCTGCTTTCTTACAGCAAGGAAATACTTTTTTTTTTTTTTTTGGTAGGCTTTTTTCCTATGCCATAAAGAAAACAAGTTTCTAATAGAGCACCACCTCAATTGTAGCTGGAGAATAAAATTCCCTCTATGAAAAAAGCACATGCCAACAGAGTAAATCTGATTGCTCTGTTTCATGAGAGTAATTTAAAGCAGCCTGGAACTATTTTTTCATTCAGTGGTGGTGCCTTTGGAGTTGCCCAGTCATATCCACCAGTTAGACAGAACAGAACTTCATCCAGTGGATTTTTCTGTAGTACGTGATTCTCTGTTGGAAACCAAGTCTCCTATGTGCTGACACTGAATTATGAAGAACACATCTTGTGACTATACATCATCTGTAACAATTTTTAGTTTTCTGTATAGCAAAAATTGAACTTATTATTTACAAAAATGTGATATTTCATTTCACTCTTGGCCAACTCCCATTTTCAATATTGACCATCAGTAGAACACAAAAATTCAACTGGTATTTACCAAAGATTTCAAAAGTTAGATGCATGTTGACCTAAAGTTTAAGAATAAAAAGCAAACATGCTCCTGATGTTGAGATGCTTGAACAGCTTGGGAACTTTTTAAAAATTATCAAAAGCTGGAATTCTATTTCTAATAATATGAAGCTGAATTGAATTTTTAAGATAGGTCTCATTTGAAGAGCCCAAAGCAAGACTTCACAAAATATTCTAAGGAAACCAAGGCTACCCAGAAACAGAAAAGCTTTCACTATATGGTATTTTCAGGTCTAGTTCTAGATATTGTTCACTGCTCTTAACCTTCAAATTGCTTAGAAATGTTATCTGTAAATATATTAGATGATCTAATATTTTCCTTTTATAATAACATAAAAACCATGACATAAAAGTAAAACTTGTATCTTTGAGGCACTACTTTCCATGTGCTTCTATATTATGCTGTATAAAATATTAAAAAAATGCCATTATTACATTTTCAAAGTTGATTCTTTGCATCAGACCTGAAAATCAGCTTTTTTAAACCTTCTTGCCTCTATAGCAAAATAGAGGTGCAAGATGATTGCGCAGTTTCCAAAAACTATGGAGAGAAGTTTCTAATTCATACAAAAGAATTCTGTTGACTGTTATGTCATCATTTAAAAATACACACTGCTTTCAATAATCATGATTACAACCTTTTCCCAGAGTGCCCAGCTCTTTCACATAGCCAATATCCCAGCCATGACAAACTATATAAATGGCCTACAATCTACATCTGAATATGTTTATTTAGAAATATCAAAGAGATTTTTTTTTTATTATAAAACTAAACTAATTTTCTCTAGCAAGTCACCCCAAATGGGATCAAATTCTGATGTCAGTGGGAGTTAAAGGTGTCAATCAGATTGATGTAACATGCTAAAAGCCTACCAGTTGCACAATGGTCAATGAGAAACTGAGATTATTTGGGAGTTCATCAGAATTTCAAGAGACCAGAGATGTACAAGCAAAAGTCAAAAACACTTTGATTTAGGATTGGTTCTGAAAAATGCCTTTAACTCTCCAGTGTCAAAATCTGGTCGTTAATCTGCCCCAGTCTTCTGCATATGCAAGAGATGAAAATAGATGGAACAAAGAACAAATTTATGCACTTGCATGTATTGACGTTCTGCATTTTCAGCAGACAAGAAACCATTGTAAATTTACAAATGGCTTCATATGTGCTTGTGTTTATCCTAGAGCATTTATACTCAAAATATAACCTTATTAAACTATTTATTTTATATTACATAGACCTTTTCTATACTTAGATAGCTAATTGCTAGATTAATAGCTTATCAAGAATATTCTCAGTAGAAAATGCATTAGAGGTAGTTGTTACCAATGCATGTTGGCTGAATTCCACTCCAAGTACCATCTGCTTGACAGAATCTTCTTGAAGAGCCTATCAGAATAAAAGGAGGTCTGCATTGAAAGCTAACTTCAGATCTGTAGGTGAAACTTTTCCCATTGAGACGTCCTTCTGCTGGAGTACCAGGATCACCACAAAACACAGCTGATACATAAAAATGAAAAGAAAGAAAGGTATGAAAATCTGCACATGCTGTAACTTGAAGTATTCTACATCGTTTTATGTGTAAGGCAGGCATACTCAATATGAGGTGCAAATGCTATGTTCATTTATCTGTGTAGGACTGAGATCTCCTAAATTCTTGAGAGCAATTTAAAATAAATTGTCACTATTATAGCTATTGCAAGCATAAAACTTAACCTGGAAAAATACAGCTTTTAAGTGAGACACTTAAATATTGATTAGATTTAGATGACAAAATAATCCCAAAGTAGACAACGATATATCGCAATGTTTAAAAATAAAACAGTTTTTCACATCTGACACCCTCAAATGAGTAGGCTAGAAATTTTTTTCCCTAATTAGATAAAAGGAAAACTGTTTATTAGGGTCCTAACAAGATTTCAAGAACTCAAAGAGTTGTGTTGACAGATTTAGAAAATGCTGAAAATTAAATACAAGCAGGATATGAGTGTCACTAGTATTGTAAGAAAAGACACAAGGCTCCACAAGGCTGGTTTTGCACAAGATCTCACTTCAAATTCTCTCCCTTTATGCACTGATCTGATCCAGCTGGACCAGACTGGTCAATTAATCAATACATTTCACCTGGTTGGCTAATTAGCACACTGCCCTTTTATAAACAATCTTTGAGGAAAACAGAAAGTAGGAAAACCAGCACCTGCAGGTTGTTTATAATAACAAGCTATCATTGTTTATATTAAACTGCTTAGTGTCTCACAAGCTGATGCTAGGAAAACTAGTTTTTTTCACTCTCTGACCAGCCTGTGGCAACCACATATGAGGGTATGTACTCGCCTTCAGAAAGAAAAAATTGCTTTGGAAGGCTATGAGCTATGACCTTAAGGGTTAGCATCCTTGTTTTCACCTGTTAAAGGAAAAGGAAACATAGAAGAAAAAAAGGAAAAGTGTAAAGGAATATTTCAATCATGCTCGCCAGAAGTCAAATTCAGAAGATCCAATAGGATTACCAGTAAGGCAAATGGCGATGAGTGCAATTAGCTAACAAGAGATACGGGTGACTTTTGGGGAAAGGAAGAAGACTGTGACCTTTAATGGGCATAGTCATTCAAATTTCATAACAAGGTAAGATTTTTGGTACAAGGAAGGAGAATCTTGCTGTAATTCATATATTACCTGATGTAGTTGAGTCCTTTTTAAATTGTGATTCTGCAACTGTAGGACAAGACAACTGATTGTAGCTTTGGTGAAGCCCAACACAACTGTACCCTGAAAACTTACGCAAACATTGTGGGATGTCTCCCCGCCAAACTCCTCGCCCTTCGCAGGAGAGAATAGCTGTGTTAGACAGCTGGTAGCCTTCTGCACAGCTGTAACTCACACTAGCACCCCAACGATAATCAGAGCCTTCCACCTTCCCATACAGTACTGTTGGAGGGGGGCCACAAGTAATAGCTGTGTCAGAAAAGAAAAGTTACAATTTCAAGGATTTATAGGGTTTAGGAATATGCAATATAATATGCACGCATACATTTGAATCTAAGAAAAGGTATTTCAGGCTATTGTTTCAACAAAGCATACCTGTGTTGACAAAGCAGCCCGTAATAGACAGAAAACGAATTTAAAAACAAAAATAAAGGCGCTGGATTTAGGAAGTCCCTTAGTGCTAGGTTGCTAGAAGCCCAAAGAGTACATAGCTACCTAGTTTTATATTTTTTCCCTACTCATTCATCACTGATTATTTTTGGCAACAGGTTGCTAGCTAGGTAAAGGTTTTCAATAAACATTATTTCTTTCAAAAAATAAGTTTTTATGATTCTAAATTTCTAAATATTTGCATTTATTTTTAAACTAATTTTGCAGCACTACTTAATATGACTGTTCATTCACCTACTAATTTTCTAAGGCTTTCCACACACAATGGTAATTAATTTTATTGATAATTAGGGGCTAAGAAATTATTCTGATGCTTTCCATCTTCCTGGTAAGAGTGCCTAAAATGATGAAATCTGGAATGTGCAAGTTTACATTTCTGTATAATTTCTTTTAACAAAGACTACAACCATAAAATCACTCAGGCAGTGATTTTGATGACAGAAAATTGCAGTCAGTTGAATGCATGTTCCAAAATTTAATTAGTAGGCTAGAGTTAGACATCACAGTGAAGTGGTGCTAGGTGAGTTGGCAGCCTAGGCCTTCTATAAGCAGAAGAGGCCCTAAGCTGTTAAATTTACTCTCTGGGCTGCTGAAGTTGTGTTAACAATTTTCACCAGGCTGCCTTATTTGTCTTTCAGCCTCATCTCCACTATGACCTTCCTGCTAGCACTTCTAATTAGCTATTTGTAAAGCGTATTTTCGGCTGTTTACGATGACTACACTACTGCAATAAAGGAACCTTTGACAGAAAGCTTGGTTTGCAGAGTCCTGTTACAGAATTTTGTCCATGTAATTCAATAGAAATGGGCCAAAAAGGAAAATGCATACTTCATTCATATTTTTTTAAGCTGAGCACTCTGACAATCTTCATTTAAGAGTGATTTGGTTCTACTTTAGTCAATAATCTCACTATTTTGACTGCTATTTTACCACAGTATATGTGCAAAATAAACATAAATTCTACAGAAATACTTGTCTAAATGTTTTAGTTGCATTTGGAACAGTAATTGTTCCAGAGAATATTTTGATTTTTTTTTTGACACTGGTTAGTGATTATCACATATGTGTCAAAACAGTGCTTATAAATTGCTAAATTCAAAAGCTCACCTTTGCAAATTGGTTTACTCTGGTTCCAAGTGCTGTCTTTCACACAACGCATGGTAGATGAACTTGCAGGTTCCATCAGATAGCCTGGATTGCACTGATAGCTGACTGTCTTATTAAAGGTAAAATCATTTCCAAACTGAATGCCATTTGCTAATGCACCTGGATCCCCACAGTTAATCACTAGTGAGGAAAAGAAAAAAGGAATTTTTTTAAAATAAACACCATGCATAACCATGCATACCTAATGTCCTTTCTTTTAGCTTACAATACAAGTAAAAATGTTGTTTCTGTCAAGAAAAGTTATCTTTCTGAGGCATTGCAATAGCATGGACCAAATATACTTTTCCTTAAACACAGCAGCTTCATCTGGCATGCTCTACAGCTACTGCAGACTGTTGGTGCAGTCAGGACATTTTCTGCCTTCATACTGAGATCTTTGTCACATCAGGCCTGAAGCTGATGGTGCAATGCAATTCCAGCAGAGTTATGAAATGCCTATTTTTTTCCCTTTTCATATATTTCTTCTCTTTCCTGTGTGTGTGTATAAAAGCACTGATGTACTGTGAGTCTGGCTTTGCCAGTGAGGCCACTAGCCCTGCTTGCCTTGTAGCACTCCTCTGGTCCCTGCTCACCTTACCTGATGGAATAGCCCAGTATTGCTGCTCCCTGATTCTTGGTCCTTAGCAGAATGTAGCTTGATCAATTTTGACTCATTTGGCTTACAATAAAAACTGGCACAGTAATGTATCCAATTACACCAAATTTGATTTTGAGCTACCAGAACTTCCTTCTCTAAGCATAAGCCACAAGGTAAAAAAAAAAGAAAAAATTGCTAAAGGAAACTCTATAGGAACAGCTAAATATAACACTATTCTAAAAAAACATTAATATCATCAAATTGACATTTTTGAGGTAAATAACTACAATAAAGTTATCTATGTAGCCATCTTAAGAAGATAGCTCTGGAAGCATCTAGCATGTATTATAACAGCATGTACCCACCATGTATTTTAAATATTCATGTATTAAAGACAGGAACGTGGAAAATGTGTTCTTTTATCTATCAAAACAATAATTTTCAATAGGAAGGCTGGATGACTTACTATGTGAAAGCTTTAGGGGAAGAAAATTTCTTTCTGACCTGTGCAGTCTGGAGCAGTGCCAGTCCATGTCCCATTAGCTGTACAATGTCTAGTAGTTAGCCCTGAAGTTTTGTAACCTTCCCAGCAGGCATAAATGACTGAGCTGGAGAATAATATTCCATCAGTGTATATTATCATACCATTGGCTGGCGTGCCAGGGTTCCCACAAGATACAGCTGCAAGAAAGAGATTTAAAAAAAAACCACCATGTATTTTGATGATAGGCAAGTAGCTGGGATAAAAAAAAAGGAAAAGAACAACTAGGCTAATAGCTTGTCTTTTAAAACACCTATAGGAAGTTTTACTGAGAAACTATGTAAGAGGTATATTCTTGAATTAATATTTTATTTCTCTTTGTTAATATTATTAATTGCATTTAGGTTTTTTCCCTTTTTTTTTTCAATTCCTGATTCATATAGTTTGCCCTTTTTGTTCTACTCCACCCAATAAAGCCACTGGAGAAAATAAAGCTCATTCAGGAATTTCTGACAGACCTATACCTCTGTTTTGCCTTTTGGCACATTTTTCTATTCTATTCCTGTCTTCTGGTGTCTCCTTTTTCAATTGTAAAAATGCATAAATAGTAAATTCTGACCTTCTCGTTAATTTATTTTTTTAATCAAGAAAAGAACAGACATTCTGTATTGGTCTCCATATCTTTTGGGCATCTATATCAGTCCTTTAAGGCAATAATTATGTTTCAGCTTCATATGTTCAAGATTTGACAGCAGCTTACCTTGATTACTTTGATTACATACTGGGGTTTTTTGGAAGGTGAGGGGTTTGTTTTTTTTTTTCCAGTGGACCAACCAATCATTAAAAGAATTTGGGGTTTTGTTTTGAATTTTCCTAACAACTTTTCTAGCAACTCTAATCTTTTGAGACCCCCCACCTACTGCATCCACCTCCAGGGTGTCCAACAGAAGAAAGACTTGGACCTGCTGCATGTGCACCTACTGGAGGGCCAGCAACATATTAGTTATAATCTAGTAATTAAAATATAACAATGTTAGGTTTTTTGATTAAAACAAATATGCTTTGCCAATTAAAAATTAGTCTACTATTTATGTTTGGAATAATACCTTAATGCCTTTTTAAAATCATTTTTAATCACTTTTTTTTGAGTTTAAAAGTTACAAATACTGAAGAGAAAAGTTCAACAGGTTGGAACTTGAACTTGCAGGAATGAATAGGTGTTCTCCTCCTAATCTCATTGTTACTTAGAATAAATAGGAAACAATTGAAAGACTATAGAAAAATGGGAAAAAAGAGGCTTTTTTCTTATTTTTCTTTTTTTTTTCTGAAAAGAGAAGATTGAAGCAAACACTATGAGGAAAGTAGGAAAAAAGCAGCATTTAAAACACTGATAATTGCCACTGACTTCTGCTCTCCTACTATACTTAATGTCTTCGTGTAAGGGAAGTAGAAAGTATACTGCAAAACTTCTGTTTTCTGCTGAAAATACTGGTTCAAGTACTGATCCTGTACCCACTGCCATTTTTATAAAGTTATGATGTTATCTGCACTGACAGAAGACTAGTCTGTGCTGAAGAATACTGCAAAAGAATAACTATTCTCAGAAAAAAATGTGTAGGTTAAAAAAAATTGTAACAAATATTTTGTTCTATCTTCCATTTTATCATGTAGTTTAAGAGACAACAGATACTACAGAATCCATCAGCTCCAATGACTTAGATAAAGTAATTTTTCAAACATTCTCAGAAAATGAGAAGCCATTATAAAACTGAATTTAAAGCCTTCTATTACTGCCTTCCCATTTTAACTGCACAAAAAATGTAGAAATTCTTTATTATGCTTTTTTAATGTTATTTAAAAATGTGATTTTCAGAAATATTTTTGTTGCATTTCTTCTGAAAGAGTCAGCGGAAAAAAATCTCATTAGAAAATAGTTTAAATTCTGTTGAGAAATACGTATTGATTTGTTATTTTATACTTAATGTATATACTCATTTATGCAACTTTACCATTTATTCAGTCCTTGATGCATAGATATTACATAGAAAGAGAAGATGACAATATTTTATTGTTATAAAACAGATGACAGATTTATTTATCACATTTTCATATCTTCAATCAAAAGCATTTGTTTAGTCTTACATTTAACTCAGGTCTCTATTATTTATTTTCAGGCTAATTATTTTTAACTACAGTTATTTTATCACAAACTTCTTATAAATATATATTCCAAAACTTTAGCAGTTTGGATTTAAGATTTCAAGCAAAACATGAACTGCTCGTAAATTTTTTTGTATCACCTTTTTGCAGAATGTTATGAAAGCATATTTCACCTAATAAAATTTTTCAATCAAAGAATAAAAAGTCATTGGGAATTGTGTCAATAGCATTTAAAAAGGCTGATGTATCAATACCTACCTTCACACACAGGCTGTATACCTGACCAGGAACCATTAAGCAAGCACGTTCTCTCCGCAGACCCTCGCAGCTGATAACCCATTTCACATGAGAAACGTAGCAGACTTTTTGTTTTGAACTCATCCCCTAGTCTAGACCCGTGAGCTGGTACTCCTGGATCATCACAAAAACCAGGATTATTTCCTGCAAAACACAACAGAGCACAATTATTCGCAGTGATATTATGTGCAAATGGCAGTGAACCTTCTCTCTTGCGAATGGAGCCATTGCAGTGTTTCTATTACAATCAACCCCTTTTCTTCAGTACTATGGTATGAAACTAAAGTCAAAGATGTAAATACATATCTTCTTACCCTACTTTTTCTCTCAGAGCAATACAGGCCTAAACCCAAAATGTGATAAAAATAAAAGCTAAAAGATAATTGAGAACACAGGAAGCACTCTTGTCACTTTTTGTCAAAATCTGCTGCTTTTTGATATAAATTATATTTTCTACACATGTTTTATTGCTTAACTTGTAGTGATATCTTCTAATTACAAAAATCAAATAACAGCAAGAGAAAGGAGAATCATATTCAAATTTTTAGGAAATGCGTCTGAAATACATATATCTATAGAAAATACTCCTGCCTGTCTATGTCTGTCAAGAATGAAAATACCTCACAATTATCCTTATCCTCTAAGTTTCTATACCAATATTGGTTATAAATTTAGAAGAGAAAGAACATGTTGCAAGACAGTGCTTTCAAAGATATCCTTGTAAGTCTGATGAATCAGTCAAGTGCTTTATCACATAAAGTGGCTGTTACAGGAGATACTATACAAGATGGTTAAGGAAGTATGGTCTCAGTATCAATTTATTATAAATTTTGGTATAAAATTGTATATCTCCTAAATCCTTTTGTGTCTACATTGCAGTTAACAGCAATATTATCCTTTGTTCTTCACTTTTGAATTATAAGTCTAAACTCAAATTCTATTGAAACCATAGGTTTTGATTTTGGACTTTGATTTTGTTTTTGGGTTTGTTTTTGACTTTTCAAAATACATGTAAATACTTTAATAGTTTGAAGTCTGTATATTCTCTAAATGGGTTTTTCTTTATAGGCACCCCTCTCATATAAAAGACGAAATCCTAAACAAAGAAAAAACAATACCAAATTTTTGAGAAAATTCAAATTCAAATTTAGAAATTAAAATTTTCTTATGTCAGAAAGCACAATTACATGTCATAAGGTTTTAATTATAGCAAATAAGAGTGGATAGAATCATGATTTCACATAAAAGAAGGCCAAGACGATTCCTGAATTCAGACTAACTTGTGGGCTTCGATTATCTTCATTTTGCTTAGGACTAGGTTCTTCTAGAATAGATTGCTCTTGTCACCCTGCCCTACAGCATTTGGACCTACATTTCCTGGTATAAACACATGCTTGTATTTATAAAAGGTGTGAGTGTCTTGAGTCAGCTGGTATATTCTGTCTCTCTGTATGTAATAAAACTTACTCTCCAAAATACAGTGGCTGTCTCCAAACTCTCCAGCACACACAGACTTGTAAAGTGTTTCTGCACTGTTTGATGGACTGTCAGGTGTGATGGGTAAAAATTAATCTGGGAACAATTTAAAGAGAATAAGGGTCTCAGGAATCAAGCACTGTCATCCATAACCTATGCTCTGGCACTGCTAAAGCAGAAGTCCAGATGTGGCCTCTGGATGCTATCTGCTTCCACTAACTCTAAGACATTACTATTTCACAGACATTTCTGTCTGCTTAAAATGTGTGAAATAACATGAGGACTGTGATTCAGGCTCCCACTGTGGCATGTTTTTGGCATGAAACAGATATATCACATATACTTCAGCTTGTGAACACGATTTTTCAGGGCAGAATGATCTATGATTCTGAAAATTTGATGATGTCTCAGTTGCTTTGGGATTTTGCTGAGGGAATTATTCCAGATTAATGACTGGACATTATTTATTTTCTTGGACATATCTAGTTTTGACTTGGAGAAAATTTGACCTGGGACCATGAAATGTTGTAATCAAAGGGTATAGGCAAAGGCAGTTACAGTAATATGAAGGTCTAGACCCCTTTTTATTTAGCAATGTAGAATGAACTGTTCCTGTACTTCCTGACAGCACCAAGAACGTCAGACACTTATAGTGTTCGCACATTGTGACAACAATAAAGTATATTTCTGCAAGAGAAAAGAGGAGCAAAATGTACAAAGTTTACCTTAATAGCTTTGCTGTGGAGTTTCTTAGTCAAAATTTTCTGATGTAACAATCTTTGTTTACACAAAACAGTGTTCATAAAAATAGAATGTAGCATCTGTATCCTTTTTAAGCAAAATTTGACCAGGTTTGAAACACTGTTTTGTTGTATCTTCTATACACAGCAGTATACAACTAGAGCATCTGGCCAAGGAGTGAAGTTGTGATGACAAAGAGAAAAAGATGATGATGAGAAAATTTCAGTAAATGGGTGTGATACAGCAGAGTGGCTATTGATGAAATGAAAACATAACTGGAAAATAAATAAAACAAATATTTGGCTAAAAAAAAATGAGAATAGCCTACTCCTATGAGAAGGTGACATTCAGATAATGGTTGGCACAAGTACCTGAACAGTGAGGGAGAGTCCCGCTCCAGTGGCTATCTTCTTGGCACTCCCTCGTAGAATTTCCTATCAGCCTTCGACCCGCTGTGCAAGAATAGTGAATTATGGAGCCATATGTAAATTTGTCTCCTGAAAGAATTGCATTTGCGGGTACCCCAGGATGTCCACAAGAAATGGCTAACAAAGGATAGAACACAACATTATGAGATGTTTTCATAGCACAGAAAAAATCTCTTAAAACCTTTAAATACAAGCCTGGTTCTATAAAATATTCATGTCTGTCTAGATTTCAACTCTTACATAGCTTCAGTTTTCTTGGTTTTATAGATGATTTATTGGTCATTTGTAAGATTAAACATAAAACTATGTATAAAAATAGCCTATCCAGTTTAGCCTTTCTCTAAAAATACATAGATTTCTTTCCTCATTCATTTCTGCTCATGATCCTTCCCTACAAATACACCTTCTTTTGGTTAGCAATAGAAAGGAAGACACCAAATAAAGCTATTGCTGTAATGTGTTTATATATGGCAGATATAATAATGTAATATAATAAAGTAGCTTTATGGTATCTACAACTAGGTACAGTTTAAGCAACACAGTGAAATAAAATGTTTATTCTATAATATTATTATAGCAATGTGATGAACTAGAGTGAGCAAGAAGAAAATGGATTACTGATAATTTTTATAATTTTAAATCATACTTATTTTTCTAAGATACAAGTAAGGAACATGCTTCCATGAGTAAATATTCTGGCCAAACTAAAAAAAAAATCATGCAGCTATTCTGTATTTAAAATTGTGTATTTTCCCTTATTAACTACTGAAATGTGAATAAACCCACTTTTTTCAGGTCATAGCTCTTATTTACAGAAATTGAAAGCATGGATTGTTGTGAAAAAAAAAAAAAAACCCAAAAAAACCAAAACTGGTTGGGTCATGTGAATATTAGATACATAGCAGTATGAGAAGCATAGTAAAGAAATAAATTCACCAACCTAGTGACATTTATTGCTCTGGTATATAAACGTAAATCCATGAGAAAAATAATTTTAGTAAAAAATTGCAATTTTGTAAAGCAAAAACTTTAAAAACATATGATGTGTTTCAAATTAAAATATACTTCAATTCCATTTACTACTTCTTTTAATTGCATTGCAAATCGGAAATCATGTCAGCAAATTAACAGTGATCAGAGAAGGAAAATATCTCAATGGAAATTAAACTCAGGCAAATTGTTATTTTGTTTGATATGAAGCTTAGTGATCATAGGAAACACCAGATTTCCTCCCTCTCTGAGGAGAAAGTGTTGGAGGAAATATGAAGCGATGTTACGAAAAGACCCTCTTGAGCAAAATTTTTCTACACATTTCACAAATTTGTTCTCACATATACACTACAGTGAGTCTGAAAAAAGTATAAATATCTGATATAGGCATTAATGGTTATAGACTATCATTCTAAATTATAACAAATAAGTAATAATTTTAGATTTCCCTAGGTGTTTCCAGATACCTTAACAATTCACCAATAGGGGAAATTAATGTTGACTTTCTGGCACTTGAAATAATAGCTCCACAGTTCCCTGGAAACCCATTTTTAATAATGGTAAGTTGCTTGATATTTTGTCTTAATCTTTCCTTACTGAGATGTACAATTTGCAATTTATTGATCTTAAAGTCCACATTGTTCCTTAGTAGACAGCTACGCTTCTTTTTTCTATCATTATTTAAAACCATGAACAACTGTTTAATGCTAATCCAACCAAATGGGTACTTACACAAACACTTTGGCAATGATCTATCCCATAACCCATTAGCTTTGCAGGTCAGTGCAGATGAGCCCAAGAGATAAAAGCCCTTCTTGCAATGGTATGCCACGCTCGTTCCGTATTTGAAGCTTTCAGGATAATTCTGCTGTCCGTGACGAATTGCATTCTCCACAAAGCCAGGATCAGAACAATTCACCACTGTAAGACAAACGGTATTCATTGCTGATGCATACAGCAATATCATAAGTTTAGCAAGGATTTTCATCACTTCACTAGAAGCTCACGACTGTGGTTCATCTATGGTTCCTTTGTGGGTTTTATCCAACTTAAATATCAGAAATATTGACTCCTAAGTAAGACTCTAGGTCTTTTTGCTTTGAAAGTAATACCACAATGTACTCCATTCTTTTAAAAGTCTTGGACAAGATACATAGTATCATGTATACAAGTGGTTCAAAGATGAAAGAGAAATTGGAGGAATTTTTTTATCATTCCCTTGGTAGGCTTACTTTGGTCTTCTACATAATTTTTATGTGAAGGAACAGTATATAGTTCAAATATCACTTTCACATTTTCTTTTTTTTTTTTTTTAATTTCCTCTAATGAGAAAATTTGCTTCAAATATTAAGGATATTTTCTGCTATTAATGTGTATATCAGGAAAAGGAAGACAGTGAAAAATCAAATACTTTATAGGGGAGCAGGAGTGAGGGTAAGCACCAAAAAGCATAAAGTAATTTTTTCAGATAGTCATTAAAAACCTAAAAAATTATGGGTTTTTTCATGACTGTTCAGTTTTTATATAAAGTATAGCTACCTTCCCCACTCCTTCATTTTATACTTTGCAGTGACTGCAGGGTCATAGAATCATTTATCAGCTTGGGTTGGAAGGGACTTTTTCAAACACGCAATTTTGCTGTCTGTAATCTGAAAACTATATGAAAAGTTACAAACACCTACTCCACCTTTGCCATCTTCATTCTAAAGATAACAGTATAAATAAACTAAAAAAATCACTTGAAATATTAATATTATCATAAATGAAAGTACATCAAAGAACCACAGGAGTCTACCTTTTAAGTACGCCGTTTAGTTCAAATCAATTTTCATGACAAAGAAATCAATGGAGAAGAATATAGATGAGATTATCATTTTAATAGTAAGATATACATAGTCCCCAATAGACTTCTTTTTAAAATCTTTAGTTTTACCATACATAAACTTTAAATGTGCTGATTAGACAATGCACTAGAACAAGGCAGCTTGTGTAAATGCTCATTAGTTGAAGAGACATTTCATTCAATCAGCTAAAAAGCATCAAGATTTTAGAAAAATTCTAACATCCTAAAATTTAATCTGAAGCAAAATCCGGCTTTAATTATCCTTATCTTTTAAAGCCATGCTCTTAAAAGTGTTAAATGTTCATAATTTTAATCTCACAATTCTAAACAAACATATACCTAGGTCTAAAGAATGTCTCATATGAATCTAAAGTTTTCCTTCATAAAATTTTTTTAAAAGTAATATTTGGTGAAAAGAATTCTTTTTGGCACAAAGAAACCTATTTTTCATGTATGAATTATTATTAAAAACACTGAAAACACAATTACACAGAAAAGTCAAAAATATTTTTAAAAATTAGGTATTACAATGATGCATGCAAAGCATTAGAAAAGTATTATGTAGAATGATTATGTTCAATGAAAGAGATCAGTTGTTTTGGCTTTTTTTGTGTTCCCGAGCAGTAATAAAACTTTGTAGTCTCCTAACTGAAACTATTCCTATTTGTCTTATAGTGAATCCTACAAAATAATTCATCAGAGAAGCTACATTCAGCTTATATGATAATAGTTTAGCTTATATTACATACTAAAAACTTTTATTTAAACATAGTGTTATAACCATAACATTTTATACAGAAATCAGATATATGCAGGTTAAATAAATATATGTTTACACAAGATTTCATTGACAGAAATAAATATCTCTTTAGCTCTTGACTTTTTTATTTCTGTCCCATAAGACAGGGAAAAATATCAAGTTCTCCTATCTCATTGCTCTTTGAAAGCTGTGAAAAATTTGGATGTGGAAGTCTGCATCTCTGGACTTGCTTTGAAGAGCTCCAAAAATCCTTTCTTCTGAGAATCTCTATTTAAGAGTATTATCAAGAGAAAATGCTTTTTTCTTTTACATGACACATTTTTTGTTACTGCTTTTCTTTCCATGGTTACTAATCTTTGTCAGCTAAGTCTTCTTGCACTGGCAATGTAACTATCATTGTAGGACAGGGACACACGAAATTGGGTAAAATGTAGAGTTCACTGACAGTATGCCTTTCCAAAACATTAAGCTAGATCTGAAGGAGCTCATACGTACCCACAGGACAACCCTTTCTCACAGAAACCAGCACAGTTCCCAGAAGCAACACATGCTGCATCCTAATTAACCCTGTTTCCTAGGCAATTAGACATGGTGTAGTGCTGGGCAGACATTGCTGTGAAGTTTCTGCTTTTGGAACTAGCCTGCATCCTCTGCATAGTTACAAGTTGTCTTGTATAAACACATCCTTAAACTTGATTTTTTCACATAAATATATGCACATTCCTAAACATTTGAATACACATCTTTATCAATGTGAATTAAAGAAAGCCAGCATGTGTTTTCTGGCATGAGGCCAGTGGATGGTGACTCAGTCTATGCCACTATGTGCTGCTACCCTCCAGAACAGAATTTCTCTGAACTGTTCATGAAGAATGATCGTCCTGTCCATACTAACCCCTGAGCCATGCTCCAAACAATTCCTGTGAATGTGTCACTTGGTTCAAATGACAAACCATCTAAATAAGTAGAAGCAATTCAGCTCCCATGCCAGCACTGTTTAATCTTAAAATATAGATAAATTTACTTTCAAACACAAAAGTGAATATTGCAAAATTTTTCTATTTAGCTAAAACTGTATTTTATGGTAATTTGATTTCCAACTTCACAATTACACAATACCGTTACTGTGATCCATTGTATGAAAAAAATGAAGTCCAGGGTTGTATGGAATATTTTTACTTGTAGAAAACAGAATTCAGGTCTTCTTGTGACCTATATCTGTGT
>VWZV01006117.1:309319-535074 GCA_013397155.1 Irena cyanogastra
TATTAAAAGAAAGTGTCTTCCAGAGCAAAAATGTAGACAATTTGTCATAGCATCATAGACTATCAGTCACATAGAAATCTCATTTGGGAGTTGTGAGAACTCCAGAACATCAGAAAGTACTATTTTTTAAACTATAATATTGAATGCTTATTTTATTTTTAGATCAAAGTGATAAACAGTGAAATACTGTACAGATAATAATTATGTAAAAGAAAAAGCAGTAAAATAAACAGTGAAATGCCATTTTTAGAATTTATTCAAAAGAAAAACCAAAAAGTGCTTATTTTTCACCACAATTTAGAAAAAAATCATTGCTATTGAACTCAAATATGCACTAGACTAGTTGAGAGAGAATGCTGAAAGTAATAGTTCAAATTATTTCAATTTTAATCTCAGAATATTCCATTGCAACAAAAGAAAAATCTGATGTATGTAAAAAATTCTTGCATTTATTGAAAGTTTTGTAGGTTCATGAATACAACTATTTTCAAATATTCTTTTCATCCTATGGATTACTCAATTCTTTCCCTAGGTTTAATTTTTAACTACAATTCACAAGAACTATCCCTTTTTTAGTGAAGTTAGGATTATTAACATAAAACAAAATGAAATATAACTGTTTAAATCTTTGGTTTAACAGGTAATAGTGCCAAATTCACTTATGGAAAGTCAGTATTAGAAACTAAAAGGAACTTTGCCCCATGAAGACATGCTGGCCCAAAGCTACTCAAAAGCAATTCTAACTGAACTGTTTTTGCAAGTCAGTAGGTAGAACAGAAAAAGTTAATTCTCCATGCAGTTCAGAAGTATGGAATGTTCAAGGTATATATTGCAGTCCCAAAGTATCAATTTTTCTGTGTGATTCAGTTTTCACTCCAATACCAGTAGTATCTGTTTAGACAGCTCAGTGATGAATGAAATACAAAACAGTCACCAAGTGCATAATTTAAGCATTTGCTCTGTGAAAGAAATCCTTGCATCATACATGAATCAAATGATTATGCAAGAGAATACAACTCCTCAAGTTAAAAGGTAACCACAATTATGCCTACAGTGCCACTTAAGATCAACTATCAGTTTTCAAATATATACACAAGTGTGCTGTTGCTAAGAAGGGCTGCAGTAAGGAGTACTTTAGAAAAGAATTTGAGTTGGCTGGCATACAGAACTAAGTCAGGATTTTCCCCAATTGCCTTTCACCCTGGGGACTCAATTGTAAATCGCAGTGAGAGTAGATGGAGATTGCTCTCTCTCAATGACACCTGTCAGGAGTTGCATGGGAAATGAATTCTGTCAGTCTTGGTTTAGTCTTCTGAGAAAAGCTGGAGAATACTCCAAGTCTGCCCTTATAACTTTGGAACCTCACACTGAGTAGATTTAAACCCTTGAGGACAAAGAAGTTAAAAGACCATGTCAGAGTCCTCTAGGGCAGCTTTCTGTTAAGAAGTTGAACAATCATCAAAATGTACATCATTTACAGTATTTCATTTCTTGCTCGCACTCTTTTTTTCCTTGATGGAAACAATCCTAAGCTTCTTTCATAAACTTTCATATCTTATCAACAGTATTTTTAAACATCTTTTATGTGAAAAGTATTGCATTAATGTTGGTATATCTAGAATGTGATTAGGGACTGACACTAGAGTGAATAAAGAGTAGAGAATTCACTCTGGTTTTATGACAAGTTTTAAGAATGCTGCCTATAAAAAGAAAGAAACTCTGTTTGTGATGACAAAATTTCCAGTAAATGGAATTTTAGTAAAGGTCAATGCAATGTCAACAATAAACAAGAATGAAAATTTCTCAGATTTTGCAAGGTATTACAATAGCAAATTCACCAGAAAGATAAAGTACTTACCTGTTATTTTTCTCTTGTGTTCTCTGTATGCAAAATTCATTTTTGGGCGTCTATGTACAAGTGGTATTAACACAGTAGTTTTGGTCAGACTAGTACAAACTCTGGGATCATGGCTTAAAGTCTTCTCCTTCAGATTCTTTATTAATCTGGTCATTGTTTTTCACCTGGATGAGGAACTCTTCAGTTGCCTCAAAAGATGTTTCTACTACCTTTTGAAGTGTCTTTGCCTGATGCCCAGTCTGTTTTCACTCAGAGAGGTGCATCTCTGCCAGATCAGGCAAATATCTCAGACATCGTATGCCATCTTCCATAGTACCTCACCTTCTTATTTAGGAAACTTGCTCAAGTGCAAGTTATCCTTCTGAAGAATATCAACATGCTATCAATATGAACACATTAGACATATCTGACCTTTAAGCATAAATAAGTCACAACAAAGGCCTCTGACTTAGGAAAAAACAAAACTGAACAAAACACATTTCTCAGCTTATACAAATCCTTGACTCCACTACAGGTGGAAAACTGCTTAAATTCAGAGCTGCTTTATCTTTGGATGAGAAGAATTGGTCACCAGTCTCAATCTCTCCCACCTTTCTATCAGCTGCCATCAAAAAGGTTATTTTTCTTGTCAGTGAAGGAGTGGAACATATTACCACTGGTTCACATGACATAGCCACTAGATAGAACACGATAAAATTAGCAATTCTTTGTAGATACCAGATTCCTGATAAGACATAAAAGCCTAATTAAAATTTTCAAGAGTCTATGACCAATGAGATAAAGAAAGATAAACCTTTCAAGTTAGAAATTCAGCACAAATGCAGTATAAATAAATAGAGACCTGAATTCTTTATTACTAACAAATAGCCTGGACTTACTGATACAGGCTGGAGAATGTGAGCTAACTCAAACTTCGGCAACTTTGCCAAATGGATCTTCCCATCAGTGTTTCTGGTCTTAAGAAACAGGAGAAAAGCTCCTAAATCTCATTTATATAAAGATAAAAGGAATTCTGAAGGAAACAGTAGCAAAGGATATCTAGTTTTCCTGGTACAGATTACGAATTTGCGTCTGCCTTAATACAGGCAGAAAGTGGGATGTTTAATACAGCAGTTCCTGCTTCAAGCATAATATATGGAAAAATGACCTGCAGTGCAATCAGGAGTGCAGAGCCCTGATGAGACCACCTGATTCAGTTCTCATTTTGGTGGTTAGGAGCTATTATGACAAAAAGGAAGAACGGAGACTGGCTTTCTGTGCTTCCAAAAACTAAATGGAAAGTGGTTCCAAACTGCTAATGAAAAAGAAATCCAGTGAGCATACTTGGCTTAGGATTTAATATAGTCATAACTACTTCTGGGGTAGCACATCCAGGTTGTACCAAGCTCTACCCAGGCAGGTTTGCAGCAGAGAATAGATCTGGGTATTGTAATTTTTCTGATGCCATTTGGTTCCAGCTTAAAGGCAAGTAAACCAGCTACTTGACCTGTTCTTTATCAAATAAATAAAAGTAAAGATAGAGTCCATGTGAAGAATTACAAATGATGAATTTAAAGTCATACTTCAGAGACCTTCACATTCCAGAAAAGGTTATTGCCAATCTTGAGAAAATACTAAATACATTGAAAGGATTAAATATAATTTTAACAGGTATAAATGTTTAAATAATTCAAAAACTTTGGGGTTTCTATCTCAAAAAGTACCTTAACATCACAACATGTGATAGAAGCAATGGGAACATAGTTTTCCCAAGGCATGAGTATTTCAAGACTTATATTACCTCAGAACACAGGTCCAAATAAAATACTAAAAAAATATGTAGATTTTAAGAGATAAAAGACTTTGCTTGCTGAGCCAAAACAATTAACCAGAAGAGACACAAAAGCCTTCTGGAGTAGGGGGAAATATCATTGCAAAGCAATTCAGTGCTTGCAGTGCATTTAGGGTATACAAACATATTAAAACCCTTTTTTTTACACAAGTTTTTATCATACACCTCTTAAATAGCAAATGTGATCTTCTGTGTCCATTATACTTGTTTCTTAGCTGAAACCCCGAATTTAATTTCCTTACTAAATTTCCTGTCGCTGATTACTTAGTTAACCTGCTATTGACACAACAGAAAGAAGCAATATATCATTCCAAAAGGGTGCCTAAGAACTGCCCCAGCTTTATTTTCCAAAAATATCAAGGTTTCCTACACATAGATAACAGCTCAGTTTCAACATAAATAAAATAAAATAAAATAAAATAAAATAAAATAAAATAAAATAAAATAAAATACAATAAAATGAAGTAAAGTAAAATAAACTTCTGCAATAGCTTCAAGCAGCAAACTTTAATTTGTAGCACTTGCTGTACAGTCTCAGCCAAATGAAACCAAGTTCATTATTGACTCAGGCGAACTCAACCAAGGTTTGAAAGAAAGGTCAGATGTAAAATCTCTGTTGAATTAAATGATACAGGTTTGCCAGGAATCAATCCTTTCCCAGCAGGATATTTAAAGAGCTGGAAGATTTACTTTCTTTGTAAACAATTACAATGTTAACAATGAACTTTAAAACAAATGTATTCCACCCATTAGATAAAAGACAATTTTAGAAGTGAAGTCTTATGTCAGAAAAAGTGCTATTACTTGCTTTAGGTAAGTTCTAATCAATTCATTAAGACTAAATTTCACATAGGAATATAGTTGGTGTATATATATAGTCTTTAGTCTAAGCTGTATACAAGAATACTTGAACTTGGAAGTGAAAACTAAACAGTTTGCCTAGGGCTTTGTCGCATTGGGTTTTGACTAGCTGTGAGAATGGAAAATCCACAATGTCTCTGGGAAATTTATTAAGGTGTTTCATCACCCTCACATTTAAAAAGCTTTTTCTTATGTTTGATTTTGTACCCTTTGCATCATGTACTTTCAGTGAGCACCACTGAGAAGTCTGGCCCTCTTTTTTTCACTGTCCTCTAGATATGTATAGATGATAAGCACTGCTCCCCTGAGCCTTCTCTCCCCTAAACTGAGCAACCCCAACTCTCAGTCTCTCTTCAAATCAGAGGTGAGCCATGAGAAACGTTTGTTTCTCTGAAGATATATTTAGGAAAGGGCAGAATACACCAGAGAGAGGAGGCCACATACACAGAGACAACAGTAAGAAGTAAAAAAGGAAACACTGAGTTTAGAGGAGAAGGCAGTGCACGAGGGAGTAGATACTCTCTGCAGCCTGTGGAGAACACACGCCAGAGAAGAGAACTGAGAAATAAAACTTTGCATTGTTTTTCCCTGCTTTCATTTTGATTTGTTTTGTTTTTAATAAATGTAATGGAGTTCAATGTAAATAGCTGAGTAACTCAACTCGTAAATGGGGTTGAACTTCAATAAAGCTGTTCTATCTCTTCCTCTGACAGTCAAACAGAGCAGATTCTGCTTGCATCTACAGTATAAGTGAAAAAGTATGTGTTTCCAACAAATAAAACCTTACTTAAATGCCTCACAAATGAGACAGACGAATTTTTTCCCTGAAGTCTAACAAAAGAAAACAGTACAAAAGGGAAAAAAATACATGAACCTAAATAGGAACAGTTTGCTAATTCCTGTTTCTCTGTTCCAATAATTATATTGCTGTGTTAGTTAACTCACTTGAATAAATTCTGAGGGTAGTGACTGAGGGAATTGCCATCTCTTTATTGTTTTAATGAGAATGAAAGATCTAATTCCACACACACTGAGCCTGAAATTGCATCAGCTATCTCTGAAACATTATGATGAGCTAATCACCAAAGATAATTATTATTCTTAGAAACAACAGTTGTAATACAATAAGATTTTTAATAAACCAACAGGTGGAGATAATAAAGGTACAATAGCTGAAGTTAAGTTCTTATTACATGATCTTTAGTCGCAATGTTGTATCCTTAGAATGACTTTGCTGCCTGCAATTTCCTTTAGCCCATAAAAGACAAGATACAAAGAACAAAAAACATGGTACTTACACTGTTCTAATATTTTTCTATTGAAAGAAAATACTCAAGAAAAGCTTAGTAACCATTGAATTTCTGGAGAAGTTTTTGTGCTCTGTTTCTTTGCATGTTCCATAGCAGACATAGCCATCAGATTCCTTCCAGACACTAAGCATTTTTTAATTTGTTTTTGGTTTACATATTTGGAAATGAGCACTGTTATTAACATTTATAAATGAATCCAGATAATTCCAGCTTTGAACATCACCAGGAACAACATTTGTAAATTAGAACCATTAAAATATATTTTCTTCCAGAGCCTTCACAAAAAGAGCATAGAAGGATACAGAGTATCTCAGAAAGTTTCCCCCAGACCTTTGAGATCTTTCAGTATATCTTACATGATTTACTTTATTTCCTGCCTTCACTTCTCTGTCAGTTTGCATCTATGATTTGGTCAGTAGATATTCAGTCTGTCTCAGTGATTCAAAAGAAAATGTTTCACAATATCATTAAATATCAGTATCTTACTGGATTCAGCATTGAGAAAGCATGTATTATACCAGTAGAAGTTATTTTGGGGCATGTAATAAAAAACCACTAAACTAGTGAACAGATTTTAGGTGTCTGATCAAGATATTGGTGGAACAGACCAAAGATGAGATGTTAGTTCCATATTCTTCATAGCCATATTATTCAATAGTCAAAAATTAAAGAAAATAAATAAAAACACTGGTCAAAAATTGAAGGAGTAAGAAAAGGTTAACTTCAGAGAATTTTAATCTTAATTACACTACTGAGATCTGGATAAAGAATTCAATCTGAGAATTGTAGATTGTGTTCTAGGATGCTTTTTCTTTGTCCTTTCCTAATATGTACATTTAATACAAATTTTCTTATAACACAAACCCTTGCTTCATTCTCAGCTCTCAAAATGTCCATCTTATCCATAGCACACCAGGAATCAAATGCAGATGTCTTTGCAAAAAAACAGAGCAGAATTAAATCTTTTTTTTTTTTTTTTTTGGTGGGGTAAGAAAAATCTGGTTTCACGTCTGTCAGGTTTCCTGGCTAGGAAAAAGGAGAATTAATAATGTTTTGATACATAAATATTCAATTACATAATGACCATTTATGAAAAGGGTATTAAAATTCAGGCTAGACAGGCAACCATGATTTATTGATGTAATATAACTTTTGTGATACAAAGTTCACTTTATGTGTCTAAAAACTAAATGCTGCTGATTGCAGTCTGAGAACTTTGAGGAAAAAATACTGAAAAGTCTAGGCTTCCCCAATACTCAGCCATAACAACAATCTCCAATACAGCAATGCAGAAACTCAAATAAAGGTGAGAATACGTTCCTAAAGGACAGGCTTGTGAATTATATTTTGAGGCAGGGTAAAACTCTTACCTCGGCAGTTGGGTAAAGGGCTACTCCACTGCCCGTTGCTTCGGCACTGTGCTCGAGAAGCACCCTGAAGTAAGTATCCAGTGCTGCAGGTAAAATTCACCACATCGTTTAAATTGAACTCACTGCCATTAGTCATTCCATGAGCTGGATTCCCAGGATGTCCACATGTGATTGCTGTTAGAAGAAAAATAAGCAGGTTAGCATCTAAGTGAAAGCTACTGATCCATGGAACCACTTGCAGGTTAGAGCTCTTTTGGCATTTTGGTTTTTGTCTTTGTTATTATTTTTCCCCTTCTGAATTTATCTTTGACATTTATACAAGACACATAAGAAAAATAATTGGATATATTTATTGAGAATTCTTAACTGCCAGCAGAAAAATCTTATTTTTGCAATAAAACTCTTGGAACCTACTTTTTACGTTATGTTGAAAGTTGTAATAAATCTAAATATATATATATATTTATATATATATAATACATTCATTTTCACACACATCTGATATGTATTAGACTTTTAAAAATGCATTTAAAAATTCCTACTAATACAAATAAAGGAAAATATTTTTTCCCAGCATGCTAAAACGTATAGTAGAGCCAAACAAATTTGATGCACTATTTCAGAACATTCTGGAGTTCTGAAGCAGTTCAAAGATCTTGCATTGCTTTGCTGAAGTAGTGAACCTTTTAATCTGATTTTCTTATGACTATAAAGAAATAATTTTTGGGAGTAAATCTTTCCCATTATATATTATGTGTGTTGGTTTTGCTAAAACAGAACTTACAAAATAAGCTTATTAATGGTCAAGCTCTCCATGTGACAGGATAGTAAAATATTATGGAAAAATAGAGAAAAGCATAGATACTAACAACGTAAAATTAGATTGCACATATACACACATGCACAGAGACAGAACTTCTTAACTCTGTGCTAGTGATGTTTATCATACTTGAATAAATAACCTATACACGGGTTTATTTTCTCTTTTGATTCTGCTGTGCTGCTACTCACAAGGAACTAAGCAAAAATCTTATTTCCTATTAACTTCAATAAGCAGCAAGTGAAAAGACCTTTCAGAAAATACTTGGTTAAAATGTGATCCAGCTGGTTATCCAGTAAAGAGTTGGGGAAAGACCTGTGTGTCACAAATTTTGCAAGATGAAGGAGGCTGACTTTTATATGAAACTAAGAATCTTAAATAGTCCTCGGTGGAGAACTACGAGTGCTTCTTTAGGTATTATTTTTTAAGACTACAATGCCCAGTACTTCACAAATATAAAAATCCTTTCAAAGTAAATTAAAAATATAAAAAGATGTGATCTTCTGTAAAAATCTCACAAAATAAAGACCAACGGGGGGAAGATTTTCAGGGGCACAGCCCCTAATGTCTTTGTAATATCTCTGCCATTGTATTGGATCTACCTGAGATGGATGTCCCACAGTGCTGTGCTTTGTATCATTAGCTGGAAAGGTGCTGATAACACCTCACTGTTTTGCTACTGCTGAGCAGCAGTGCACAGCATCACTGCTGTCTCCTCAACATTCCACCTTCCCGCCAGTAGGCTGGGAGTGTCGCCACCTCGCAAGGAGACATAACCAGGTCAGCTGGCCAAAGGGATATTCCAGACCATATGATAGTTGCTCAAATATAAAAGCTAAGAGGAAGGAGGAAGAAGGGGCAAGGCAGGGTGGCAGGGGGGAAGGAGGGGAGGTATCATCCATTATTTACATGTATGTTTTGGAGCAACCATGACACATGCTGATGCTCTCTTTCCCAGGAAGTGGCCAGACATTGCTTGTTCATGGGAAGTAGAAAATGATAACCTTTATTTTCTTTGCTTGCACGTGCAACCATTCCCTTTTGTTTTAGTAAGCTGCCATCTTATTTTTTTCCCCTGCCTTTCTGAAGAGGAGAGTGAGAATAGCTTGGTGGCCACCTGGCATCCAGGCCAGGTCCACCCACCACAGCCATATTTCTAGTTCAGGCTCCACAATGCTCAATCAGAAGAATATTTCAGTAGAACACATTTCTAGCATTGGTGAACAGTATGTTTTCATTTTACATCTCATAAATAAGAGTCTCATTTGTATGGGAATTTCTTAAGTAAATAAATCAAAGGAGGAAAATCCCCTGAAGTTTGGATGCTGACATAAGCCAAATCATCTTGCATGGTTTTCAGTCTGGCAGTGTTCTAAGCAAAAGAAAATCATGTTGTAATGGAAACCATGTTGTAATTAGGCAAACTCTAATAACAGAAACTGATGCCAGTCCTTCTCGTAACAGTAATGATAACATCCATTTAAGAAGAAGAAACCTCCTGCCCATTGCATGCCCTCCCCAGCTTCGCCCCTTTCTTTTGAAGGGATTTTATTCACTGAATGCATTCAAATGAATGCACTAATAGTAACAATGCTAGTTGTGACCCCATTGATGAATATAAATCACTTGAAGATATAAGGAGGATTTTAAAAGGGCAATGACACTCGGCAGATATTTCCTGCCACTGTATACATGTAAAAATTTTCATTTTACCCTAAGAAAGAAAATGCTGAACACTTAGAAATCTAATATGTATTGAACAGAAAAGCTGACCCTCTCAGCGACTCTCTCTGTGTAGATAACAGTTGTCTGAATTGCTGACATCTTAAGAAATGCAACACAGAAATAGTTGATATAAATTCTCCATTAAAAAATGTATAAAAATGGGTCTCTTTAATACAACTGAAATTAAAAGGAAATAAAATCAACTACATAATAAAATAGTAAAATAAAAAACAGATAAATTGGACTTGACTGATTAAATGGCTGATGGTTCAGAAAATGTCAGATAATCCACCACACAAATTAAGAAGGAGCTAGAGAAGGAAAGACTCTGGAATTCTAGCACTTAATTATGGGATTCTCAAAAATAGGTGAATTGAGAAAATATTAAAGGCTATAACAAAGTTGACATCTTTTCTAACAGATGTAGCATAATCCAGTGTCGTGCCTTGGCTTGCACTGGTAAGTCAACTTGAGGCTAATTTGCAGAAACAGGCAATCACCATCAGAAATGTACAGGTGAACACTAGTCCAGCTTTGTCCTCCAAGCAATGACAATATACAAAGGAATTTTTCACTCTTGGTGAAAAAAATAGGGGAGAGGCTCAGCAAACTCATACACGACATAACAACTATGCCTGGACAAAGAGAAAGCGATAGGTTGAGTCACAAAGTTGCAGCCTGCTATTAAAACCCCTTCAGTGTCTATGCCATCCTGTTTCTGAAACAACAGAAATCAGGAGTTACTCAAAATATTAACAAGTCTGTGCTAGGTTAGAAACTAGATCATAACAACCCTTGTAACTGACAATAAGTCCAAACACTCTTGAACATCTAATCCACTGTTAATATTCAATTACATTTAAAATAGTAGCAACAATTCAGTGAAAAATTAATTGTACTTACGGACACAAACGGGAGTTTGTCCAGACCATTTGTGGTCTTGTAGGCAAATTCGGACAGATGTACCAACAAGGCGAAAGCCAGGATTACACTGGTAGACTACAGTGTCGCGATAACTGAAACCATCTCCACTGATATGGCCGTTTACAATTGGGTCCGGTGAGCCACAGTGACCAGCTACAACAAAAGGACAACCCATCAAAAACATGTATTTTGATAAGACTTGCTAAAATTTACAAGAAAAAAACCCACCAAAATTTCAACTTTCAATAATATATTTAGAGTCGATTACTGCACTGTGCAGAACAAGTTCTCAGGTATAAAATCTACAGATGATATTTCTTCTACTTCTTTGAAAGAGAAAATCATGAAGAGAAATGAGAATTCTATTATGAAACAACAGTACAGGTTTGAGAGTTAAAGACCTCACACTTCTGTGGGGAAAAAGGCAGCCTTACTAAGGCACTTCACCATAATAGAAGTAGAAGTATAGTATTTTTGTTGGCACTGACCAAATTGCAAAGTAATATAAAGAAGAGCTTACTATAATTTTGACATGAATACGAATTTATAAGCATTTTCCAGATAGAAGGCATGAACAGGAAGGAATGTCTGCCAGCACTGTTTCCTCCTTATTTCAGCTGCTGTTAAAACATTACAGAATCCATTATTCCAGGATAATAGCAGTCTTGGCAGTGAGGAAGCCAAGTAATGATTTAATTCATTCTGGATTCTTCATTCTGTTTGAAAACACAGTTGCTGAGCAAAAAACTATTTCTCTTCACTGATTAAGGAGGAGAAAAAAAGTTTTGTTTTGTTTTCTTTTTTGGTGGTGGTTTTTTTATTTGGTTCTTTTTTTTTTTTTTGTCGTGATTAATTACGGCTGCAGTAATTTCATCTGAAACGTGTGCTAAGTCCTCATTTTGAGAGGTGAAGACTGGGACCTAAGGCTCAAGATTGTAGCTATAATGGGTTGTGTGTGTGTGTGATCATTTCTGTTTTACGCAGGCTGTATCTATCAACAGCAACTCATTTGTAACTTTTCTTTGGGATTCAATATACTTTCTAATAAAGCCCCTTTATTATACTAGACATTATATTTCATTCACACCTAATGGCTCCTCTAAAACACTAGAAGGATAAAACATACACCACTTGATTAGGTTTTTCACACACATATTATAAAAAACACTAATTGTAGGATTGCTGATGCCTCTAAGAAGACATTGTGGTATTATTCTGCAAATTTGAGGAAGAAAGTATGAATGCAGTATTTTCACTAGTTACACAGCTACTTTTCCCCTTACAACAGAGAATATGGCAACAGAGGACAAAGAAAGCATATTTTTCTCCTTGAAATGTGTCATGGAATAATTTGTCTTATTGTTCTCAGTACAGATTAGTAATATGATCCCTTTTACCCTTCTCTCTCCTCCAGCCTCACTCAGCCTCTCCTTGTCTAAAAGATACTCCAGCCCCTGGCCCCTTAATGGGTCCTTCCCCTGAACTTGCTTCATTTTGCAATATCTGTCTTGTATGGTGGAGGACACAAAAACTACACACAATTTTCCACATGAGTGCTGAAGAGGAAATAATAGCCATGACCTGGTGACTACAGTGGTGCTTATACACTCCAGTCTGATATTTATACTGCAAGGCCACACTTTTAACTCTTAGTCAGCCTCTCCACTCAGTCACCTGGGTGCTTTCTGTAAAGCTTGTTTTTACCCAGTCAGTTCCAAGAGTACTCACAAATGGCACTATTCAAGGCAAAGTGCAGAATTCTGTATTTATCTTTCCTGAGCATTATGAGCTTCCTGTTGGCCCGTGCCTCCAGATTCTAAAGGTCCCTCTTGTCTAACAGTACTAGAATCCACAGATCAACTGCTCTCCCATCATTTCGTGTCACGCTCAAACTTGCTGCAGTGGCATCCCAAGTGATGGTCAGAGGCTGGATAGTATGGGCCTTTGTATTTATCCTTAGTATCCACTGCTCCTAGTCACACTTGGAATCAAGAAACAAAACCCCAAGAGTTTGCTGGCTCAATTCATTTTCCATCCATCTTGCAGTCCCCCCATCTAGTCCCTGTCTTCTCAATTTGGCTACAAGAGGAGGCTGTTTCAAAAGTTTTGTTACACTACAAAGTGAAAGAAATCTACTGCTGAAATCTACATCTCATGAGACAATGACTGGAAAGGCAGTAAGATTCTTCCACTGTGCCTATTCCCAATTATTTTCTTATTTTCCCTATGCCTAGAAATTAGTTCCTAATGTTTTCTCCCTATTTTCTTCCAGAGAGTGAGGTGAAATAGAAAGGAATACATTTGGATTTTTTTTCATTTTCTAGCTCTAAATAGTGAAGAATTGAAAAGCAGTAGCTGCACAGAAGACAAACACAGGACCACAGGGAATTTCAAAAAGAAAGATAGATTAAATGTGCCACCTGCCATAAAGAAAAATATAATGCATTTCTCTTAAATGGGGATTTAACAAGTTGCTGGACATACTTGAGACATTTCATTTACAGATCATTCCACCTACTATATTTAATGATTTTTCAGGGAATTTTGACTCATTTAAATTAACTATTCCAAGATATCAACAACTGAAAGAGCATTGCAATGACACAAAATGGATGTAATTTTCTCATCAACGAAAATTAAACAAAATTAAGAAGGCTGTGAGTGGATTTTTTTAGTAAAATATGCCCTCAATAATTTAGAAAATTGTTCATATGCATAAAGGTTGGTTCAGCAGTTTTATTCTAAAACATCTGGAAAGCACGATACAAATAATTCTATTTTATTTTAATAAGAATTTCAAATATAAGCCAACATCATAATATTATAGTGCAATTTATCTATGAGTTATCAATTAAAGGATTAGGTATTTTTACACAACCACAGTCTGGAGCAGCATATTTTCATATTGATAAATCTAAGGCATTTTTATATCATATAATTAAAAATGGAATGGAGTAGATTTTATTTAACTTTAGATTTTAAGTATGTCCTTGACTTGTTTATGTGTAGCTTTGCACATGAGAGGTGTAAAAACATCGAAAAATATCTTTTCAGGAAAACATACTGATCCATACTTAAGTGCCACTGATTTTGCAGATGGAGTTAGGCAAATTTAAATGCTTCCAATTTCCTCTATGCCTTATATGAACCTATGGTCAGCCATACACACAAACCATGCATAAAAACACATAGGTTTTTTGACTTATAGTTGCAAATATTCTTGGAAGGAAAAAAAGGAAAGAGACATATTATTATTGGTGTGAGTGAGTGAAATTGAAAGAAATCTTGCCTAACAATTCATATTTATGCTTGTATATCTAATAAAAATTACATGTAATGCTAACAAACTGAAGACTTAGGCCTTAAATTGAACCTCAGACTCATTAACTACAGCCCCTGATTTTAGTTTTCTTTAGAGACAAATAATAAGGAATTGACAAACTCTTTCCTAAGATACAGAAATTAATGTACTCATTAAACCTGAAATCATAGATTAATTCTACACATCTCAGTGGGTAACATAAAGTGATATCTATTTTCATCTACAGTTTTCTTGAATTATATTCATAGAGGTACAGTGCAGATAAAAAGCATCTCTAACTCCTTATAACTCTTTTGAAATGGAAAGGCTCATTCAGAGCTCCCTGGGTTTTTGCCTTCTGATTTTCACAGGCTTCAGGTAAGTCTTAAAGGCACCTCTGGAATAAACTTGGGGCATTTGTCCTTGAAATTTAGGAATATTCAATTAGCAGTACTCACATCATCTAGCTTTAAAATTTAAGAATTTACCTTTCCTGAATTGCTCTCTGGAGGAGCCTACATAGTTCCATTGACCTTGGATTGTATTCTTAATTGCATCTAAATTAAGTGTCTGAAGCACATGGTATTAATATACCTTATGTGAAAGAGTGTCAGAGAGAGAGGAAGGGGTTTAGTAGCAGAAATATAATTTTCTACAGCATGCATGGGGTAACTCAAATTTAGACTTTCACACTCAAAGCTGTGTAATATTTTTAGCACTATAGAGCCTGTCTGATTTTGAAATAGCAAGGACTAAGTAGTGATTAACCTGACAGCTCTAAATGTGATCTTTTTTGTCTGGTGAGGTAGATCCATGCATTTAACAGTTCTAAGCACAGGGCTTCATTCAACAATGTACTCAATCAAATAGGAACTAAAGTCCATCTGTTTTTAGAAAAAGAATTGGGAAGTATCATAACGCAATAAATGCTTTTACTACAGAAATGGTCCCTGCAAGAGGTCCTGTGTTCATTACAAGTGGGAATAGATCTGTAGAAGTAATCCAAAATGCAAAATGCAGATAATCAGGTGGGAAAAAAAAAAGTTATTAGCTATAAGGAGATAATAGTAACATATACCAATTTCAATGGGGATTTGTAAAAAACTGAATTAGAAAAAATCCAGCACCAAATTATTCCTGGAGAAGAAAAGGATGACTTAATATAAAATAAATTCAAGCTGCACATAGACACAGTCTTTCCTAAATATGAGATCTAATAAACTCATTAACTGTTTCCCAAAGAGTTAAAAGCTTCACTAAGTATAGTTTCTAAACTGACTTTCAGAATAATGTGGCATTGTTCTATATATGTTCTATATATATATGTAAGTCATGTACTGAAAATTCTTCTCCATCTCTACACTATTTGAATATAAACTCATGACTACCATGGACAGTTAATCTTCTGGGATGTTCAATGTAAACATTATTTCTCAATTGTCAGAATAGAAGAAAAAAAACCTTTTTTGCAGCCTTTCATGGGCGAGACTGATTTATAATACAAACGGGATGCATTGAGACTTGTGTATTGTTTAGTTTGCATATGTTGGCAGCCAAATTATCCTGCACATAGCCTCTCAAAAAAGAAAAATAGTACGTAAGTACTAAATACTGTTATTATTGATCAGATTATGAAGTGCTATTTCAGGTTATTCAAAATGAATGAATACTAATACATATCTTTATGTTTGAATTCATTACAGGCAGGTGTCAGGCGATGCCCTGGCAATGAGTGGTGTAATACACTGGAAGAACCTACAGGGATAATAGCTCTTTTTTTTGCAACAGAGTGATAAAAATCTTCTGTACACTTCCACTGTGGAGCAGATGAACTTGGGCATGTGAAAAAGTAATGCTGAATCATAGCATTCCCCTAGGCAGCACCTCAGTGCTAATTTTTTTCTAGGTAAAAAAAGTTTATTTTACTTCTTTACTACTCTAACTATCAAAAGAAGTAGAACTTGGTGTGTTCTGCTTATGCATATATCCTATGCTTATACTATCTTATGCTTATTTCCTGCATCAAAATGACATATTTCTTAATATAGCATATTTCAAATTGAACAATAAGGTAGGAAAATATATCAAGCTAGAGAAGTGTTCTTCATTTTCATAAAATTTGCCAGAAACAACTGCATCTTGCTGGGAAGTCACTAATAATGAACTGACATTTGGAAGTTAGGTTTGTTCTATGAGACGATGGTCACTACTTTTACCCCTCTGTACCTTAGGAGACAACATACTATAAAGTCATATTCAAAAAAATTGAACTAGAAACATTCCTGTTGCAAAATGAAGGAGTCAGGTCAATCAGGAATACATAATGAAAGGTTATAAAACCTTAATTCTGATCTGAATTACATGATTCTGTGCTATTTTTTTATTCTGATAATACTCTATCTCTATTTTTCTTTCTGCTGCAGCCTAGTATCTGTGAGAAATTGAGATGTTAATGGTTAATGGCTCAAACATTGCTAAGATCACTGTAGGACTTTGCCCACTATGCGGTATCCCACCACTATGTGGTGCATATCCCACTATGTAGGACTTTACCACTATGTGGTAACCAAACCTTCCCCCATACACTGAATAAGCCTCTACAAATTCCTGGAAATCTGGACATAAAGTTAAGCCACCTTACAGGAGCTTGAGATAGGACAAAGGTGGTTCTATTGCCAAGTCATCTCGAGTCTAAGAAGTAAACAAGCCTGGGGAGAAGAATGTATCCACAAGGAAAGCCAACTCAGCAGCTGTGCTAAAAATCAGCTCTGTCTGGGTCCAGCACAGGGAGCCATAGCCCACAGTCTCATTTCTGAGGCCTTCCACCACGGGACTGCACATGACCCACAGTGCTGCAACAGATCCACTGTAAAACTCCCCCGCCACCCAGGAGAGGTGCTCGGCCATTCCCACGTACACCTGAATATAAAGATAAGTATGGAACACTATGTGTTCTGCTAAAATGACATAGTGAGGCAGCAGACAAGAAAGATGCTTTTTATGTGAGGTTGAGCTCGGAAGAGGAAAGCAGAATTCCTCCTTTCCTGAGAGCAACCGAGTACATTCAACTATAAGGCAAGAAGAAAATCTACAAAATGAGGGCAGACAAAGCAAATAACAGATTCCAGAAATAAATATCCTGTTCACAACCAAGAATAAAGCCACTGCTGAGCCTCAAATGTTACTCAGAAAGATAACCTTTTCCTTATGTCTGTATTAGGCGTGTGAACTAATATGAGTGGATCTGAAGAGAGCAAGAGTTGGGGTGAGAATTAATGTCCAAACTATAGAAATATCAGGGTTTGAAAGAGTCTTAGTTTTGCTTCAGTTTTGACTGCCTCTTGTCTGCTTCCCCTGACCGAATGGCCAATATGCTGAATGCTCAGTTGTAGTTGGAATGCATCAGGATAGTCCTAATTCAAGATTAAATTGGAGCTTAGTTTCATTACACATCCTGCTCCACAAAGAAAACGCTGTGAATGTGAGTGATTATTTGAGTCACTTAAAAATCGTACTGGTTTGAAAAGCATTACAATAACACAAAAGGTAATCTAATTTCTAATGAAAACATATATGCTAGTAGAATAGCACAAAATTCAGTACACAATATTTCCATATTTAAGGTACCTTTATTTTTCATTGATTCAAAATGCTGCTTGGCACGAGCTGAATTCCAGTTCTTGATACTGTTTAAGACAAAACAAAACAAAACAAATAACAGAAATTTGGGGTTTTACCTAGGCATTGGGTTTCAGTACCACTCCAGAGACCATTTGCCAAGCACTCTCTCACATGAGAACCAACTAATGTGTATCCTGTGTTACAAGTGAATATTGCAGTAGCTCCATACACTGTTAAGGTTCCAATCTTATTTCCATTTGGTGGAGATGGAAGACCACCACAGGAGATAACTAGGGAAAAAAAAAAAAAGAACATACTGAAATATGAAAATGCTTTTCATAATTTTTTTTGACTGGAAGACAATACATCACCTTGTGTTTTATTAAAAAGTAAATGTAATAAAAATAAATACAGGATTTGTGTTCCATAGAAAGGGCTTAATATTATGCTTGATATGGCAACTTATGTTCTAAAACTAAAAATTCTTTGGGATACTTGCATATCTTGACAGCAGCCAATGCATATTTCTAGTTCTGAAATAAGGGAATTACATGAATTCTTGAGAAGGTTGTGGTTATATTCCATACGTACATATCCATGGCTACTCCTCAAATACGCTTTCCCTGGCTGCTCTAAATGTTGTGTCAGTTTAAAGTATTATAAATACTTTTAAAATTCAGTACTCTGAATTGTTATGAATTGTATTTTTTTTCTTATTTGCCGCTACTATTCATAAGCATATAGCATGTATGATAGTCTGCTTGCTAAAATAATAAATCATCTGGTTTTGCCAAAGACTAGATTTGACCAATTATCACAGAAACTTTCTGTAGCATCAGCTGCAACCCACAGCTATTGCACACCACATGAAAAATTGTCCTTCAAGAATGTATCAAACTTTAATTTAATTAAAACCATTCTTTAATTTCTTTTGTTTCTAGAAGAGTATACCAATAATATTGCAATTTAAGATGCAGATCAATGTCTTCATGTCTTCAAGAGCTTCAACTGTATTTATACATTAGTATAAATCATATGTTTACTTTCAATAGCATCTGGATCACAACTAAACTTCCTATTTGAAATCCCAAGACCCCACTCTTACATATTTTAAAATGTTCACTACAGAAAACAACATGGCATTGGTTAGAATTTGTATAAAATCAAATACCAGCTACCGTGCAGTTAACTAACTCAGTCATAATCAGACAATATATGATCATAATTTCTTATGTACGTAATGTGCCCAGAGATGAGTAAGACTCATTTTGACTACAATCAAGTCACATTAATGTAATTTGTGGATTAGCCTAACATTATAATTTCTAACTTTAATACTGATTAATTATATTTATGTTAAAAAAATAAAGCAAACTCTTTTTGAAGAGAAAGTAAACTGTGGACTCCAGAAAATTCCTTGCAGTGTATTTCTGGATCTTGATGATCCATGTCCAATGGAAATATTACTGAATATCTCTTGGGAGATGAAGTTTGCTACAATTAAATCCTAATCAGTCCTCTAGTAGAGGGCAAAACAATGTACCTTTCTTATAAATCAACTAATATCTCTTCAATCAGTAACTCCCTGGGTTTCCAATACTTTTCTTTTGGTTAACTGCATCTGATGTGGATCACCGCTTTTTCTACTCACATAAAATTTCTGTTTTAGAGGGTGGGCAAGAACTATCTTTCCAAAGACTTAGTAGCTGAACAGTAGCTGCATATTAGGCAGCATATCAAAACTACATTTTTTACTCTGTGTGCACAAAAAAAAAGGGACACAATTGCAGTTAAAAGAATTTTAAAAATAACATACTGTAAAAGAAAAAATGAAGTTTTGGAGAAATTTATTAAGACTTTGGCACTGTAACCATTGAAATCGGTATGATTCCACTGAGATTGCCAAGGTTCCCTAAAACTTTAAACATTCAAAGTCAGGATTGATGTAATTTATGGCATTTTTCTATGAAGACACTATAAAAGCTCATATTAATGTTTCTCCAACAGTACAGTTTTAATGCTTCACCCAAGAGTTAAAAGCAATATCATCTTCTAATCTAACTCTAATCTGGAATATTCTAAAGTAATAGCATTCTCTCTTAGTATTTTTTACACATTTAGGCACCTAGTAGAATAAATACAGATTGATTTCTCTATGGCCCTTCATTGGCTCTTGTATGAAACATATTGTACTTAGCACCTAAGGAGTTGGAATAAATTAATTTCAAGTTAACGAAAATTTCAGACTTTCTTACTTATTAGGATGTGAGAGAAAAATAGTTTATTAAAGCCTTTATTTATAAAAGAAAATATCTGTATTAAAAAGCATAAGATGTTCTGTAAACAAGTATGTTTCTTACCCTTACAAGCTGGCCTTTCACTGCCCACACTCCAGGTTCCATTAGTCCTGCACTGTATGAGTCTTTGACCCAATAAGTAATATCCAGGACTGCAGCTGAGCATGACTTGAGCTCCATATTCATTCAGTGACCCAGAAATCAGCCTCCAGACAACGTGTTCTGACAGAAGAGTTTCTATGCTGGGGCAGGTTACAGCTGTGAAGAAAGGACAGGTACATATTAGCGTTCTGCCCCTATATTTCTTTATAGGTGATTATTACTGGCAGATGTTTCACAATCTAAGACTTAGAATACCATAGTCATTTTGGAAATACAAGTTCTAAGAAAAATAATTCTCATACAGTGAGTATTGCAAATTGAACTGGACTTTGTAGTGTATTTTCATTTAGTGGATAGTGGAACAATGACATACAGTTATACTCTCTAATCAGATTTGTTCAAAGATTTCAGAGACAAAACACATCACAGACTATGGCAGCTGTAAAAGGGAAAGCAAATATTGCTATGTAGTGTTTGCAAAGCTTGACGTTCTTAAAACAGGTTGCCATAAAAGCTGCTAGCACACATTGAAATGCTAATGAGTATAAAACTGTATATTGTGGCTATACAGGAAAATTATTTCATTCCAGTTTAGAAGACTTTAAAAAAAATTATGATATTTAGGAACAGTTTTACAGTTATTTTAGTTCTGTTGTTTTTAGTATTGCATATTTTGTAAGAGAACGCAGTTACTGACAATAGACAAGAAATATAGTTTGTTCATTTTCAGTTTCAATTTGATGCTCTGCAATTTAAGCCCACAGAATTCTTAAAATATTTATGATATTGACATGAATTCTATCTTAATGTACCTACGACTCTAGACTAGTATTATGAAAATATTTATGACTATTTAAAATAGTTATATTTGCTATCTTTTACCATGTTATTCAGCATTTCCCTGCTATAGAAAAGACTGGGTGAATTGCTGTTTATGTCACTAAGTGAAATTCACTAAGTGAATAATTTAGAAAAACTACTAGCCCAGAAACAGTTGAGAAAAGCTATACTTTCCTAGGAAAATCAACCAACCAACAACAACAACAAGAAGCAGAAATTTAGTTTCTTTAAATGTTGCTCAGTGGAAGATAAATGCATTAGGAAGAAGTGTGTAAAAATCCAAAATGAAGAAATAAAAAGAAGAGTCTGGTTCTCATTTATGCTGCAATAAATTCATACCGAGCCACCAGGAAAATGACAAACAAGCTGGCAAAATAAATACATTAATAAATAATTACAAATTCTGTAGATTTCATTCTATCTGAGGGGTATTAAGAGGTTTTATTACAAGTATGAATGTGTGATGGAAGAGACTAGTTAAGGCAATCACTGAACTAAAGGGAAAGTGACAGAATCAAAATTCCTGTAAAAATTTAGATGTTAATTTTATAATTATACATCTACCTTTTCCAATAGTTATCTTACCCATGGCAAATTTTGGCATCCAGGAAAATCAGAACTGAACACAGTATATCTAGGAAGATGTGTAAGTATTTATAAAGGAGAAATAATTTGAAGAACTTCCAAATGACAGATTATAATGTTATATTGAGTTGAAATTGTAGAATATTTTCTTAGATTTTTTTTTTATTATATCTTAGGAAAGATTGCCAGTGTACAATCACTTTGAAACTTAATAGGTCTTCACTTCAGTCTTTAAAACGATATTTTGACTACTTAAGAATGATAACCCAGGTTAATAGAGGACTTTCTACTTCCTAATTTAATTGATTTTGTTATTAATACTAAACTGCATTTCATACCTATGGAAAGATTATGAACTATCAACCAGAAAACATTTTTCCATACTTGTTAAATAAAATATGTATATTGAAGCACTCTGCTTAACATCTTGTAGTGAGAATCATATAAATATTTAAGAAAGCGAAACATATTCTAATGCCTATCAACTTCAGCATTTTTATCACTCCTCCTTTCAAAAAATAGTTTTATTGGTTCTTTCGAATATGAAAGCAAGCTTCTTATTTAGTCCAATAGCAAAAATTTTAGTCTTAACCATAGGATGTCTCAAGACAGGCTCAGCTATTTCAGAATATGTAAATAAAGCTGCATACATGTCACCTCTACATACTGAGGTCAGTATGCAATTTATTCTTTATCTACAGATGCATTTAAATTTGCAAGCACACTTCACAAACAACTATCAGATTCTAATGCATAAATGTACAATTTCTAATTCGAGACGTTCCTGAATACAGAATATACTTCTATGCTGTGTTGATGTAATCAACTAAACTTGCTGCTTGAAAAATTTTAATTTTACAGGGACTGATTTTGATTTATTAAATTCCTCACCCTTCAAGAAACAAAAAAAGTGACTATTAACAGATGCTTGATTTTGTGCACATGGTTTGTGAATGAATGCATCAACTTGCCTCTTATGGTCAGTTTTATGGAAATTATGGTCTGGGCACTATTTAAATTCTCATTTACATAGATGAAACTCTGTAAGGGATTATCTCAACTTCTTGCAGATGTGAAGATGTTCTCTTACTTCTCCAGGCATTTTTATAATAATTTTTATTAATAACATTTATTTACATAAAATACAGGTCAGAAAATATAATTATAATTTGAAATAATGATTATCTATTTTAATGACATGACAATCTCCATATATTGATAATTACGAATAGACTCAAAAGCAGAGAATTCATAATGACATACAGTTGCCATTAAAAAGAGCTATTGTAAAGCCCAAATACGCAGATTTGTCAGGTCAACAAGTGGCGTTGAGGCTGGTGTAGGTGGAAGAATTTGGGGTTTGTTGACCATGGGATGATCTATTTAACACTTGGTCTACTGGCACCTGATAGACTGCACTTTTCTCAGACGGGAAAAAGAGCTCTAGTACAGGAGCTAGTAAGGCTCACTGATGGAGCTTTAAAGTCGTTTGGAAGGGGGAAAGGGAAAATACCAGGCTTGGCAGTGATGAGCGATGGTATGGTGTGCCAAAATCTGAGGAAAAAAGCACTAATCCCTCAATCTGCTTCACAAGGTGCTGGCTACAAAATATCACACTTAAATGTTTCTACACATGCACGCAGCATAAGTAAAACAAAATGAGCTTGAAGCTTTGCCCCAGTCCCAGTCTGATATCGCTGGCATAAATTAAACCCAGTGGGATGAGTCCTGTGACTGGAGTGCCCTCTTGGATGACTACAGGCTCTCCAGGAAGGATAAGGCAGAGCAGAAAAGGCAACAGGTGGAGAGGGGATGGCACTGATGTAATAGAAGGGTGGGAACATATGGAGTTCTCTGTTGGAAATGGCTCTGTTGAGAGTTTCTGGATAAGAACCAAGGGACAAACAAATCATGTGAATGTCATTGTGGGAGCCTACTCTAGACATACAGCTAGGAGGATGATGCCAACAAATTATTTTTTGAGTGTCTAAGGGACACTTCCAAGTCAACTGCTCTTGTCCTTATGGGAGATTTCAACTTGTCAGAAATTATTTGGGAGAACCACACAGATGCTACAATCCAGTGCAGAAGATTCCTAAATATCCTGAATGACAACTTTATGGAACAGATCCTAAGGGAGCTGGTTCAGAAAGGTGCCCTCCTTGATCAATTGCTTGTCAACCAGGAGGATCTCATAAGTGAAGCAGAGATTGGTAGCCATCTTGGCCACAGTGACTGTAAAGCTGCTGAGTTTAAAATTTCTGTTGACAAAAGGAAACGTGCCAGCAGAACTTCAACTCTGGAAGGAGAGCAGACTTCAAACTTCTCAGGGAGCTAGTAAGTAAAATCCCCATGGAAAATATTTTTGCAGGTGTTGGGTCCATCTGGTCATTTTGTAAACATTGCCTCCCAAAGGGCACAGGAATGTTGAAAGCCAAGTAGATGAGGCAAAAGGCTGGCTTGGCTGACCAGGAAACTCCTCTTAGAAAATAAGGCAAAAAAGGAAGGTGTGTACCTTGTGGAAGCAAGATAAGGTGTCATGGAAGAATACAGAGATGCTGCTTGCCATTATAAGGAGAAAACTAATCCAGTCAAAGCTCAACTGGAGTTGAAGCTGGCCGAAAATACGGTGGACAGTAAAAAAAATTCTTTCAAATATATTAACGGCAAAAGTCAATGTAGAAACATGAGCACATTCCAAGATGAGAATGGTCACCTTACAAACAGGGACATGGACAAGGCAGACATGCTTAACATATTCTTGGTCTCTCCTTTAACACAGATGATGCACCAAGCGGGTCACAGTGCCCTGCACTGGAGGACCATGACTATGAGAATGATCAAGTTCCAGTCAACCTTGAAACTGTGTATAATCTGATGCTCCAGGTGGATCCCTACAGATAAGATTCATCCAAGAATCCTCAAAGAGCTCAGTTATGTTATCATAAAATCTCTATTGATGATTTTTGAGCAGTCTTGGGAATCTGGAGAGGTCCCAGCTGACTGGAAGCTGGAGAATACTGTCCCAATTTTCAAGAAAGGCAAGAAGGAGGACCTTGGAAACTATGGGCCTATCAGTCTCACTTCAGTGAAAAATTTTACTCCTTCACTGCTCTAAATATCAAAAGTGAAAAAAAATCTTCATGGAAAAGCTTATTTTGGGAAATATTGAAAAACATCTGAAGGTTGCTCTTCAAGAGTATCTTGAATATTGTGACTCTGAGTACAATTATCTTTTTCAAAGAAAAAAAAGTACAATGTTCATGATGGAAAAATATCTCTATTACAGGAACTTGCTATTTAGTAATACTTGCTATTATTATTTTCAAGGAGCACATGATACTTGATTGCCATTCTTCAGCTGGTAGTTAACAACCACGAAAAAGGGGAAAGAGCATTTCGGACTTACTGTTTGGTGAACTTAATGCAGTAACATTACCAACATTTTTCAAATATAATCTTTTGAATAACTTCAGTATTAGCTTAAAAATACGAACAACATTAAGGTGAAATCATGCATTATATCTGAGATACTAGTGTGCTTTACATTAACAAGTATTAGTAAAATTAGAAGACAGCAGGAATCTAAGTAATCCTATATATCACAGAATCTATGAACAAAAACCTAAAAACAAGACAGGATCGCTTGAGCAAGTTGCTAGTCTCAGTATGGTGATACAAAGGAAAGAAATTAAGCTGTTCATGTTGGTCAATATATTCAAACAGGAAAGGCTTCAAAACCTCAAAACAGATAAACAAAAGGATCATGTGGTATTCAGCATCAGTCTGTCAACCCAGTCAGCTATATCAAGCCAATTTTTTATCAGTCTAATGTATCTGGACTAATTAAAAATAACTAAATTTATGAACTGTTTTACTGCAGTTCATTGAATAAGTACTCCATGTTATATACCAAACACTGACAAAATACTTCAAAAAATACTTATTGACCTTAGGATTTGTTAAAGAAAATGGGTATGATGTTCTGAATGTCTTAGCAAATAAAAACCACCACCACAATATCTATGATGAGTTAATGTGAATCTTTGCCTGTTTATCTTAGCAAATTTGGTTTTGAATTTATACTACAACTAATGTTTTATTCCAAAACTACTTATCATTCTTAGTTCTATAACTAGGTATTTTCCAGACATATTGAAAATTATTGAAAAGGCTAATTTATAAATTTATAAATTATAAATTTTATAGTTATTTTTCAATTTATTTCTAGAAAAAAAAATGTTGTCTGAACAATCACTGTTACAGCTCAGCACACTACACCTTCAAAAAAAACCATCTACAGCAAAGTCTGCAAGATTACGGAAAAGTGCCGTCAGCTGTTCCTTAAAATATTTGATGTTAGATGAATTAGCATAAACCAGTCAAGGACCTGATTTAAATCTTTGGATAAACGTATTAAAGGAATAGTGAAAAAGAGCAATAAAGTTATTGCGTTATAGGGACTATCTCAGCCAATAAAAATGTTAGAAGAATGGACCATAAACTCAGTATTCTAGGTTATGCACCCCCATACTTCTATGAAAAGGAAAGCAGTAAGAGCAAAGGCCAGAGAGACGTGGATTTGAAAAGTAGACAAATCAATGGATAAAGGTGAACCTTGTGAAGTTCAATAAGGCCAAGTGCAAGGTCCTACCCATGGGTCACGGCAATCTGAAACATGAGTACAGGCTGGGCACAGAATTAATTGAGAGCAGCCCTGAGGAGAAGGACTTGGGGTGGTGGTTGATTAAAAGCTTGACATAAGCCAGCAATGTGTACTTGCAGCCCAGAAGACCAATCGTGTTCTGGGCTGCACTGAAAGAAGTGTGACCAGTAGGTTGAGAAGGGTGATTTTACCCCTCTATGCTGCTCTTGTGAGACCCCACTCGGAACACTGCGTCCAGCTCTAGGGCTCTCAACAAAAGAAAGATGTGGATCTGTTGGAGTGAATCCAGAGAAGCCAAAAAGATGAGCAATGGGCTGGAGCACTTCTGAGGATGACAGGTTGAGGGCGTTGGTGTCATTCAGCTTGGAGAAAAGCAGGGTCCTGGGAGACCTCAGAGCAGCCTTCCACTGCCTAAGAGGGCTACCTGAGAGTTAGAGAGAGACTTTTCACAAGAGCATGTAGTGATAGGAAGAGGAGAATGGTTTCAAATTTAAAGAGAGTCAGTTTAGATTAGAAATTCTTCACAATGAGGGTCATGAGGCACAGGAACAGGTTTCCCAGGGAGGCCGGGAATGTCCCATTCTTGAAAGTGTTCAAAGCCAGGTTAGATGAAGCCATAAGCAACCTGATCTAGTGGAAGGTATTCCTGTCCATGGTGGGGGGAGGTGGAACTAGATGATCTTGAATGTTCCTGCCTACCCAAATTCTTCTCTATGATTCTATGGAAGAGTAATAGAGAAGTCTCTTCCCTTCATCATGTTCTATGGATCTCTATGTAGAGTAACTGGAGCAAGATATTCGTCATTCAATTAAGCTTTCTTAGCAGATTTCTGTTGCTTTGTATTTTCTGTAATTAAATTCAAGAGCCTAATATCCATGATCCATCTGTGTCTTGCTCTATGACCATCACAAATCATATTTTTCATGCTTCAAATCTGATGTAAATACTTTTAATGAAAAGAAAGCCTTTCAAACATCTGCCTCAGGCATGATACTATCAGAGGTGCTTTGCAAAACAAAGTCATTTTAATAGACATGGGAATAAAAAGGGACTTATTTATTTGCCATTTACTTATCTGTGCTGTTTGCTTCCCATCGTTAGAGATGTTTCTGCTTCTGAAGACTAAATACATCTATTCTTACAGCAGCAGTATTGAAAAAAACAGGTTGTTATGCAGATTGTCTAAGCTCTGCACTTTGCAAATAAGAAATCTTGGGTAAAACATTCTTGCCTCTGAATAGCAATCCATTCTGAAAATACTGATTTTAAATTGTCATGTACATCACTAGCACTTTAATCTAGCACACCCAGATTTAAAATTGGATTCTTTTTCAAACAATAAATTTTTAGAAAATGGAAGGAGAAGACAAGGAAGAGAAGAAAGTGTGATATATTTTGTTAGTTTATTATAAATACTAAAGACAATTTTTAATGTTGAAAGTTGTGCTAGATGTTAGTAATTAAACTTTATTTTAAAGGGCAGTCATTGTCTGGTGAAGTTTGACTATTTCAATAATACAAGCTCTTTTGCTCTTCTCTTTTTTTTTTTTTTCCAATGCTTTTTTCACTGGAGATATAGTGTTATTAATTTTGTGTGTCTAATTCCCAGACAGTTTATCTGGCCTCTTCCCTCAAAAAAAAAAAAAATCTGTTGACATTTTTGCTGATTAATCATTTAAGTTATGTGCTTTGTACATAGTCAATTTTTTCTGAGAATGAAGCCCACTTCAATTCACGGGAGCACTGCTTTCCCTCTGTACATGGCTCAGAATTCAGATCATGTCTGTGTGATCACAGCTGGTTTTGAATAATCCTCTTTATGTCCTCTGCAGAATTGCTGTGTACTGTTTTAGGCACTGCCCTTCAAGAAAGGTGAAGATCAATTGGAGATTGTCCAGAGAGCAATAATGAGAATCACTGGTCCTAAAAGTCGGAAGGAAGAGTGAGAATGAATCACAATAAGATGGTTATCTCTACAGAAAAGGTGACTGAATGCACTGGATTCAGGAGTCAAGGTGTTGGCAGGAGTGAGCCAGCAGCTCCAGGGGAGAGGCTGCTGGCTTTGTGGGGAGAGGCTGCTGGACCCAGGGCAGAACACAGCTGAGCTCTGCAGCCATGATGCTAGCACCTCTGGGAAACTGTGTTTAGGAAAGGGCAGAACTCTGCACAGGCAGAGAAGGCAGAAACAAAAAGAGTGAGAAACAGCAGAGGGAACACTAAGGTCACATAAGAGGGACATGCTCCAGACACCAGAGCTGGTGTTTTGCTGCAGCCCAACGGAGAAGGCCATCCCAGAGCAGATTTCCATACTGCAGCCCAATTTGGAGCAGGTGCATGCTATTTCTTGAAGAATCTGCAGTTGATGGAGGAGCCACATTAGAGCAAGTTTATCTTGAAGTTCAATAGCTCATGAAGAAGACACATGCTGGAGCACAGGAAAAGTGCAAGGAGGAAGGAGAAGCAGAGAGAAGCCTTTAATAAGCTGACCACAACTCCTGTTCCTTATCCCCTAGCACTGGCTGGAGTAAGGAAAAGAACCAGTAGAATGAAGGTGACCCTGGGAATAGAGGGAGGAAAGCATTGTTTTGATATTTTGTGACCTTTATTTTCCAAAGCTTATTTGACCTTATTTTAATTGGCAATACATGAAATTAACTTTTTCCAAGCTGAATCCTCTCTCTGTCCTTATCTTGACCCATGAGGTTTTTCATCGTATTTTTTCCATCTGGCTGAAAAGGGAAAGGGAGTGAACAGCTGGGTGAGGGATGACTGCTCACCAAGTATAACCCACTACACTGAAAAATAACAGTTTTCAAACACATTAAGAAGAATAAAATAAGTATAAAGTAACTTCCATTTGTCCACTGTGGATACAAAATGAAACAAGGTCTTTACACTACAGAAAAACAGCTTCAGATTATATAAATACTAGGAAAAACTGCAAGGGGGAAAGTAAATTACTGAGAGTATCAGGAGGGTGGTCAACATTAGGTTAAATAACCATCTGTCAAGGATGCCTAGAAATTCTCTCAAAGTAACTTTCAAAAATATTTTCTATCAATTGTTTGCTATTAGTTGATTCAAATAAATGAAAATTCTTTCAAAATCATGTATAACTTCACCACTCTTGTATTTGTCTCATTTTACTATTTCTTTAAAAATTAGCTGAATTTTAATTATTTGAAACATCAGAGTGCTTATCAAATTCAGAATCTGGAAGGCACACAGATACGCTGTTGATTAAACCAAGATTCTAAATTAACTCCTAAAATTTTTGCACATAGTATTATAGTAATTATTAACTTTGAGATTATGACCTAATCAGTATTTTGAGTCACGTTGAAGTCTGGCTCAGTTAGTTATTGCTTTGATGCAGGACAGAGAGAAGCAGCGGCTGCCCAATGCCAATGAGAGGCTATGCCATGGAGCAGATGAGTCTGCACTACATTAGCTTGTTCCTGACAGGAGGCAGAAACGAAGACTGAAGGACTCTTATCCAGCTTAATTGTCTACACTAATATTTTAAGAAATAATTTTTTCTTTTATTACTTTAGAAGTGATATTGAAAAAAGAAATTATAATTGCTGAGGGTAACTCACCATGGTGAAGGGCATATTATTTATAATAAGAAAATATACAGGAAATTTACTTATCTAACAATTTAAATTCAGATGTTTTGAAGAAGATAAAACAAAAATCTTTTAATTAAATTAATTTATGAGCCTCTTCTACTTCGCTACATGCTCAATGATGATGCATTCCTGAATGGCCATTTCAGGGCATATGTATATGTAAAACTTAAACACCAGCAGTGAAGAATTTCCTGAGAAAGTCCTGGGGAAATATTCTTGAGAAATACATGCCCACTTACATTTGCAAACAGGCGGCCTCCCTTTGTTGCTCCATAATCCATCTTCTTGACACACTGCTGTTGCTTGTTGACTAGATTCTAGCTTGAAGCCCTCATTACATTCATATATCAATCTACTGCCCAAAGTGAATTCATTACCTATAACTGAACCATTCCCAGGGGATTCAGGAATGCCACAAGATACAGCTGAAAAGAAAGGGAAGAAAAATATAAAAAATCGGAATTTTATTATATAGATCTTTAAAATATTGTCCCACCACTGAAATAAGAAACATAGATTAGTAATTTTGGCATATCTCATTTATAACAATTGAAATTAATTTTGCATCATATTTGCAACATTCTAATATATGTAATGGTATTTAAAACATTAATAAAAGCTTAGAAGTGCATCTAATATAGACAAACATTGTATAAATAAGTATTTAGTTCAATATAATCACTGCAGAGAGAGAATTTTCAACACAGGCTAAAGGAAATGGTTTATTCGCTAGAGAAAAAAATCAGAAGTGTCCAAAGAGATTTGGTCCAAGAAGCAACAAACTGGAAAACTCTTAAATGCTTTCTAGCAGTCTGCTCCATTTTCTCAGGATTTCTTTCAATCCTGCACTTTCATCATAGTTTGTTCATACATTTCATGCTTGTTTTTTCTATGCATTTAGAACTATATTGCTAAAGAATTCACTTTAACATTTTTTGTCTGATGAGAAAAGCAACCAAATATATATATAGACAGGGAAGTGTTCCACTTAAGGACATTATACAGATATTTTAAACCTTAATTACATATTTGACTAATTTATTTCAGAATTTTAAGTATTATGTGTATCTAGGCTTATCAATTTTCTACATCATAAAGGAAATTATTTACTGAATTATTTTCACTTTTTTTTCCTCTTTCCGAACTTTACTCCAAATGAACAGTTTTTCGTTCAAGATCACAAAGTTTAATTTGCTGCCAACTTGATGAAGTTTCTGTAGCATCTAGGGCGATTTTTTAGGCTTATATATGAATTTATTTAGCCAGAGTTCCTTTAACAGTATCTCATAACATACAATTTTCAGGCAGAGTATAATTATAAAAATGTCTATCTCAGTCACTTTTAGGAAAGGTCTCCAAGTCAAGATTGCCTTCTGTCATCTGACTTCTCAGGTCCCTTGCTTTTGACAATATATATTTTTTACTTTCTTTTAACACTATGTTTATTTTAAAGTTGTTATTCATGTACAGATATTAACTCTAGGTCCTTTAATAAGTTACTAAAGCTGGTAAAAATTTTATATTTGCCCCACAGTTCTTCTGAAGGGAAAGTCGTATTATCTTCTCTGAAAGGATGTTACTTTCTGCAAAATGGCAGCTTGGAGCAGACTTTCTATCAAATTACTACAATTAATCTATTTCATGAGTTCATATAAACTAATGTGTGTATGTGTGTACAGGATCACAAGCTACTCTGAGTTTGGCATCTAGTTTACTGCTCTGCAGTAAATACACTGAAAGCTTTGAAGCTTTCATTTCTAAATATTTACCAATAAAAAGTGAAGTTTTACAAATGAAAGTATTTTTTTCCTTACATGCAGTCAATGGTAAGAAGCAATTAAATATTTTAAGATTTTAAAATATAAATAAATAATTTTCAAAAGAAGAAATCGCAGTGTTTTTCTGAAATCTGTTTCAGTGATGAAGATCAGTATTTTTTGAAAAAAAAAATCTAGATTTCATCACTATTTCCTCAATTCATTGTAAACGATTCATTTCAGAATACATCATCATGGTACCATAAACACAACTTTCCAATTTGTTTTCAGTGTTTCCAAGCTGTCACATCTGATGAATTTAAATTAAATACAACATAGTACTTTGAAAATGATTACAATGAGGAGATATAACCATCATTAAATAACAAATGATTAGTTCATTTCAGCTGGTCCTTCCATCTGAAATTTGTCATATTGCTAATAGAACTATAGGAATGTTCCAAAATAAGCTGCCTCCTTCGTAACACAATTTCTTGGCATTACTTGTGTCCTAACCAGAACTGTTCTTCTCTTAGCAAAATTGAGTATTTCTCCATCAGTGGGCAGGGGCTGAGCCTCCTGCCAGTGGAAAGAGTAGTACTGGGAGAGAAAAGGTAGAGGGAAGTGATAAAGGAAGGGGTTCTAGAAGTTCACTTTTAACTGCTCTGAATCATGAAATCATGAAATCATCAAAGTGGAGAAGGGGAAGGATAAAAGCAAGTTCTGCAGCTTCTGGGAGCAGGTCTTTGTATCAGAAGTCATTTTCCACAAGGTGACCACAGCAGGAGTGGTAGTTTTACAGGTCTCAGGTGTACTCAACACAGTCAACACTGGCATATCTGGTTAAATGCTCTATATTCCCTAAAGATCAGCTGAATCCTTTACCTACAACTAGAACCAACTCTGATCTTGTGTCAGGCAAGCAATACTTACAAAAAGTTTGTCTGCATGCTGAATTGATGGAAAGTTAAATTCACACTCTAGTACATCATAAAAATACCAATGTGTTTCAAGTCATAGTTACTGTGAAAGATTTCAGGGTTCCCAATGTCTTGCACCATGCCTCCACCCATCCTAACATGCCTTACAGCTCTCTTCTGTCTTGTGACAACGTGACTGAATGCTTTTGGTTAAGATTTAACTTGTCAACATTTTCAGGTTTCCTTTCTCATATCAAAACAGAAATCTCTGTGTTAAGTGTGCATACATTTAATTGTATAAAAACCAAAACTCAAAACTATGACTCTATCCACCCACCCATGTGCCCATCTGTATATACAAGTACACCTAGTTTTATTTCCCTCTAAATACTCCAAACATGAAATAACTTCAAGTATCTTAGTCAAGCAAGAAGCTTTTATTATGCCACTTGAAAACAAGACAAACAAAAAAGCTCCAAACAAAACAATCCAGGTCTGTTTAGTTCATGGTAGAAGCTAATAATTACGTCAGCATTTATTCTTCACCTTTAGCAATAACCTTTCTAGAGTCACACTGAAAAGTTCAAGACCGAGTAGTTCTTATGTGCAAGTTATTTTAAAAGATGTAAAATGCCTGCTCACACACAGGTGGGCCTCTCAGTTATGTCAGGTCTGATGCAATGTCCAGTATGCTAAAGCACCTCAAAATGTATGCTTACCTGTCACACTTCACCACGTTCACCCTCAGAGTGTACCTCAGCCCTTACTGTGTCCTTTCTTTCTTTAGTTGTTTCTAAATCTTGTACTGCTAAATTGTCAGGCTTTTCTCACTGCTGCTTTAGCTACTTATCATAAAAGCAGTTTGGGCATTCTGGCACTGTTCCAGTTAGAGTCTTATCTGTTTATTTTTTGTGTGCTTGTCTCTCAGAACCTGGGATTGGAATGAAATATTCCTGTTTCTACAAATTTATCAAGACTGCTAAAGGCTTTTAGGGCAGCAGTGTTAGAGCATATCAGCTAGGAAAGTTTCACTAAATAGCAAGTACTTTGAAATTTAAAGTAAAGTAAACTGAACCAAACTGACTAAAATGGCATATTTTCTTTGGACAGTGGAAACAATGACATTAGTGTGCCACAACCAAGTATTTCGAAGCTCTCAGCTTCATGATTGTTAAAAAATTAAGAATGGTGTGAGAAAATCTTCTGACTTGAGGAATTGTCAGCATGCTTCTCAGGTCAGTGATTAGATGAGACTGACAGATTCCAGCTGGGAGATGTGCATTCAGAGTGTTAAAAATATGTCAGCCTTAATTGTATCTATTATCTTGCACAGCAGAAAAACATACTTCTTGCAATGCAAGGGGAAAAGCCTTTTACCTAGAAACTGAGATGCATTTTTACTTGCTCTTCTTTCACATTCCACATCATACTTGCATTTATTTCTTATTAAAACCAGTAAATTTAAGGTGCATGGCAATCATTTAAAGTATCCTGTATTCCAGTAAGATACTTACAGATTATTTATCTTCAAAGTATGCAATTTCATTGCATATAGAAATGAAGCTGGGGAATACATTACAGTCAGACATCGAGTTTATTTTCATATGATGGAAAATCCCTAAAGTTAATCCACAAGTATTCATCATTCAGTGACCTGTTTCTGGCATTGAACATAGTGCTGGAAAAAGCATTTAAATACTCAAAAATTGAAGTTAGAAACAGAGAAGTCCCTAAAGCAGGATTCAAAACAAAAACATGCTCACTGCCTTATGTATATGATATCCAATTGGAAACATTAGAGAGAGCATTGACAATTCTCAGACTTGGATACATACAAAAATTAAAATAGCAGTGAAAATGGGCTTGGGGGTATAAAAAAACAAACTGTTATGAGTGGTCATTTCCTATCACAAGCCAAAATTATACTTGACCAATCTCGATCTAATTTGTTTTTGAAAGACCAATGATGAAAATTTCACACTCTCCACAGGCAATCGATTCCAGTATTTCACTAGCCTCTCAGAAAAGAATAAAAAAATAAAGAAAAACCTAACTTAGGATCCTTTTAAAGTAAGGTTAGCTGTAATTATCTAGAAAGAACACAAGTTAATGATTTCATTCATCCTTGGAAGTACTTTTAGCTTATTAAAAGATTGATTTTAATAATACCTGGTTTCTCTTTAAATTTCTGGGATTTTTTGAGTCTAGAGTAACACACTCATTGTTTTATATTCTGAAATATGATCATTGGTTTATAAAAGATAGCTAGAATTTGGTATTTTTAATTTGCTACTTACCTCACATTTTTAAGACTGTATGCTAAGAGGGACACTTTTGCATAGTAACATTTATCAAAAAGGTAAAAGGCCCAAACTTACTTACATGCCCAAAACCACATAACACCTAATTTTATGAGAAAGAAGTTTGGTGGCCTCAGAGTCATAGTTCTTGTGCAAACTGTAAACAGGTATTTTCAAGCCCACTCTCTCAGGGCAGACATGGAACACAGTCATGGTCCTGGAATAATCTTTGTTCAGTACAGCAAAAATTACAAAGAAGATCTCTAGCTCCACAGTGTTCATCTATACACGTCAAGAACTGAGGTAAGCATAATGACAGAACCTGGAATCAGGATTTAAAGCAGGAACTATTGACATCAGCTAAACTTGTGTAATGTTTCTGTCATAAATATTGAATCTTCCCAAGTACTTACAAATCAGATGAGAACTTCCTTAAAGTAGGTACCTCCAGTTTTCTTTAACAAACTTACTAGGAAGTAACTTAAATGGTGAAGAGCAGCCAGGGGTTTTTCAAGGCTCTTTAAAATTATTTTTAGCTCTTTCAAGAATGAGTGGGAAAAATCAGGAAGAACAAAGTCAAAAGCTGAGTCCTGTACAGGAAGAGCAGGTGGGATAAAGAGAGGCATTTGCTCATGCCTGCCAGAGTAACAGGGACACTCTGTTGCACTCTCACTGGCACCATCCTCAGCCTCCAGACTCCAGCACTGCTGCACCACGCTGTCCCTGACAATTTGCTCTCAGTTTTTCATTCTAACTGCTCTTCTTGCCAAGCTTTTCTTATATTTTCTCTTATCTTCTCTTCATCCCCAGCCTCAGTCTCTTCCTACTCTCCCCCAGCATGGCAATCTCTACATGAGCTAATCAGTGGCTGACAAATGTTGTTGTCAGCATCATTACTGGGGCCTTACTATTTCCTCTCAGCAGCTACTTACTGTTATTATATAAGAATTGTTATTTTCCCTCCATATCTCTTTTGAATGTAGCATGACTCATGTTTCTCTTTTCACTTCACAAATGAAATAAAAGCAATAACAGTAAGTTATAATTTCCTAGATAGGAGTCAAGTTCTTTATGCAGCATTCAGGACATTATTACAACATTTGCATTTGAGAAGACTGGAATTGAAAAATATCTTCTGACCCTATCAGATTAACTCATATTAGATGTTTTCATATTCAAAGTAGATGTTGTTGTAATAGATATGCAAAAAATAATTGCCCTTTTTGATAATATGATCAAACTTGATTTCGAAAATTAATTCTGACAAATTCAAGTTATTAATTACAAATGTAACCCTGCAGGACTTGTTTTACAGAAATTTCTGGACTAATCAAAGGCATTTTGATTTAGAAAGATCCTATAATGAAATCCATGAACTGGACCATATGTGTAATTTTAATTAATTTTCAAAGAGAACACATTTTGATAACAGGTGCTAAATAAATTTTGAAATATACTCTCCATTTCAGAGTTTTTTGAAAAACATATACCTTATTCAGACATACAAGTTGGAATAATTGTGCCAGAGTCGTAAAGTTATATATTGAAATGAGGAAACTTACATTTATAAGAAATTTATAGTAAAGATTAAACAACCTATCTTGCAAATATTCTTTTCTCCCGTTGTTTACAGAAATCTACATACCCATAGCCATATATAAATGATGAAATTATAAATGGAACTTAAAATTCAAGAAAAAAGTATTTGTGAACATGCTAGATTGCTAAAATTTTAAAGCTCCTTCTTGCACATAGTGATAAAATAAGGGCAGACACAGTGTCTGAAGTATCTTATGATTTTCTTGAGTCCTCTTATGTTCTGTTCAGAATCCATTATTTTCTGAGGCTCTTTGGCCCCTGGTCATCCACTATCAAGTCCTGGGATATTATATCAAGTCCTACATACATCTGTACATTTTCCTTCCTCCTTTCTGTGAATTATTCCATTTTGTCCCTAAAAGTGGAGACTTTTTTCTTAAATTGTCTAAAGAACTATTTTCTCCATTCACAAACCTCATTTATGTTCGGACATAATTTTCACAGTTAGAATGGCAAATTTGAAACATTTTCTGTGCCACTGTTAACAGAAAAATGTGAACATAAAATGTAAAAACTAAAAATGTAAAAGAAAACTCTTAACATTAGACTGTTCTAAAAAATGAGAGAAACAATGAAGAACAATTAACTATATAAGAGATTTTATGTGCTGGGTCATATTTTCATTATAAAGAACTCTGCTATTTGATTGAACAATAGTGGAAGTAGCAGTAGAAGCTAATATTGACTGGATAGATAAACAGTAGCAGGCTAAGGGATACATTTGCATGGAATTTGTGACAGCTGAGGAATCACACGATCTTAAATTCCAGAGAAAAGTGAAACATAGGGCCTCCTTAAATTTATGGCACTAACTCCCCCAGTCTAACAAGTACACACAGAATACTGTCTCTATCCTCACATGCTTAAAGTAACTGAGGTCCAGATCAAGATGCCAAAATTTCAGTACCTTTTGAAAAAATACACCTGGCACGTAGCCAGCAAAATAGCTCCCTAAGTTTCAGCAATAGTATTGACCAGATTGAGTACAACAGTTTAGGCAGATGGGGCTTGTTTTTTCTTTTCCTTCTTTTCCTTGTCTAGAGCTACCTGAGATTGTTAGGCCTCCAAGACATTCTGCAAGCCTAGTGTCTACAACATAGGAGTTGGCACCTTTCTCTACTAGTGGATGAAGGAGGGATAAAACACCTCAGGACACTGAAAATGACACTAGACTTCCATGTTTAAGCAAATGAATCAAAACTTTATCCCATGCACAGATGTTAAAATTTTGTTTTAATCTGGAACAGAATTTTATCCTTCACTTTGCTGATCCCAAGCTGTAGGCCTATTCATTATTCCAGGTTCTTTAGTGCAAAATGTCTGAATTTTCAACGCCAGCACCAGAAACAACACCTGAAATGCAGTTCAAGTCCAAAAGCAGCATTTGTCCCTAAATTTACCTCACATCCAAATCACACACAGATTCTCCCATGATTTAGTGACCTTCAGGAAGATCAAACAGAATCACATGCTGTCTCAAATCATATATGGCATATATGTGGCATTATACCATATAACATGATGCATATGAGATTAGAAGACATCCTGGATTCTGGAAGCACAGATGCACAGGTCCTGCTTGTGGCACACTGACAGTTTGAATTTCTCCCCGGACTAGTAGGGATACAGCCACCTGGCCCTTCTCAGCAGGAAAATGCTCATCCAGAAAAAATATTTAGCTACTAAATTACTCTGTATAAAATATATGAACCCTATTCCTTCAAGTTCTTCAACTACAGCGAAATTTGTGCAGCTTTTTACTTACAAATAGCACACCCTCAACAGAAGAGTAAGCATCATGCCAAGTCTCAGCTGGTCTTTCTTTTTTTGCTTTCTTTTTGTAATTCACAAAATAGAACTTCCATACTTCCATCCTATGGTCTTTTTAGAAATATCTGAGCCATCATTGAGATGGAACATCAAGCAAAATATTTTCTTAAAGAAGACATAAAAACTAATGTTAATGTCTTACAAAGTTTAGAATAAGTAAATGTAAGTTTTAATCAATCATGTTCTTAAATATGAATGCTACTATAATTTCATTCTATAAATAAAGCAGACTAGAAGCAGACACATATGAGAATAGGCCATATATAATACGGATAGAATTTTCAGTCTACTTTCTCTTTTCCAGGTCCATATATTACCATAGAATCATAGAATAGTTTGGGTTAGAGGGGATATTAAAGATCATCTGGTTCCAAACCCCTGTCATGGGCAGGGACACGTTCCACTAGACCAGGCTGCCCAAAGCCCTATCCAACCCGGCCTTGAACACTTCCAAGGATGGGGCATATACCCATGACAAACAGTAACGACTATCAACAAGAGCAGCAAGCTAAAGTAGACCCGGGTTCAGCCTCAAGATAGTAAAAACGAAAAAAAAAAAAAAAAAAAAAAAAAAAAAGAAAAGAGAGAAAAGAAGTTAAAAATTGCATCTTTAAAGCACTGGTTATAAAGTTATTTTCTAAAAAAATAAAGTAATTCCATATAACTACTGAATTTTTTAAAATGTTCTGTGATATAATATCATGACCTGTGGTCTGTTTATAGGCATGTACATTACTAAAGAAAAAAATACTGAAAAGATATTTTTCACTTGGTCTGTATTTGACTACATGAATATTTCTTAATACTTCAACCCTGCACACATGAAATAAACAAGTCAGTACGTGTTTGGATCAGGTCATGATGTCAGTGCATATAGCAGTACTGACAATGCTGCATCTTCATTTTGCCAAATAGCCTCACAATGAAATTATAGAAGCCTACTCCAGAAGAAAGCATTATCTTACCGTGGCAGATTGGCACAGGAGAATCCCACTGGTACATGCCATTTTGGTGGCGCCTGCACGTCGCGTTATTGTGACCAATCATTCTATAGCCAGGTTTGCAATAATAGCGAACTTTGCTTCCAGCAGGACCACCCGTTTTATTTATAATTCCACCATTCCTCAAGTTAGGGTTTAAACTGCAATAAGGAGCTAAAAACCAAAAAATAGGCATTATTAAAAACAAATCAAATGCACTTAATGTACAAGGTTAAGATTATTTATGACACGTACAAACTTTGAATGCCAGTAAAATCAATACTGAAACCTTTACAGTACTTTTGGAATCCTCAGTGAAGATTCAGACTACCTATAAAGAAACACTATGAAGTTCAAAACCAAAATTTATAATCAAAATCAGTTTGTACTAGTGCACATAAGGAAGCTACAATCATGAAGCATATAGAATGTTCAGTAAGTTTGCTCACACTTAATAAAGATTCTACTTCAAATCTGATAACTTCACAAATAGAAAATTATTCTCTGAGCTACACAATATACAAAATCAATTATAAGCAGCTTTATCAAAAATTTCATTGCACTTAGACATGTACATCAAAGTTTAAACATTTCGTGAAATATGTTAAAAATTTATAAGACGAATAACAATACACTGATTCTTCAGATGCATTTTTTCAGACTAAAATGCAGTTAATTTTTTGTACCTCTTCTCTCAAAGATACTGGCAAGTATATTAATTTTTATGAAAAGCATGTAGTGTAACTGACTGCAACTTCCTAAATGTTGAATTTACACTATATATGAAGTAAGACAGAATGCACCTGTTTGAGTTTTGAAATGAAAGTAAACCTTGTTAAAATTTAATCCCTTCTCTACTAATATTTTTTGCAGAGGGGTTTTCATGACCAGCATGGTCCTTGATGACCTGTGATATAAATGGAAATTTTTTTATATATGCTGAGTAAGCAAAGAAGTACAAATATTTTTGTGTCAAAAAGTGAGTAATAAAGATAATTATGTAAAATAAAGTTGCAGTATCTGTCTGTAAGGATGGAATATAGATACCTGAACTGAACCCAGATCAAGCAGTACAGTTTGACATGCTATATGCATAGTTGCAACATGAATCTGTTTGTACAATGCAAACATTTATCACTGGATAAAAGCAATATGAAAAAATTACCTGGACTCCATACTGACGTACAATTCCATTGGAAGCAGGTATGTACCATGTCAAGTTTACTGAGATTATCTTTTCAGAAGCAGCATGGCAGGACCATGGCTTTCTGAAAATAAACCTGACTGCACATCCACCACCGAAACAAGCCTGTGAACATTCTTCACAGGGAAGACACCATTAACCTCCACTGAGAACTAAATGTCAATATGAATGAGACTGAGACAGCAACTACTGTTGGAATACTCCCTCAATCATACTGAAATGTGTCTTAGGTATTAAATGTGTCTTAGATATTAATTTTAACTTCTGTAGACAATTATCCAGTAGAAGTTGTTTTGTTTTACTTTCACAAGTGCATAATTACAGGTTTTGGTATACAGCTTTCAATATCTAGATCTGTTTTTAAATTTTTATCTTTAATGTATATTTTGTCACCTTATGGCGCACCTACTATATCAATTACCACATAAAGAAGAATGTTTTTGTTCATTGACAGAGATCATAGAGTTGATTATATTCCTAACTGAAACACTTCCTTTAAATGTCTAGATTTAGATGCAGTCTATCGAAGTCAATGATTCTAGGTAGTAACACCCAACATGAGCAGTAAAGCTAAGTCCAACATTAATAATACCAAAAAACGTTATCTGTTGAAATTGTACTATATAGTTCTCAATTAAGCAACATTATTTCTACTCAAAATGTTACTTCTGTATATTCTTTCACTTGGGGATTACCTGAAAAAACCCCATAATCATAAAGGAAAAAATTAAAATTAGAATGAAAATTAATAAGCCAAGATGGTTCAGTAAAAGAATTGTTTGGGGCCATGTTCTGTGTCCTTTATAAGCATGGTGACACTCACTTGCCTCCCTAAATTACATTAATTATCAAATTACTCTTTAAAAAGCGGTCTTGACATTTAAAGAAACACAGTAAATGCGGCTTTAATTTTCCTTTCAACATATTGAAGAATAAATAAGATTGTTATTGCAAAACAAGCAGGTTAAGACCTCTAAAATTAGCTCCAGTAACCTCTTAAGTGCTATTTAATTTTAAATATCCTAGATCTTAAGAAAAGCCAGTGAGTTATAATACGCAATTCAGAAAAAACTCCAAATTTACTACATCAGTATTGCAATTTTAGACATAAAATATTTGGCTGTAACCCAGTAATACTGTATAACAATTATAACCATATTGTGTTTCTGTATAGTACCTTTCATGTCTCTTTTTTTTATCTCCTCCTACAATCATTAAATCTGGACTAGTAATTCTTTTATTAAACTGCTAACATTGTTATTCTAACAGTAAATTCTGGTCTAGATATAAAATAATAGGTTTTTACTGCATAATAGATTTTTAGCATAACAGGGTAAACGTCATGTTCTGATTGCCAGGGTATTTATTGCCAAGCTTTAGCTGTTGCTGATTACAATAATAAATATATATGACCACCCAGAGAGAGAAGCTTTAAAATGGCATGAAATATGGGATATTCAGCCTGCTGAACTACACAGAATGATGTCAAAATACTGAAATTTTCCATGAGAGCCAAAGGGGAAATCTATCAGTCGTAATTTTTGCTTATGTCATAACAATTAATAATGCCTTGAGCCCAAAAGCATGGTTTAAGCTCTCCAGTGAATCAAGTGGTGTTCAGAGAAGAGTCAAGCAAAATAAACCTCTTTCTAAGGGTTTTCAAACTAAGAAATTTGTAGAAGAAAACAAGAAGGAAGACAAAACAACAATATCACTCAGACTTTACTTCAACATCCCATTGAAAATACTTAATTCCAAAAGTTTACTGTTGCAGATATTCTACAGAAAACTATATCCTCCTTTCCGAGATACCTTGATGACTCCTGTATATTTTCTGCTTTCAACCATCTCTTCAGCCTACTGTTACTAATGCTTACTTTTCCTGACAACCCAAGGTGACTGAGTGGCAGTGGCTTCATGGACCTGTAGGAAATAGGGAAGAGGAAATCTGGGAACCAAGATGCATTGGTAAAGCTTTGTGGTCATCTGCTAAAGGCAGATTTCCAAGTGTAAATATAAAATTATGAGATGTGTTTGACAGGGTAGGGAGGTTATAACTGAAGAAAAGAGAGAAAGAATATTTGAGACGAAGGTGCTGATTTAAGAGCCATAGGGAAGAGTAGCCATGACAGATTCTGCAAAGATGAGAAATGGGAAGGTAGGAGACTAGGAGAAAGTGACTAGAATGAAAGGAAGAGAAGGACTTGGTTAGCCATTAGAAGTGGTACCAAAAGGATTGATGCATCAGAGACTGAGATTGTGTTCAGAGTAAAATATGATCCAGGGAAAGAAACTGGAAAGAAAAAATCATAAAATCAAATGAAACTGACTAGTGGGTCACAAACAAAGAGAAGATCAGGGACAGAAGAAAGGAAGGAGGAGGATAACAAATTAGGGGAGTCTTTATAAAGAGAAAGAGAAATTAAGATGTTAAGCTAGATGAAAAAGACAGCTAGAGAAAAGCTGGACAAAGAAAAATGTTACATATAGGGAGGGGTGGAAAAAGGGTGGAGATCAGAAAGAAGGGTTGAGGAGCACAGCTAGACCACCTTGGAAAAGGTATTTTGACCATAATGGTATAAGGTTTGGAACAAAAAAATGTAAGATGAATGGGACTACAAAAAAGGTATGATGAATGGGACTATATGAAGTGAGGTGGATTCCTTGAAGTAGAGTGAAAAGTTCACCAGGCAGCAGTACAGAAAAGTTCCCATGTATCAGAAAGGGACTGTGCTCCCAGAGTACCAAAGTTTACAGTTTCAAGACTGTTAAGAGTGTTTTTGAAACACATAACATGCATTTTGTGATGTAAACCATGTATGTTTGGATAACTTATGTTTAAAACATTTATTTAACCTAGATCAGATCCATCTTCCACTCTTACAGAAATTCTTATTAATGATGTTTTAAAGTAGCAGCAGTAGGCTGGTAGCAAGTCAGAAGCCAGCATCAAGGATACAGGCAAGCAGTGTCCACATCCACATCCATGTAAAAGTCCCACTAAAACTAGAGTATTTTGTGCTGCCAAGGCAGCATGATATGTATAGAAAAGGCTGCTACTCAAAGCAATGTATTATGACTAAGCTATAGACAGCATGAAAAGAAGAAAAGCATTTTAAGCAAATTATCTAAAAATTCTGAAGATTTTTTTTTATTTTACAACTCTGAAAAGTACACTTGTTGATACAGTGAAGAAACAGTGATAAGTCTACATACAATTCCCTTCTTAGTCTATATCTTAGTAATTTTTAATCTGTTCTTTAAACTGAACTCCCTTCAGAGCACAGGATGAAGCACATATAACAACTTCTAGGATCAGGAACTGACATATTAACAGAAGAAACACAGACAAAGCAATAAATAAATGTCTGAAGACCTGAAGTGTAAGCAAATGCTTGAAGAATGCCAGACCGAAAACTCCAGATAATGTAAACTGAGTGAAAATTTTGAGCTTAAGTAGAAATCCATACAGTGCACTCATAAAATATTGCAGCCTTGTGTCAAGGACCACTATGATAAAATGCTGTTTTTCTCCCAGCCAGTTTCTGGGGGAATCTGTCCTGGAATCTCATGAGGCTTAGCTGAAATAGGTGTAATGACAGAGGAGTGCTCTCACCTAGGAATGACAATGTTTTACTGCAAAATGTGATAAACTTCTATGACCATTCCAGTGACAGAAGCAACTTTACAGTTATAGATTTAATTTTCTTTGCCAAATGACATATTGTCCACATTCTTTGAAGGCCTCTTATATAACAGTGTATTTTGTAAGGCAACATACTGAACATTTTCAGCTCACTTATAATCAAAACATTCAGCTCACATAACATTAGAACTTTTGTAATTTGTCACTGAATACCAACAGAATAATAGCTGCCAGCTAACTCACATGTCACTAGTCAACGGATGTGTGGACAGCAACACCTATAAAGACTGATCTTGCATTTGCAGGACCACACTCTTCCTTTAACAAAGCATAGCCTCTTAATAGCTAGAACATTTAAACATTTATGCTGAGGAAGTTTTTTTTTGCTATTTGAGACACTCTGTCTCAGGGAAATTCAACTAAATGACTCCCAATTAAAAATTAAAATTATTTTAAATTCCATGTCCAACCCTCCCAGATGATTTTGTAGAATTCATTCTCTACAGGGAATCTTCAAAATTTTATCAAAGAATTAAATTTAGCAAAGAACTTGACTTCCCAACAGTATCCTTGATCAGTAGTCAAAAAAAAAAAACGAAGATATTTGTAAGTATTCACACAAACGTCACTATGTTTGAAATTATAAATGAATGAAAAAACTTCCGTCAGACACCACAGTGATTTGTTTAACTTACATGCTAGATTTTATGTTGAGAAATAAAAAGTCACGGCTCAGTATACTCCTTCCTTATAACTTTCCCTTTTGGATACTTAATTGTCTTTATTATATTACAGGGAATCTTATCTCTTTGTGCTGCTATTCTTTAAATATCTACTGTAGTAGAGGGTTACTGTCATATTAGACAGTAGATAAGAAATTGGACACTGCCTAAAGTAAGTAGGTAAAGACACTAAGAAAACTAAATATATCTTTTCTGATTACTAAACCATTTCATTAATTAATGGACTATCCATTCCATATGTTGCTTTCCACTTTAAAATGTGCAGGATCAAAAGGGAGAACAATACTCAACCAAGCAACAAAAAAGGATCAGGCTGTCACTCTTTTTCTTTCGCATTTTATTTTAAATCTAACAAATAAACAATATGGAAAGACAAGATAAATTTGCAAAGGCCTATTCCTTCTTTAGTGATATAATTGTGAATGTCTGCAAACTAAGTATCTGACTAAATAACTTGCTATTTATATGACAGCTGTTCTTACTGGTGGTTCAACATTTATAAATCATCCTGAATATTTTTCGTGATTCACAGTACTGTATAAACCTCTGCTGTGACCTTCCTGCTGTGAAAATCACCACCTAAAAGTTTACAAATTGGAGAAGAAAGAATTATACAAAGTCTGATGAACTTCTTCACACAGTTCCCTTGTCACTTCTAACCATCTACTGGAAAATTTAAAGACAAACCAATCAATATTCTTTTATTTTAAATTGAAATAGAGAGAGAGTAGGAACACTTGTTTAACAAGAAAAGAATGGTGAAGAATTAAGCTTCTTGCAATTACATACGAGGTTAAAAGAACATAATAAAAGTGTGCTGGGTTGGGCTGGATGTCAGGTGCACACCAAAGCTGCAGAATTCCTCCCCTATTCAGCTGCACAGGGGAGAGAAAATATAACAAAAAGCTTGTGGGCTGAGATAGGGACAGGGAGACAGCTGTTACTGTCATAGGCAAAACAGACTTGGGGAAAATAATTTAATTTTTTACCAATCAGATCAGAGTAAGATAATGTGAAATCAAACCAAATTGTGAAAAGCCTCTGCCCTACCTGCCCTCCCCTTCCCCCCTCTTTTCCCAGGTATGGTGGTTTATCTAGGATAGAGTTCATTTTCTTCAAAGGCTGTAATATGAGGCTGTGTTGTGGATTTCTGATGAAAATTGTGTTGATAATACACGGATGTCACTGTTGAGCAAAACTTACACATACACGGATGTCACTGTTGAGCAAAACTTACACTGAATGAAGGCCTTTTCTGCTTCTCACACCATCCCACCTGCAAGGAGGCTGGGGATGCACAGGGATTTGAGAGGGGACACAGGTGGGACAGCTGACCCCAACTGACCAAAGAGATAGTCCATAAGATATTGTGTCATGCTCAACAATATAAGATGTGAGAAGAAGAAGGAAGGATCAATGCTGCAATTTATGTTCAAGTCACCATGAGCCACCATGAGTCACCACAGGACTGGTGGAGCCCTGGTCTCCTGGAGATAGCTGAACACCTGCCAATGGGAAGTGGTGAATTAATTCCTTATTTTGATTTGATTGCGTGTGCAGCTTTCGTTTTACCTATTAAACTTTACCTGTTTATCTCATCCCACAAGTTTTCTCATTTTTATTCTTCTGATTCTCTGCTCCATCCTGTATCTTGCTGTGGGGGAAGTGAGCAAGTAGCTGGGTGGGCCTTAGTGGTACACCAGGGTTAAAGATCAATACAGGCTGCAGGGAAACTCAGCTCTGGCACCTGGAGCGCCTCTTCCCCCTTCAGCTTCAGGAATCTTGGTTTCTGCAGAGTTGTCATTCTCGTGTATTCTCACTCCTTCTAGCTGCTGCTGAGTATATTTTTATTTTTTTTTAAGTGTGTGTTATTGTAGTAGCACTACCACTATCCATGGCCAGCTGCAGGTCCGTCTTGAAACCAGCCAGACCTGGTTCTTTTGGACATGAGAGAAGCTTCTAGCAGATTCTCACAGAAGCATTACTTGCAGCCCCCTTGCTACAAAAACCTGACCACTTATACTTGAGGCATAAGGAAAAATAGAGCTATTGGCAGGAAATTAAAAATTAGCTAAGCAACCACTGGAGTTATTTACTTTCAAATGAAAAACCAAAAGTTAAACAAAAGCCTGTAAAAGCTATAGTTGCAAGGTCAATTTGAAAAACAGCAAATGAAGTTCCCATATGGTTCTCAAGTCCTGAGCAGATATGACATATCAGCCTCCAGCAGACATGTCACGTACTGTATTGCACTTTCATTCCTTCTACCAATTATAAAAAAAAAAATCATCCACCTCTTCCTAGTTTTGCTTTTCCCCTAGCTTGCTTGGGTAGGAATGTGCATGCAGGGTTATAAATTATTGAGGGATGCTATGCAGATACTCTGTAGATTAAGAAAGATATAATTTAATATCTAGGAGTTAGTGTAGTTAGGAAATGTATAATTTAGACTAAAATCTAAGCTAGTGCCTTTATATTATGTCAAAGCCCTTAAAGGAATACCTGTCTGGTGTAATGCCTCAGCTTTTTTCCATTGAGATTTAGCAAAAAGTTTTATACCACATGATAGCAAACATAATATTAAGGAAACAGCTTACACAATTAAGGTCGTATGCTATAGAAAATATTAAGCATTCCTATAAAAGCTTGTAGCACTTTTAAACAATTAATAAAATTTGTAACTACAAGTGAAATCTAGCTGTGACAAAACCACAATTTACAAAATTTTGTGCACAGGCATAGCTGTAGAAGAAGGGAAAGGTTGTGAGGGCAGTAATTCATTTCAATAGGTTCTTCATCATGAGGAAGCCTGCTGGCTCAGTCACAGCTGCCGCAGTATCAATAGCCTTTTTGGGATCTTGTATTTTTCCTACTTTCATGATGTTGCTCTCTCTCATTAGGATTCAAATCCAATTGTTTATGCTGCCACTCACTGTTTCTCTTCTTTCATGCTGATCATTTCCATTGAATCTCATGTAAAATGGACAGAAGTTTAGAGAAAAATGCAGGCACTGACTGTTAGTGAAGTGGAAAAAGCGAAACTGTTGTTTGTTCCTAAAACATAGCCATAAGGATTGCATGTCTGTCTCCAGTCCCCCAATTTTATTGTTAGTCATAGCTAGTGCCATAATAATTGATGAATTGAGCCTAGCAATTACACACCAGTTCTTCAATACTGCAAAACGTGTTTTGTGTACCTGCAAAGGTACAAAATATTTTGCCATTCCTCAAAAATCAGTCTCCTTAATAATTTGATACTTACAAACCGAAATCTTCACATGAAGTCGATTTATGTAACCCTGATACTGCTTCCTCACTCTGAATTATTCAATAAAAGCCCACTCCTTTCACTGCCAAACATTTGAGGGCTACAATGTGACAGGTTCTCTTTGTTCCCTCTTGCACACTCTCAATCTATTAAATCCTGCCACTGCTTTTTTTTCTACGAAAACCTAAATTAATCTCCAGTATGCTTGAAACAAAATTTCCATTCCCCATCCCTCAGCTCCAGTTTGTCTGTAGTAATTCTCCAAAGGCGCAGGTAAAGATGATGCTTTTAGTGATTTTTTTCCTGACTGCTAACAGTTTCTGCTTAGTTCTTAAATCCCCAAAACGAACATATTTATGCTCTGAGCTGAGCCTTGATCTTATGTTTCATAACAAGAGAAACTTTTCAGAAATTAGACAGGCAGAGCATGGATGATACAGAGAAGGAGTGAGCTTCCCAAAAACTGACTCCCTAAGAACATTTATCATGACTAAATGGAAGATACCTGGTACTTCATGAAATGTTTTGCTAAAACATTCTTAGTATTCAATTCTCTACTTAATTTACATTGACAATTATTAGCCACCAAAATTAACACAGAGAACCTTTACATTGCTAATCAAGTCCAAACACAGAAAAAGCAAATGTTAATGATAGCAATTATCACCTTTCTCTCTCACACATACTATTCATATAATGTAAACTATCCCTTAGCCAAGCCTTTTAGTAGCAAGGTGTCTGTAGATGTATGTGTGGAAACATCATAAACAGGCTGCAAACTGAGTAAGGGTCAATATGTCTACACATAACATATAATCCACTACTGCAATATGTTCCTTCTTGATGTTTATTATTAATATGGGAAGTAATTTTAGCACTATTTAGCTACATTACTTACATATTTTCATGTTACTAGATTCGTATGCAGCCTGTTGATGAAATGAGGGATTTATTTCGCCTCCCCCCCATCCCCCGTTTTTTAACTTATTTGTGCATGAAGAAAAACATAGTAATGAGAATTGTGAACTGCAACTCTAGGAAATTGTAAACCTGATAATTATGTACTGAATTGCAGCTGAAGTACTGCACAGCTATTGAGGATCAAAAATTCTCACTACTGAGTGCTTCTGTGAAAGTCTAAGGGTTATTCCTACCACAACATTTATTAGATCTCTCCAGATCTGATAAGACAAGAGAACAGGTGCAGAGAGGAGTATTAATCAGAGAAGTATTAATCCGGAGATCTTTGGCACACTGGAAAAAAATCAAGAGACGAAGTTTTGTGCTTAATTTAGAATAATTTCAGATCCTTAAAATATGCATTGTAAAAAATTATCTTCAGAGAAATAGACATTATATTACAAGTTCTATTTGATGCTGAACACTTGTCATGGCTTTAAGTCTAGGTGGACAACAGTATATGCACAAAGTATAATTTAACAGAAAGCATGAATCGTTACCTGAGTAACGGATCTTGAATCCTTTCTTGCTGGTTGCATGATCAGTTGACCAGCGGAGATACAGCTGATTCATTTTGCTTGTGAAGTTCAGTTGTCCAGTATGATTTCCACTCAAAGCAACCAGTAGAGGGCTTTGCCCAGAAGAACCTTCCGAGATGAATAAAGAAAATACTGAAGTTTTAAAGTACTATGAGTTTAATTCTTTCCATATTGTAACTCAGCTGTGAATGTGAACGTGGTAGACTAGGAAACAGCCCGTCACTTCCTTGTCAGAGAAATAACTAACAGATCTCAATTTAAACTGTCTATCTGGTTTTAGGTTTTCACTGAAGAGCATTATAATTTATTTATATTTCCATTTGTTTGTACCGAGATAAAAAAATCTTGGAACAAACAAACGGAAATAAAAAGTAATTAGTGATTTCTCCATAAACACTGAAAAAAGTAGTTTAAAACAAAAAGATGCTCATTTCTATTTGATACAAATACACTGAAAGAGGTTATTTTTCTGCTCCTTGCCCTTTTAAATCTATTATTTATCTAAGCTCTTTTCTAACTAGTGAGTGGTAGAAAACGTATACATTCTTTGATATTGTACATCTTGTATAATTTAAAGACCACCATATTACATAATGAACACAGTAGCTAAAAAGAAGCTTGGCCACGTGTAAGACCACCACAGTTTCACTTGGAATACACTTATGTACAAGTGCTATGAACTCGCATGCTTCACTAGGAATCAGTTCTGTTAATTACTATGTTTATTATAGTTTCATTTTAGTGTAGTGTTCATTTATGGTAAATACAAGATGGTGAAAAATTGTATCCTGGTCCTAAACCACTATCTTCACTGGAATAAAACCCTAGAGGCACAGATAATGATTTCGGGACTATTGATATAACAACATAAATACAAGAGAGTGAAAAAAAAAAATCCATGTATCAATCCAATCTCCAACTGGAAGCTTTCTAAAACATAAAATGGCTTTTTTTTTCCTCCATATGAAAATTAGGTTTTCTCCAGCTGAAGCATTCTCTTCCACATGCTCACCATATCTTTGCTCCATGTTTTTTTCAAGTTTAAGAAAGCTACGCCAACCAAGATTATCTTGGTCATAGTTGCTATCACAAATAAAGAGCTTCTTCATTCATTTTTTGCTGAGTTTGAGCAGCTACAGCATGATCAGGTTACGTTACATGAAAATACAAAAATAAAGTGGAATCAAATGACACTTTAAAAATGAATACAATTGTTGTCAGCCCCATCCAGTTCAAAAACAAAAAGTGTATTTTCTGAGTGGGACATTTCAGGTACAAAAGAGAGGCTACGGAAACCACAAAAACATAAACATTAAAATTACTTCCCAGTTCTTAGGAACTGCATTTCAGTCACCCTAATGACAATACTACAATTAAGTAAGTATTACTAAAAAATTTCTAAATAATAAATGCATCTACAAAATAAGAACAAATAAGCATTGCTTTAGGCACAGGTTGCTCAGCATGCTCTCATAAAAATGCTTTATGACTTGTTTGTTTATCATATTGCAGAGTTAGTGTTTGATGAGTGTAGGATAAATGATAAGGAATGCTAAGGTCAATTCCTATTTTTGCTTGAAAAAATTATTTAGAGCACGACATTTGACTCAGTTCTGTGCTTCACTCTGGATTTTGTAAATCTGTTTAATACCCTTGTTACAGTTAGGAATGTAAATGTTTTTTTAAAATTCTCAAGGGACCAGAAAAGGGACTTCTACAAATAAAGACCTACTACCTACAATAAGGTGAGAATCCTTATTAGTATTCATGAAATTATTTTGCAGCACCATATGCCACACCACATTTTTTAATCATTAGGAGATCAGAGGATTGATTCAATGTATTTTAGTTTGCTTTGTTTTTCCTGGAGCTGAGTTTCAGTTTCTATACATCACCTAGCAGTCAGTTGTTCAGATGGTGTTCAGGAAGGTCAGCAGCATGACTCAGTTGTTCTTGAATCTGGCATTTATTTAACTATTATTTCAGATTTTGTCTCTATAAGGAAACACTCAGCTTCTGGTGTGGTGATCTGTCATATGATGTTCTCTTGAATATTAGATAAAAGTTGGCATTTCCTTCTATTTTCAGTGATAGATAAGTTTCAGTTTATTTAAAAGAGAAAAAAAAGAATATTTTCTTTATTAAATTAATGCTATTCAGTGTAAATACCTGAATGCAGTTCAAAATACTTTAATAATTATGTTCATGTAACATTTATGGCTTCTCTGGTTTAGAATCCAGACAGGATTTTCTAAGGGCATGACAGGTAAGTGGCAATGGCTAATGGGCTTGTTGCTCCCAGCCTACCAGGGTGACTTTACTGACTGGCTGCCTACCCTGATCATCATCCAGCTGCTGAAGCACCACAATGTACAGTGCAGTCAGGTAGGTATAGTCCCTGCTGTGCTTTGCATTCCAAAGCTGCCTCATAAAGCCATCAGGGATGAGTGCCTTAGCAGCACTCATTCCCTAAATATTTGTCTTGCAAATCTTGATACAGTTTCTGTATGAAGTTTGATGATGTATCTTTACCTGTTAGAGATAGATCAGTGCAGTTCTGATCTGATGATGAAGGAGATGAAGTACACTATTTCGGACCACACAAGGCCCCACAATACGACACATATTTGTTGCAAAATGCAGCAACATTTGAGTCTGAGTTATAGCCATCACCGGAAGCAGTACAGGCACATCAGCATTGCCTTCTGCCCCAAAAAACTCAGGCTGAGATGTACAACTAATTAGTCTAGCAAAGAACATTGCTAATGTGGCCACAGGGACACAAACAAGTATCTCTGCGAGGCACTGCAATGGGCCATATCTGAATATCAACTTGCTGAGAGCTAGCTCAGGAATCTCCACACGGCACTAGAGTTGAGAGGTTATAAATATGTCATTATCTTTTTCACTTAAGGTTGCTGGTAGGTGGTAGAAAAAATTACTTCTGCAGAGCTGCAGTAGAGATGAATTTGTACGAATATTATTTCATGCCATGAAATTAAAGTGCTTAAAATGTAGGAACAACATTAGTTCTTCTCTGAGAGCTATTATTGATAATCTGGTTTCATTACATTTAAATTCACAGGAAAGAAAACAAAAATATACATCAGGAAAATTATGCTGTTTCAACAGAATTTATCAAAAGAAAACAAAGTGATCAGACCACTAGAAAAGTTTCAGTAACGCTCCATATCATCTTTGATACATAACGGAATGGAGGAAAAGTCAGTCTTAATAGATTTTTTGCAGACTGTTTTCTGCACTAACCTGACATGGACCAGCATACATATTATGAAGAAAAAATATGCTATGATATGGCATTTTTAAAAGCATTAAAAATATTGCAGATTTTTTTAGGATGTTTCTACCAAAAAGCGAAAAAAATTTAGAAATTTTAGACATTAAAATCCAATCCTTCAGAAGAATACTTAGAGCAAGATACCTCAAAAGATTTTGATATTTTTTCATGCTCTGAAACTTCCATAGTGAATATTCATAGTTTCTATAATACTTACCATATATTCTAGGTTAATGAAGGAAGATATGATAATGGTCTCTAAGTAAATAAAAATGTATTTAAGAACAATCAGAGACTAGTTATCCTTGTCAATCAATGAGAACATAAGTCACAATAAGTTCAGATTGAAGTAGAAAATAAGAATTAAGTAGGGCCCTTTGAGAAGTGACAACACTAGAAAATGAGTTTTGGTCATTTCTCTGCTCTTTGTCCCAAAACAGATGAACACTTTTAACAGTGGTATATTCAAACAGTGAACAGCACTGGTCTGCTATACTATGAAGAAAGCAGACAGGGTATTTGAACTCAAATTTTAGTATTTAGACTCAAATATTTTTATTCATTTGGACAAATGTAATTATAACCCCAAAATACTTCTTCACCAGAAATGAACCATTACAGACCAGAACGTTAACTTCTCCTTTCAGACACCTCCATACATTACCCAGGAAACAGAAAACTGTGTGACTTTCCTAGGGAAGCTGCAGCTGTTATTGCTCCTCCTGTAACAATACCTAAGAAAATTTAAAATCTTCTCTGTCCTGAATACATCTGTGAAAACTTTCATTGGCTAACAGATTTAGATTTAAGGCAAAAGTAATAGGAATTTTGAATTATTGTTTAAGTTTGAGATATATCACTCCATTATGAACCCAACAATTGCAAATCAAGGCCCTCTCCACCTTGTTCTTGTGTAATAACATATTTGCTCTTGTGTAATAACATAGAATTTAAATCTCTCTTACCATCAAACACCTCCAGCTCATCAAATTGCTTTTCACTTTGAAACATTTCTACAAAAATGGAGATGTTATATCCTGGCTCAACCTTAATAGTCCAAGAACATGTCTGAGAGTTGGGGTAGGTGCCTGGATAACCTGGACTGAGGATCACTCCTGACGATTCTGTACGAATTTCATTTGCTGGACATTGTGCTAAAAAGGACACAAAAAGAACACTAAGAATAGCAATGAAACAGAGTGCTCCTTCTCCATGAAATGCATGCTTCAGGGTCAGTTTCCAAATGAAAACATGTTAAAACCACATTCCAGGTGGAAGGGGAAAAAAGTTCCCTATAATATGCACAGAAACAGGACCACTTTTATAAACCTTTCATTTAGGAAGCATTATATTAATTTATTAAATATAGTAAAATATCTATCCAGAAAGAAGTATGTTAGAGCCCAAAGTAGTTTCAGTCAAGGGACTCACATATGTTGGTGAGATCATTCACACAGGTGAGGTAAAAGTGTCGGTAAAACTTTTGATTTGGAAAATGTATTCTATTTGAGATCTTAAAAAAATGACCCATTATGTAACAGAATGAAGCCTGTTACATAAACATGACAACATATTGAAACATCTAGACATACCAGATCATTTGAGAGTACACAAGTTTTATGTAAAGTGTTCATTTTGAATACAGAATGCTCCAAGTCATCCAAGTAAGACCTTCTTAGCAACTACTTCCCCTGTTATTTAAAGTCTGAACTTTAAATTTCACCTGGTATTCATAGGATTTTATGATCTCTGCATACTGAAAGGAGTGTAGTGTATTAAAATACTGTAAATTTTATATCCTAAACACTGGTTGGATTAGGAAGTTTTGTTAGTCACTATTTTTCTTTAACATTTTGCCTCTCATATGGGACCCATTTTTTCCAATCTGTTTCTTGTTGAAGTCTGATACATTTTGTCCACAGTTTCATAAAATAAGTTTATTTTAACAATATTTTTTGTATAAGATTCACAAATATATCTTCACAGAAATGCATTCCTGGAAATCATCTGTCACAGTACCCAAGCACTTAAATAAAGTAAAGGTTGTAAGAAAGGCAAAAAAACAAAACAACAGAGGGGAAAGTGATCAGTGGAAAAAGTATACTACAGGGGGAAATCCACATATAAATATCAGAAACAAAGGTTAAACATTGGGCCATTTCTCTCAGAAGGTCTTTTGCAAACGTAGAGGTGAAATTTAGGTTCAGTTGTAGCTAAAAATTTCTTCAGTCAGAGAGAAAAATGCCAGCCAGTGAAAAGAAGGGATGTAATGTGCAATTGAGAATAGGCCATCAAGCAGGGGAACAAGATCTGGATTGGGGAAAACATAGCACACAAATAATTGGGTTTTTGTGTGTATATCCCTTTCTGCTGCCATCTGACAGCACTGGCTGCAGCAGACAGTATACCTAAGAGGCAAAGCCATCTGTCATAGAAGATCCTAAGAGGGGGAAAGCCCATGGGACAATGGTACATAAAGCAGTAAAAATTCTTTAGACAATAACCCAGGGATTGCCTCTTGAGGTAGAAACACCTGTAGTAAAATTACACCCAGAAATTTCACATGAACTTCTGTCTAAGAATGCATTGTATGTGTTTAATGACAGTAGCTTCTTTTCTCATTCTCTTAAAATGAAACACACTGCTACTTTGACTTCCTCTATTCTTCAGAATAAGACAAGAATAACTTGGGAAAATATTATCAAGAAGTGCTCTGACCCATAAATCCGCACAAAATACAATAAACCAGCAAATTCTCAAAGAAAAAAACTGGGCAGAAAAATATCATCAGATAAATAACAATAATTTTCCTCACAGTGTTTCCCGTCTGATATGAATAAAAGTGCACATCAGTGATGAAGAGTAGCTGACATGACACAGTTCCACAATCTGCTTTATCCTGGAGTATAATTCCTTATGCTACAGGACTATTTTAAGAAGGAAAAAGGTGCTCTTTTACTGATCCAGCATCAGCTTACTTTAAATGTTTATTAAAAATAGTAATGTCTACTAGAGCAACTAGAGAATTAAAAGCCTGTCTTCAAAGTCAAAAATTACAAGTATCCTGGAGAAACAAGTGATGCTGTCAGACTTTTCACAGCAAGTCACAGTGATTCTTTCCAACACTGGAAAACTGTCATCTCTCTGGATAAACTATGGTTTAGAAATGGCTACAATCAACTAAACATGACAAACAAGAAGTTGCAATGCATGGGTCATTTGGAACAGGACATGGGAGTGTAGACAGTACATGTGGAGTGGTTTTGTAAAGGTACCATATCTAGCAGCACAAACATTAAGGATACAAATGTCTTTCGTTGCCTGCTTTTTCTCAGCATCTTAGGGAGTTATGGAAATAACCACTGGTCAAATTACACATGAAACCAATTATATAGTAGTCATTCAGATTTGGGGTTTGCAAACAAAATCTGGATGTTACCTAGATACAGGCCAGACAAGACTAAAGCCTGATGATCTCATTACTTGGGAAGTGTAATAGTAGTACAGTTCTTCCCAAGAAGTTTACAGCTGGGTTAATCTAAAAGGCTGTTATTTCTTCCTTTATGTGGGTGCTCTTTCAGCTAAGTTTCCACAGGTATAGTTTTCAGACAGGTGCTGTCTAAGTATCTTCTCAAGAACTCGCTGAATGGACTCTGTTTACTTACTCCAGTAGATGAAGTTTTTGGAATCTTGGGTGGAAGATTATCAACTAAGAATAAGATTCAAAATTGCATTTTGAAAAGCCTGAAATCAATGTATAGTGATCCCCAGAACACTGTCACTAAGTGCTAAGATATTGTTCACTAACTCAAGAAATACACTGCAAGCATCTTTAAAAAATTGAGTCAGGGAAGGAATGAAATGAAAATATAAAGAAAAGTCAACAAAAGAAGTGAAAAATGTTAGTTTCTTTTGGGATAAAAGAACTGTCATAGAAGAGGAAGAAAGACACACTCATATAGCACAGACACTGACTGTGATCATCTGGAAAAATTTGTGGCAGTGCTCCAGAGAAGAAATGGTAAGAATGGTCTGCAAAAAGGAAAAAAGACAGGAGTAGAAAATTGTGGAGGGGAGAGGAAATGATAAAAAACCCACAGAAATTACTTTTCCTGTCTCTTTATTTCAGCTGCTTTGCTCTTGGACTATCTAGTTTTTCCTGTAAAGACATCAGGGACAAAAAGTGAAGGAAAGAGACAAGGAAATAGCTTATTTACTAGGTTTAAAAAAATAACAACAAAATTTATTTCAAAAGCAGGTAAAAGTATCAGTAACAGAGAAAAGCTTCTCTTAGCTGTCTCATGTCTTGTAGACAAATCTTAAGAAGGGATTTGAAACAAAATTATTCACCACGGGGGGAAATGTGCCTTTTGCAGATGTTTCCTCATGTCCTTCTCTCATAATTGAGGAAAAGTATGATGTTGCTTTGTAATTAAGAACATTTTTTTGGTGAGTGAATATTAAAAATCAACAGCTTAAAGGTCAGAGTATTTCCTTGAATATATCATCACACATACACGAGAAACAATGCAGTGATGCCAAACTGATTTTTGCCTTTCCGCTTTTATATATTCTTTATATTTCTGTAGCTCTGTAAGCTATTATCGTATAACTACATAGATTTGCAGCTAGCATTTCACCTACTCTGTTAGACAGAAAGACAGAACTCATTCCTAGAGACTCGAATCCTCTGGGAACCAAGGTTAAATTCTCTAGGAACCAAAGTTCAAATGGCTTCTCAAGACACTTTCTCATAAACAAAGTTTAGTTAGTATCTAAAGGCGGGGTTTCAAAAAAGGGTTGAACCAGGGAGGAATTACCTCATCACTTGTGTCTCTAAGTGGGGATTCTTGTCAGTTATGCTAATTTGCAAAACATAAAATTGTGTCTGCTTTGTGTTACAGTGCATTTTCAGCATGTATTCCAGTGTGTTGCTCACCATAAACGATTCTTCATAAAGCTAACCGCATTTTTATAACCTAATTCTTGTCTGACATTTTGTCTGACTGCTTTTAGGACTGAAAAGACATCAAAAGGACTACTGGAATTCTTACCTCCACGTATTCTATTGTATTCACTCACTGAAATTCAGAATTTTGCTAACAACACAATTTTCAAAAAGGAGAAATAATGTTTAAGTGGAAAAAAAATGTACCTCTCTAATACAAATCAGTGCAAATAGTGATGCTAAGAGTGAAAGGAGATATGGAATATTCCTCTGTGGTATTGAGACAAAACCAGCATATACCTAGAGCAGAAAATTCATGTAAAATCAAAACTATTATGTCCTTCTAACCTGTAATCAGCTCAGTTCCTCTTTTGTGCTAGGACAGAAGTGACCAAATATTTTTAAACATTGAGCTATAGCTTTAGGTCTTCCTGTTGCCAAGATTTAGTTCCTATGGCTAAGACTCATTGGACAAGAAGGCCCTTCCAATCTAAGCTGTTCACAGCAGATATACCACAGGGACTTATGAGAGGAACAGCTCTGGAGTAGTTCAGGGACAGGGGAAGGCAGACTGTGTATTGCCCATTTGCAGTCTGAGAAGCTGGCTGTACCATGGGGTTATGTGGCAAATTCTCACTGCTCACCTTGGCAGCCTTTATTGGCCTTTTCTGCACCCAAATGATACTCACCAATTCCTCTTGAGTATAGCTCAGATGCTGATTACAGAACTTAATCTCTAGGCTGGAAGCTACACTTTACAAGATTTAAATTTTACTACTCCTATGTCTAAAGACACAAAATTGAGATACTGAGACAGTAAGACAGCTTCACCTTGTTTTTTAGAACAAAAGGCACATCCATTTTTCAGTACCACAGCTAATACCTATAATTTGAATAAAAATAAACTCCACAGTGTTATTATCTTGTATTCACCAAACACACAACAAGTTTAAAAAATCTGCTATTTTGAGCTTTTTTTCAGTATTATTAGCTCTGCCCTTTTAGCAAAACATTTGAAAATAGAATACTCCTAAATAAAAAGTGCTCTAGTTGAGGCATACATATTTGTGTTTGGTCTAGCTGAAATGGAGTTATTTTTCCCCACAGCGCTCCCTCACAGTGCTGTGCTTTATATTGGTAGCTAGAAAGGAGTTGATAACACAGCAGAATTTTGGCTACTGTTGAGCGGTGCTGGCACAGCATCAGTGCTACCTCTCCAAAATTCTGCACTCAGTAGGCTGGGGGTGGGCAAGGTCTTGGGAGGGGGCCTAGTCAGGACAGCTGACCCAAACCGACCAAAAGGATACTCCATACAATAGGACATCAGCTCAGCAATAAAGGCTAAAAGGAAAGAGGAAGAAGAGGGTGTACTCATTACAAGAACTACATGTGCTGAAGTCCTGCTTCCCAGGAAGTGTCTGGACACTGCCTGATGATGGAAAGTAGAGAACAAAACACTTGGCTTTTTTATCTTCTTGTGCACGCGATCTTTCATTTTGCTTTAGTAAATTGCCTTATCTTGAGCTACAAGTTTTTATCCACTTTATTTCCTTCTCCTGTCTCGCTGAGAAGGGGAGAGATAGAGTGGCCAAGGTCAACCCACCACAATATTCTACTCTTAATACTGTTTCTTTTCTTTGACTAATTACGTCATTAACGTATTTGATACCTCATGGACTCTCCTCTGTCAGCTAAATTGCGGGTTGACTCAACTCCTTACGCATTTAGAAGTTTAAAAATTGATGTGAAATTTACCAGTTGAGAAAATCTGAGCTGCAAAATAAATTAGATGTTTGAGCCCCAAAATATATTTAATTATCAATTATTTATAAGTAAAGCCCATGAATATTAAAAGTAGCTACTGTAAAATAGTTCAGAATGATAACAGGAATAAATACTAAAAACATGCTTTAGGCATGTTGGTGGACATAAGTAATCTATTTTATATTCATTTTTAATAACATTGTTGCACATGTAAATTCCAAATAATGTTATTTGCTAAACTTGTGTAAATTCATGCACAGAGGCCATGCCTACAGAAAAACAACACGAAATAACAACCATCTTTATGTTACACAGTCACATGTACTTGTGTGCAGTGGGGTAGTGTCATAAGAAGGGTAATTCTGCATGGCAGCATAACGCTTTCATCAGATTCTAGTTTTGAGGAACACATTCCCTAACACGACTTCTGGAGATATCTGATTTAGGTTTTCTGGGGAAGGCCTGACCAAGTTTCTTTACTCTACTACAATTTCTGATACCCTCATCTTTGATTTTGCTTTTTATTCATAAATATTATCACCACATTAGAACAATATTATCACACTACATCTCTAATTTAAGTGTTTTGAGCAGCCATATTATCTTACCCTGAATACCCATTATCTGTTTAACTAGTATCTCAATTTTTGTGACCAGTACAGGAATATTTCTTGCAGTCACAATGCTCATAATGCTTTAATGTACATCTCTACTCTTCCCTAGCAGCAGCTAAAAAATGAAAGAAATTTGTGGCAAGAGTATAAAGGTATAGGATGAGAGTAGCGGCTCCAAGAGTAGAAACAGAAATGACAACTGTTCAACTACTGTTAAGCATAAACCCATCCACACTGACAGCATGCTCTGTAGGGATGCCTAGGGCTTTGCATGTTAGAAAATACCTGGCAAGTTAACACAGAAGCAACATCTTGAGAAAGTCTGTCCTCAAACAGGAAGGGAAAAGAAGCTGTAAGAAAACTGTGGTGTGTTGTGATTATAGCTGCTCTGGAGGTCATTTATTAAGAATGATGTAGAAGTGGTCATGCAGATTGATTTTCTTGCCTGTCAGGTATGTCATCAGACTCATATATAATATCCTAGAATTTGGCCTTTTATCTTAGGAATATATTTTTTGATTACTATAACATAGCGGCATAGCTCTGGAAAATGGAAAGTGTTCTTGTATCTTTAAAAATATCAAGCTGATCTAAACAAGGGCAATATGAACAATTTTAAATTACAGGTAAAATGTAGAAATATGAAAAGGCAGTTCAAAAACTAGTTTGAAATACAGTATGCAAATTGCATAGTAAGTACAATTTTTTTTCAAGTCTATGAGGATAAAATAGTTTCTTAAAAATGCCATTCCATGCTACTTCACTCCTAAAGAAAGTGAATAGAATTGGATACCCTCATAATAGGGTATTGAGAAGGATGGGAAGAACGATTAAAGATATTAAATATCTTCTGGTCTATAGAATCATGCCATAAGTATGGTGAATAGAGAACAACTTGTTACTGATTTTTTTCCCATAAGAATTGGACAACACGAAAACAGCAAGTGCCAAGTTCAAAGCAGACAGAGAAATAACTTCACATTTTAAATGAATAAATTGTGTAACTTCTTGCACAAAAATTTGTGTATTCAAGGTGTTTATATGGGTTCAAAATAGGATTGTGTAATTCTACTGAAGAAACAGCTCTACAGGATTCAAACTATAAAGCACATTGCTAGCTTAAGAGTGGTTTAGCTACAGTTGGGTTGAGGCCTTAATTAACTGCATGTTTGCAATGATTTTCTGTGCTGCACTAGAAAATCATTAGTGGGCAGTGCTAGATATGGAACACTGGGTATATGGTCTGGTATACAGAATTTCTGGTCTGTTGCAGAAATACGTATTTCCCTCCTTCAGATACTTAGGTTTACAAAGTGCAACATGTGTACCTTCAAATATTTATCTATGAGTAAACACTATACAGATAGTCATTAAAAGCACAACTTTTAAATGATCTAGCTATATTTCATGTGGTTCATAAATGTAAGCTAGGGTTTTATAATAAAATAGGAATTACATTCAACATTTATCTCCATAGTAGTACTGGGGAGGCTGGGATAGAAATAAAACCAAGTAATTCTATTTTCCAGAAAGGAAAATTAAATTTATATAAAGATACAATTTTGGCTTGAAGAAAGAAAATCAGGTGCATCCCAATTTACCTCAAGAAATTCCTCCCTTACGTCTATCCAAAATAACTGTGCCAGAATCTTACTCTAAAGCCTCCAGTTCTATTGTCCCCTGTCTCTGAATCACTCAATGGCACCTTCATTTTTCACAATCAGATTACTTCTTTTGATGTCATCCTTCTAACAAAATTTTGCTGTATTCACAGGATATAGCCAGAGAAAGCACAGCCGTTTGCACAACATCTGCATGAATTGTTATGGATGGCTAACCCTTACCAGAAGCTCCTATTATCTCTGTAGATTTTACAATATCTGTTCAGTTTACTTCAGGCTTTCATTTTACATCTACAGTCTAATTGACACAGTAAAGAGTTAAGTTACTGCTGCTACTGTCAACTAAAAAAGAAGTCTGAATTTGCAATACGATCATCTTATTAAAATATTACATTTATAAAAGAGAAATACATTGATTAAAAATAATCAAAAGAATTAATAAGTATTCAATTATCCTAACAAGAAAGATATAGAAGTACACAATATTCCCATTACTTCTGCATATTTTATGGTGAGGGTCCTGAAATGAATAATGATTCTTTTCCACTCAAAACAAAGATATGGAGTCCAATATCTGAACCGATGGCAGACGCAGCTAATTGTATGCACAAGTCGAAAAAGAGGAGGTAAAAAAACTACCTCAAATATGTGTGTTCATGCAAATAGATGCATAAAACATACTATGGCATCAATAACCTATAGTCTGTATTATGAATTCTTTATTAATTTTTAAATCATGAAAGTAGAGAACCAGGGTAACAGGAAGGAAGATACACATACAGCTATTATTACAGTGTCACAATAATTGTCCTTCCAGAATTACCTCTTGTGCATATGGATGTTTTCACCTCATGATATGGAAGATATTCCATCCAAAATTACATATTATAGATCAAAGTTAAATTTGTATAATACAGAATAGAGAAATTCTGTTTACTTTTTGATTTCCTTACATTTTAATGATAGCATTTCATCAGCAATGTTTTTTCCCTCAAAATTTTGAGGTACTTCTGGACAAAATTCTACAAATGCTTCCTTGCTCACTTTTTCAACTTTTCAAAACGCTTTTGTCATCCACTATTTAATAAAATGAAATAAAATAAAGGAAAAAATTACAAACAACATATTTTGAACAACAAAGGTTGGAAGACTGAATACAAATTTCCAAGATAAACTCATTTTCCATGAAGATGAGGACATTATATAAAAATGTGCAGCTAAACATCATTCATATTAAATTTTTAGCTCCCTGTTTGAAATACCATAACTATGAGCACAATATAAGTAGTTGAAAGATTTGTAATACTTTGCAGAATTTAAATTTGCCACATATTATTTTAAAACAGCTTTTTCATGTGACTTTTATACAATGTCACCATATTTGTCAAAGCACAGAGAATAATTTCTCTTCAAAAGTAAAAATAAATCCTTGGTTTGATATGAAGCAATATAGAATATTTTAAATTAATTTTAGAAATCAGTGTTTCAGTAATAGGGGTTCTAAAGAATAAAATTTCTACATAAAATTCTTAGGTCCAAATACACCAAAACTTGTCCATTTCTTATTTAAGAAGTAAATGGAAAATTTTCTTTAAGCATCAATGAAATGACAGTGCCAAAAATTTGATGCTTTATGTAGGATGCATTTAATGATGTACACACACCATGCAAGTATATATTTACCTTCACAGGATGGAGATGATCCTTCAAACTGCAACTGCGCATTCAGTTTGCAGGTTAATATATCTTGTCCAACAAGGGTGAAACCAGGATGGCACCTGTACTTCACAAAATCTCCTGAAAAAGATATTGAAAAAAAAAGGTAAACCTCAAAAAATCCTTCAAACAGAAGTATATCAAACTCTCAGGTGGAAGCTTAGTTTAACTAGAGCTTAGTTTAACTAGAATTCAAGTGAAAACAGAAAAAAGAAAGAAATACTATCTTTTTACCTATTTCAAAGTCATCATCTTCTGTAAACAAATCTGCATGTGGAACTGTGGGTGGAGGCTGGCACTTCCTGAGCTGATAAGCTGCAAATTTAAGTGAAAAAAATTAAATACTGGTATGCTAAGGAGTATTTTACAGAAAACTCATTTCATATTCACACTTCCCAAATTATGAGAGATGCACTGAACCTCGTGGCCTCAGTTACAACATTTTCCAATGTCATTAAAATGTCATTAGGTGACATGAGTGTGGTGGGACACTAGAACAGATTGCCCAGAGAAGTTATGGATCTCAGGAATCATACAAGTTTAGATCTATACCTGGTCTGGTGGAAACTTTTCCTGTCCCTGGCAGGGGGGTTGAAACTAGATGATCTTTAAGGCCCCTTTAAATTTAAAACATTCTATAATTCTGTGACTCTTTAAACAAAGTCTCCTGTCTACTTTTCAAATCTCTTTCAATAAATTGTGAGCAATCCCATAAGAAAGGTGACCACTAAAATGACTGTGTTTCTGAAATAGAATAGAATGCCTACAGTTGAAGAAGCCCTTTCTGGATTAAAAAAATTCAAAACAGAAATAAAGATTGTGATGAGAGTGCATATACTAAAGAAAAACTCTACTCTTCAAGGAACTAATTTACCGCCACCACAAAATTCTCTGGACAATTTGATAGTCCTATCTATTTAGGTTTTTGCTTCTCAGATTAAGTACAGTGGGTAACCACGTATCATGAACCCATTTCAGATTATGAGTAACAATTTTGTATGGACTTCCCCACGCAAACAGGTATCTCAGTACTCTCTATCTGTGACATTTACTTTGGTCTTTGTCAATTAATTCATTGTATGTTTTTTATTTAGAGTCCAGAAGGCTAATAATCTTCCATTTATTATACATATTTTGGGTGACAGTCCAAATTAGAACAATAATTATAGTTCAGCTTTTCACTTCTGAGTTAGACACCTAATTTTCACCACCCTTAGCGCTGAGTGGAACTTTGAACAAATTACTTTGCTGCATATCAGTCTTTATGCTATTGTTGAACCCTAGCATAGCACCCCAGGAACTTTTCTGACCATGAACCCTAGGCATGGTCAGCTGGAGAATAATTTTAGTAAAGAAAGTTAAATCTTATTGAATAAATAGGCCAAAGTAATTAAAAGACTAAGAGTTTAATATTAGATGGTAATGGTTAACATTAAAGACAGAACACAGTTTATTAGAAGTCCCAGATTAACATTCTTAGGATTTTTTTAATACATAATTCTTAAAACCTCATAAGTACTGTTATCAGAAAAAAATAACCAAAAAAAAAAGAAACAAAACAAAACAAAAAAAAACCAACCAAAAACCTAATAGCAAATCCATTAATCCTGGTAAATCAGTAAAATATAAAGGTAAGAAATACTTTTAAAATTCACTACATGATTGTGGTAATTATATGTCAATTATATAAATAAAACAGACCATGAAAATTGAGGACAAAAAATCCTCCTGTTGAAAAATCACTATGAAATTTGAGGAGGACTTGATTGGTAGAACTGTAAGCTGTTTCCAGAGCTGTGTTCCCACTGAAAACTCCCAGCTGAGGTGAATTATGGTCAGGACCATCCCTGGAATGCAAAACATTGAAAAGTTAGCTGAAAAACTGGTGTCCTTAACATTCAAATTAACAGACAGCAGTTTAAATTTTTGTAAAAAATTCTTTTCCTAATGATTTAAAAATAGTTTATTCTTCTTTTTTTTTTTTAATTTTTATTTTATTCCTAGCACACAGAATACTCTTTCCAACTTCAAACATGATATTTTTTTGGAGACCAGGCTACTTTGCAATAGTTTTTATATTTACATGGGCCAGAAATATAGTGGTGGAAGAAATTTTCAATGCGTGTTCTTGCCAAAAATTTTCATGTACAGATCAGAGGTAGAAAAAACCAAAAAAACAGAAGTCTTGTAATGCTGTCTTATTTCTAGCATTTTGACCCAGGTGCTACAAGTCTTCAATTCATGGTTAAAGCACAGAGTTGTAGAAATTGCAAATTACTCTGACATTTAAATAATTTACAAAGATTCAAAGGTATGTCCTAAGGAAAAAAAAAAAAGAGAGGGGAAAAAAACATGAAAGAATTTTGTGTTTCTCAACAGTAGAATAAGACACCCAAAGAGAAACATACTCCAGTAACATCAGGCTTCATTTATTCCAGTATCATAATGCACAACATTCAGGCTTGAACAGTCAGAATGAATAAATACACAAAACTCCCTACTTTTATCATGGAAGTATTTTTGAGCTCTACAACACTTATTTCTGGTCATTTTGTATATTACATGTAATGAATCTAAACTGAATGAAAAAACTTTTGCAATATGTTATTTTAGAAGGTTTGAAATTATCCAGAATGTCTCTGAAAGCTGTTTGACCTTTCACTGTATTTCAATCAGAGGGATATTTATTCACCTCAGTTGTATCATGTATTCACCTCAGTTGTATCACTGAGCATTATATATATATATACACAACCTGCCAGGGAAGACAATCTATGATGTATTTTACACTTGGGCTTACAGGTAGTGCAAATACCAGAGGCAAAGAAACAGCTGCTCAGAAACAGTCACACATCTCTATAAACTGACTGTCTGAAGAAACCTCACCAATAGCTACAGGAATAGAGAACCAGCTGGGAGGTCAGAGCAGCTGACTCACACAGCAATAAGTCACATTCTCTATTCTGTGCAAACCTTCCTTTTCCTGAACTATTTGTAGCACATATGAGAAGTCATTGCACAGTGTGAGGGGTAAGGACCAGGGTTAGACAGAGATGACACGTCCAACACTTTCAGCATTATCTATGCCTGCTTTTGAGTGCAGTAAATCCTTATGCAAGAATTTAGACAGCTCTAAGGCCTCTTCCTTCAGAGGAGGTCACGAGTTGAATGGATTTGTGTGGAAAAAGAAATACAAATTCAGAGAAGAAGAACATATAATATGAAGCTTAAAGACATGAAGGTACAAGGCCTGAAATTCTGGGTTAGAAAATATAAAAAGTATGTCTATCAGACATATTGAAATATTAAATAAATTTAAGAAAATCTTACTTAATGCCTAAATTAGTTAATGTCTAAAGATGTCAGAAAGTTTTGCAAAAACTAACCTATATTGCCTGTGTGTTCATGGAACGCATAATTCAACACAGTGTAGATTATTACATCGCTTTGACCTTACACGGCCTCAATTTAGAGAAGAGAAAGTCAAACAAGATCTGATTGATAACTGATTTTGAGCTTCAAAGTACTTTTGGAACAATATTCTTAAAGAGTTCAGACAGTGATAAATATTTTTTTCCAGATAACCTTAGAAGTTGTTTTATGCTGTTCTTCAGCACATATGACAACCTAAAGAACAATACTAAGAAAATCTGTAGCTCGGGACACTGAGACTTGATTAATCAATAAGAAAAAAATCACGTCTGTTTCAAAAAACTACATACCAAACTGCAATGTAGTCATTCACAGGTTCAGTCTGAAGTAGGGTAAAGTTGATATAAATCCCATGGCCTGGAGATACAATAATTAACCAAGTACAGTCCTTGGAATTTGGATATTCATCTGGAAATCCTGGGGAATAAACTGTACCATTCTGAGCAGTTACATTATAGCCACAAGGAGCTGAAACGAAAACAAATGGAAAAAAAAATAGTACAAGAAAATAGTTTTTCATAGTTACAAGTGAAATATCAAAATGCTACCAAATTCTTAAAGATCCACAAGACAAGCTAACCTAAGTCTTAAGACAGCCTTTCCCTTGTTTGGTTGCTTCTCAAATAAATACTGACATTTCTAAAAGTAATTTATGCTGATGTCTTTAAGGTTTCATTTCTTAAAATTCATCAAAATCTACTGTTTGCATGTAATTCTTGAAACTAAGTCCACACACCACTTAAAAAGGGGCACCTTTTGTTTGTATTCAAGATTAAAAACCAAATAAGCAAACCGGTCTTGCATGTTTCCATTCAACTGAACTCTAACTGAACAGGAATACAGTTGAACAGGAATACAGATTGTTCTTTCACTAGTCCAAAACCATTATGCTTTATTTCTGACAGGTTTGAGTCATTTTTAATGGTGATTCACTTACAGATTTTATGCTAATTATCCTTATGACAAGTAAAATGGACATACAGACACAAATTTGCACACACTTGCTGTGTAGCCAAATCAAAGTTATGAAAAGGTTGACTTTATTCAAGGGTAGCAAATATATGATAATGTGCTCTTTTGAGTCCAAGTTTGGAAGAATTGACTGAATATGGATTAAAGCATGTACTCGAGTAGACATATGGCCATTAGTGTAAATTAGTGAATCTCATCCATTAGAATAAGACCTTAATCTCATTTATGGGCACTCAGCCTTGCTCTAGAACACTTCTCATTAGCTCTTACCATTAAGCTTATGTTATTACTGTCAGTGTTCCTGTGACTCTGCATCAGACCCTCTTCATCTCAGTTTCAACTTAAGAAGTGATGGAAAATAAAAGCAGAAAAGATTGATGAAAGGAAAAAGGAAAAAAGAGGCAAGTGAAAGGGAAAAAGGAAGGAGGACTGAGAAATGCAGAAGGATGTCTCATTTTCTGTATGGTTTAAAGTATTAAACTGTTGTGGTAGAAGGTCATCTGGCTAATTGATGAGTAGCCCTGTTTGAAGGAGTTCTTTTAATAATCTCTATATTTATAGTATAGGCCAAGGAGGCTTTAACCACTTCACTTTCTTCATTCATATCAATACTAACTTGCATGATGCATTTAGCACATTTTCTCTCTGGACACAATCCTGTGAAATCCTCTAGGATGATTCTGCTTGAGCAGGAGGTTGGACAAGATGACTCACTGTGGTGCCTTCCAACCCGACCCAGTTTGTGATTCTGCGAACAGAATGGCACCTGCTCCTGAACCATGAATCTTTAGTGGCCAACAAATGAAACCAGCTAAGGAAAATGAAGGGTTAGTTCTATCTGTCTGATTTCTGGTTGCATATAGAGGCCAAGGGCATCTGACACTGTCTATCAGCTCTAGGAGTTCTGATGAAAATGTGACTCAAGCCCACTTTCTACTATTTACTTTCATGCCATAGCCACTTTGCCTGGTCTCAGAAATCTACTTTTTTCTCTCCACACCCACAATACTCTGTGCTTACAACTAACACTGCTTTGACAATTATGCTTACTACAGGGAAATACACTTCCTGAGACTAATATTAATTTTTAATTAATATACAGGATTTTTCTGATTGAAGTTTTATATTTAAATATATTTTGAGTTTACTATATTTTTGACAGGTTTATTAATGGTGTTAATGATTGCATGCATTTTTTATTTCCCCTTCATTATTCTCTATCATGCAAGAAGGAATGCAGATGGATTGTATCTCAGTAGAGACAGTCTAATTCCTCTTATATGATTGTTAACCATGAAAGATCAATAAATTTTGTCAGAAAAAAGTGTCGCAGGTAACAAAACTCGAGTAGTGTAAGTAATACACCCAGCTGTTACTAGGCTTTCTCCAAAGATCTTTAAAAATCACAGAAAACATGAAATTAAACAGAAATAACTTGTTAGATTTCACACAAGATAAAAATAGCTTTAGTGTGAATCAACAAATCACTCTAACGATGTTGTTATGTTACACTTTGAATGACAGGCATGAAGAAACAGATTTTTGAAATGAGTAAGTACATAATCAAAACTTCTGAACTATGAAATGCTAACAGTAGACCACATGTTGATTTATAAATGAATGAATGCCATACTATAGATTCTCTTACCCATTTACACCTAATTACATTGTGCATGGAAAGACAGTAAACGTTCTCAAAATTGCACCAAAAAATACCCAAACCCAGTTAGTCATTTACTGACAATTACATATGTTATAGCAAGACATCTATGGTAAATCACTAGGATAACTTGATTGCACAGGAGTAAAGTCTTAGAGCATGACTATATGACATGATTCTACTATGATTACTTGAGCAGAAATTAATCTAATTTTCTCCCATGTACAGATTCTCAGCCTTCAAAAGTATGCGCAATCTTCTGTAAAAAGTTTTCGATTCAAACTTGTAAGAAAACTGGTCACAGCTAGAAAAATTATTCAATTCTTTCACTGATTTCTCTCTCAGACCACTGTCAAATTACAACAATCAGAATAACAAATTGTTTTCCCTGTAGAAAAAAAAAAACATTTATATGTCATAATAATAATTTCAGCAGTACTAGGTGGAGCTTTAATGTACACAGATGAACTTTCCACAAAGCAAGTAGTGTGCTAAGTGAGAGACAGAAAACTCCTAACGCTCAGTCAAAACAGAAAGCAGCCTCCTGTTTAGTCAGAAATGGTGCTTATAAATGCACACAGCTGCACACGCAGCAGAGTTGCATGCATTCAGGGCCCAGCTGCATGGAGGAGATGTAGATGACTGTGGGTAGGCTTGGAAGGCAGGATTCACATGCACAGGAACCAGGCCAAATGTACATTGTGAATTCTAGAAATGTCAGTAGCAGAGGAATGCCTTCTCTGAGTTAGCAAATGATGATAAAACCACTGGATTAAAACTATGGATGAGAGGACAGGGAAAAGTAAGAATGACTTTGTCCTCATGTCACTATAAATATTAATTCACTCCTTGTATGTCATTTCAAACAGAACATATATTATTGACTGTAGTTTCATCTAAGAAAACAGAAAATGCTGATTTATACCATAAAAATCTGCTTCTTCTATTATATACCTTCATGTATTTTGGGAAATATGCTTCTATAGGGAGTAAAAAGTAATAAGAAAAGATAGAAGGCTGCATGACCTTCAGTGCTGCACCTATATCACTAAAATATAAGTATGAGGTGTTGAACTTTGGGTAGGTTTCTAACAAATTCTAAAAACACCGACTTTTAACACTTTAGACTTTTATATCAGTTTTTAATTGATATTTGAAAATGTTACCCTATGTTTAACATGAAGAAAAATATTACATATCTGTTTATAGTGAACTTTTAGCATTAATAACTTCGTATTTTCCTCCAAAACATTGATAAAGGTGTCTCCATAACCTAACTGCTTTTGAATAAAAGTATCTTCTTGAAACAGTCTTCACATAGAGTTTAAGATAATTTCTGGCAGTAACAAGTTCTCATAATCAATACAGCTGATAGATATTAACAGGAACAATAAATCACTGCTGAAGAACATGATTCATAAAACATTTATGATTTATAAAGCACATAGTATTCTGCCTTTATCTGATTATACTACAGATTAAGATAAAGGCACTGTTCTTCAGCAAAAGCTGCATAACATACAGGTACACAAACAAGTAAACAAAAATCAGAAAGTACTGTGAGTTCTGAAGCAAAGGTACTACCAGAAAGTTACCTTCACATCTGGGGAAATGATAGTTCCAATTTCTGTTGATTCCATGTTGACAAGTGAGGACAGGCTGCCCCCTCAAAACATATCCAGGATAGCATTCAAATGATACTGACTGCCCCACGCTGTAATCTGAGTTGACTATATAGCCATTCAAAAAAGGAGGGGGATCGGGGCAGTTCTGTAACTCGTAAGCTGGAAGAGAACAGAAGTACTTTTTATTGATTTATCAGCTCTCAACACAGGAAGTACACATTAATACAAAATCTGTAATGCATTCAATAATAGGTAAACACTGGAATGCCAAGCTCCAGTAATTCAGAAATAAAGACATAATAAGAAATAAATCATCCATTTGGACCATACAAAAATATTTTAGTAATGTACAACAAAGTCATTAATTCCTTAAAACTTAATGAAATACAAGATTTTCACAATCCATTGGATTTTCAATATATATTAAGCTATGACCAAAAATCACCTGACCTAAACAAATTAAAAGAATTAATGAATGACTTTAACACAACAGAGCACCATAAAGGTCTAAAAAAGTTACAAATACCTGTGAAGAGAAAGGTCCTTTTAGATATATCACCATGCAAAAAATGGCTTTAATGATTCATCATATTTCATGTTGGGTTCTGTCTTTTTGAGGACATCAAAACATTATTTAATGAAACACATTTAATTCATAAAAATCAGTATGATGAAAATTCAGAAGAAGCTTTCATTAACAACATTTACAAAGATATAAAGATAATGTAAGCAGTTCCATATGAAGCAATAAAAAGACTTTTATAAAAATGCTATGCAGAATTATTTGCAAACAACTTAAGATAGATTGGATAGTAAGTAATTGCCATTTAAGAACTAAATGCTAAAAAGAGGTGTGCCCTGCTCTTTTTGAGCCCTCAATTTCCAGTTAAGGAATACTTCTGTCAGAAGAAAATTCAAACAAGAAGAACAATACCAGTGTGCTCTGTATCCACAAGTGATGTTAAGTCCAAACTAAAAATATGGCAAGTGAATATGATGAATATATTCTAGAACAAAGTATTTTGTTACTTTTTTCAAAGCTAACCTTTACAATATGAACATGTTCATCCTAGAAGTGTATATTTATTATTCTGAAATAGATTATTTAAACAAGCCATTTCAGCACAACTAAGCCAGACATATATTTTAGATATGCTTAAGTGGTTACTTAAAGTGAAGTTTGTACTTAATTGGTTCACTGAAATACAACTACTGGCAATAAGTTTTTTAGTCATTGCTAATTACAGTCATGCTGTGCAATAAAAAGATTTACATTGAGTCAGCCTTCTTCTTTTCCCTAATTCCTTCAGTGAATCCAGAATTCAGTGTTTGTAATGCTAGTAAATTGGAAAAGATGTAGCGGTACTGGAAATATTCTGAAATCCTCGAAAATATCAGATCCCCCTTCTCTCAAATAACAAAAAATTAAGAAAAGAAATTCAAAGCCTAAGAATAAAAATTAATTGCTACTGAAAGGAAATACAAAAAGGTTTATTTTCCCTAAATTGTGGTTCATTATATTTTGTGCTAAATCTAGTAATGGCTCATTAATTTTTAATGTTATTATTACTGCAGCTATCATTTGTGTAGTACTAATACTGATAATATCATTATTATCAACATCTTTATGCAAAACAGAGTCGTAGAAAGATTATTTAAGAGTACAGGACTCTGAAGAGTTCTGTATTAAGACTGAAATATTAAATTATATAAGAATCTATTTAGCAAATTATATTAACAATAGAATAGAAAATTATTCCAGAAAGACAGAGGATGTCACAGATTTTTTTTATAAAAGATGTAGCAATACATTGCCCAACAGTTACAACAACAGTGTTTTGGAACAATGACAGTAAGTACTGGAATTTTTAAACTTTGATTGTAGAAACTTTTGAGGAGATGAATACCATCCTTCCTTATTGGTTAACTGTTACAATATAGTATTCATAGATTATGTTTTCAAAGTACTTAACACAGTCTTAGAATTTTTGAAGTTAGTATTAAAAATCATTTTCAGGAAAAAAAAAGAACTCTCTCTCTGATCTTCATAAAAAGATAACACAGGAACCACTCAGGTGAGAGAGGAAATCCAGATTTGATAGAGGTCTTCCATAGACTAAGGAAGTGATGATTGTGTGTATATGTATCAAAAGAGATAAATAGGGAAGGTGATGGGATACTAAGGAGTATTGAAACTTGGCGTGACAAAAGGTATATGGAATAAGAGGTGGGCATTGTCCTGGTTTCTGCTAGGGAAGAGTTAATTTCTTCTCATTTTTTTTAATTTTTCTCATGCTATGCCTGTGAGGTGGTATGCAAAAAAACAAAACCAAAAACAAACAAAATGAGCAGCAGCATAGCTGGGACAGGTGACCTGAACTGACCAAAGGTATGTTTCACACCATAGAATGCCATGCCTGGTATACAAACTGGAAGGGTGGCTGATCTGGGTTCAGGAAGGGGGTTCTGACATCAGTCAGTAGGTGGTGAGGGAGTTGTAGACTGCAATGAGGTCTCTCCTCCATCTCCTCCAGGCTGGACAGACCAAGTGCCCTCAGCTGTTCCCCACACAGCTTCCTCTCAAGGCCCTTCATCATCTTTGTTGCCTTGCTTTGGACTCTCTCTAGTAGTTTGAAATATTTCATATATTGCAATGCCCAAAATTGTCCCCAGCACTCGAGGTGAGGCCGCCTCAGGCAGAGCAGAGCAGGACAATCCCCTCCCTTTCCCAGCTGACCATGCTGGGCCTGATGTCCCCAGGACAGGGCTGGCCCTCCTGGCTGCCAGGGCACTGCTGGTTCATATTCAACTTGTCATTGCCCAGGATCCCCAGCTCCCTTTCTGTGGCACTGCTTTCCAATATCTCGTTCCCCAGCCTGTCTATACAGCCAGAGTTGGCATATTCCAGGTGAAAAATCCAGCACTTTCCCTTGTTGAACTTCATATGGCATGTGATTGCACAATCTTTTAATTTGATGAGGTTTTTCTGCAGGGCCTCTGTGCCTTCAAGGGAGTCAGCAGCTCCTCCCAGTTTTCTTTCATCTGCCAGCTTTCTCAGTATCCCCTTCAGTCCTGCCTCCAGGTCACCTACAAAGGTGTGGGAGGGCACAGGGCCTAAGATGGAGCCCAGTGGGACCCCACTAATGACAGGTCCCCAGCCTGATGTCACCCCAGTTACTGCCACCCTTTGTGCCCTAACCACGAGCCAATTGCTCACTCATCACACGTGTTTATCCAGACGGACATTTTGCCCAGAAGGATCCTGTAAAAAAGAGTATCAAGAGCTTTGCTGAAAGGCAAGAAGATCACATGAACTGACTTCCTTTGGTTCACTAAATGTGTTATTTTGTCATAAAAGGAAACCAGGTTTGATAAGCAGGACTTTCCTCTCATGAAGCCATGCTGGCTATGACTGCATTGTCTTTCTGGTGTTTTTCAATACCTTCCAAAATAAGCTTCTCCATAAGTTTACCAGGCACTGAAGTAAGAATGACAGGCCTGTAGTTTCTGAGGTCCTTCTTCTTGCCCTTGTTGAAAACTGGTACAATGTGGACCAGCCTCAAGTCAGATGGGACCTCTCCAGACTCTCAAGACTACTCAAAAATCGAGAGGTTTCGCAGTGACATCAGCCAGCTCTTTGAGGACTCTATAGGATAAATCCTATCAGGCCCCATAGATTTGTTAACAGCATCCTGTACGGTCATTTGGATTGTAAATGAAAAAAAAACAAAGCCTAGCTTTTAAAATTCCAGTTACTCTTTATGTAGAAATACATAAGCCTTTTGCCTGTTGTAAATAAAGTAAACAAAATATATACAGAAATTTTGGGGGCTTGTTCTGGTATTTGTTTTAGTAAGAGGAGAACCTGTGCCTAAAGCAGATCACTGTAAATTTGAAGGTCAGTCAGTTAGGAGTGTTAGGAGTGTAAGCACTTCCATAAGAGTAGAGTAAAACTGTTTTGCTATTTGTTATTTTAGAAGATAAGGTATAAAATTTTAACATACTCTGCTTGTATTTGCTGGTGTAAATCCTATAGATGACTCATAAATTACTGGTCAGGTGATTCATGTGACTATGATATTATGATTTGCAGCTCACTCAGGACATATGTTTTATAGTTTTAGTATAAATATTAATTATATTCTTTGTTCTTTTCATATATGCAATAACATCTGATTTAACAGAGCAATTTGTTATTCAATAATCATGACTAACAAATACTGCCAACAAATTCTGATGCCACACCTTTCAATAGAAAGCTCTTTTTATGAGTGTCATGCCCAAAGATTTGTTTGCTACTGAGCTTTATAAACTGAGACTCCATTTCACTGGAGACAAAACCTCTCGTGAAAGTCTGAAATAAAATGTAAAGGAAATTTGAGAAAAAGATTTAATTCCAATACTGGCAGCAGTCAAATACTTGAATTTTAAAATTATCTCATCCAGCCATTTGGCATTTATTTGTGCAGTATATTTTCCACTGATAAGAAAATATTGTAAATCACAAAAGAAATGTAATTGATTCTCTGCTACCTTTTTGTTATGGTTCAAATGTATTTGCCATCTTACATAAGCACTAGGGTGACTTATTGGCTTTCCAAGTGCCACATACTTCTGTATCACTTAAACATGGAAATAATTGCTTCACAGAAAAATTGTATTAGCAGAGAATTGAGCATGCAATCACTCAAATTCTAGGAGAGCTCACAATTAGCTCATTTGAAACTTTCATTTAGGCTTATTGTACATTCCTCCAGTACCATGGAGTATGTAACTACTGACTCAATAAAAAAAATCTACTTCTCAGACTAGACTGGCCTACCATGAGTTTTGTGGAATGGCCCTTTAAAGTTGATCTCATTCCAACTTCCCTGCCACAGTCATGGACATATTTCAGTAGATCAGATTGCTGAAAGCGGCATCTAAACTGACTTTGAAGACCTTCAGGGACTGGGCATTCACAGCTTTTCTTGTTTTAGTGTTTCAGCACCTTCATCTAATGTTCCTTATGTCCAATCTACATGTACCATCTTTTGGTTCAAAACTGCTGACCCTTCTCACTAAAGGCCTACTCTTCTTTTTAAGAAGACCCTCTTAAATACTGAAAGACCACAATAAGGACTTCCTGAAACCTTCTCATTTAGGCTGAACCCCAACTCTCTCAGCCTTTCTTCACAGAAGAGATGCTCCAGCCTACTGCTGTGTACTTTGTAGTCTTCCCCTGGAGCCACTTTAACAGGGCTGTGCCTCTCTTGTGCTTGAAGCACCAGAGTTGAAAGCAGGACTCCAGGTGGGGTCTCAAGAGAGTGAAGCAGAGGGAGAGAATCACCCCCCTTGATCTGCTAGCCATGCCTCTTTTTATGGAAGCCCAGGATGCAGATTGCTGAAGCACAGGATAGGACTGGCAATCTGGAACCTCAGTTTATTGTCGTAGGCACCAAAGAACATAATCTTTACAGATGCCACGACTCAAGACAAGAATCTCAAGACATCACTTAATGATTTAGAAAATAATTTGCTACAAGGCCCTCAAAAGATTGTATTTTATTTCCTTTAGCATTCCTGCCTTAGGACATAATTCAAAACCATTTTAGAAATACAGTAACTTTTCAACAATCTCCTTTTCATTCCATGATTCCTATGACTCAGAAGCTCCACCATAATCATCTTATAAAGGCCATCAGATTTAATATGTTTAAATCATGTTTTGTATGTGCATGAGTGTTTGTGGAAGAAAGGGAGTGCAATTAGAACTTTTTTCTGTGTATTTTCTGGAACATATTCCTCAAACTCTCAAATACAGGAGAGTAAGATTCTTACTTTATATTCAGCTTTATCTTATATTGAAATTCAGAGCAGACTGAAAATAGTCTTATATTTCCAATAATAGGAACTAGGACTTCCACAGTAAAAATAATACAAATCAAACATTTATTCTGCTTCCCTTAAAGAAGCTCTAGTCCTAAAGAGAAAGATATGTGGAAAAAAAAATATGTTCCATAAATATTAAAAGCTGAGGTAATATTAATATGGACAGGAATTAAAACTCACAAATATGTCCTATGAACCGTTAGACGAATTGTGTTCTTTTGTGCACTAAATTCTGTTATGGATCTCTCAAAGGCCATAAAAGCTATTTGTTTGTTCTGACCTGGCATAATGGCTTGCCAATCAAACTTCTGTGACTGTTCTTCTCAGACCTAGTGTACAGAGACTTTTTATATCTCAGGTATCGAGATTTGACATATATGGGGGTCTCAGAACCTCAAGACCACCAGCCAAATGACATATAGAAATATTCTTCTAAGTATTTGTGGTTGTTTCCTCTCTTTTTACATAGGTGGCAAAACTGCAACACTCATAACAAGAGACAGTCTTTCTCGATGCTTCTCTCAGTACAACAGTTATTTCAACTGTAGAAAAAACGTAATTAAACTTAAATGTTGCCCTTTTAAAAATCAGGCACTTTGAAAGTCCTTTCATTATCTTGAAAAAAATTAAAAAATTATTCTAACTTCTTCCAGTAGTTCAACAGGCAATCACTATGAGCTTCCTTCTTGCTGCAAGTGAAACAAAAAGTTCAATAACACAATCCATCTTTAACACAATGGAATGCCCACCATTCCAAATGCAAAGCTGAAGAGAAAAGAGATCATGAAAATATCAGACCATAAAACAATAAGACTCTGATCAGCAATGGTACTGAGAGCTGAAATTTCCCCAGGGTTCTGCTGAGGAGACAAAGCTTTTTAATGCATTCAGAAACACACAGTACCTAAGTGATTTAGGTTTTATTTTCAAATCCTGTGCTGTGAGCATTCACGGGTTCAAGGACTAGCACTAGATCCCTACAAGTACGAGCAGAAAATATTTTACAGTTCTCTGCGCATTCACTTTTCTTCTTTTCAAAAATAACATGTTCAGAGTACAATCCCAAGATGTATTAAGTCTCATAACCATTTTTCTGCCTTCAGAAAATCAGTAGAAAAATTGAGAAATAGCATTTTTAGTCTCATAATTTACAATGTTCATATTCTTTGCTTTCCCTTGAGATGAGGGATTATCAAAAAACCTTATCCTTCATAAAATGCTAAAATTTCTAGAAAACTTCATTTTTTTAATAGGATGCAAGCTTGATTGCAAGCCATCACCCATCTCTCTGTATTTTCAGATTGGTAGCTACAAAAAAGGTATTTGCCTGCAAAAAAAAAGTCTGCTACCTCAGTGCCCTTACATATTGTATTCTGGTTAGCAGAAAAGGCAATTATTTTAGCTTTAAAAAATCAGTCCTTGAATTGAACTGAGTTTAGTACCATAGAGAAAAAACCCTGACCTTAATCTTAAATCCCTTTTAATGTAATTTAAATACATTTTCCTATACAAGTGAGCACTCCTAACATGCAACACATTCACTAATATGCAACATGTTCACTATGACAACTAGAATGGATTTGGCAAATGTGACTAAGCCTACTCTTCTTTTTTTTAAGGCTAAATTAAATTAATTTCACTATTAGAAAAGTATTTTTTTTAATTTATAAAACTTTTTTTTCCCACAATTATAGTTTTTTCGAACATCCTAAAATGAGATCAATTAGAAGAAGTGAAAAAAACCATCTGGTTAATTGCTTTGCAAATTCATTTCTAGAAATTACAAAAGTGGACAACTTAACTCTGTGAGCATCAATTGGACTAAAAATAAATTCTTAGCTTTCCATATATAACAGTACTCCCTTTGCCCATAAGAAAATTTTGAATATGACACCCATACCAAGCTGTCATATTTTATTTCCCTCCCACATTTATATACCATGAAAGGCAGTTAGGAAAGGCATTGCATATTAAATTGAGTTGTGACAAAGAATAGTCTGGCTTGGTAGCCAGCAGGCCAAACTGAATTGGTATCTATGGAGTAATGCTGCATCTTTCTTCTCAACAAGGGCTTTATTTCAGAACTGTGAGATTTGACTGAAATTGGCCAATGGTTTCAAAATTGCATAACAAAGGTATACTCAGAAGGGTGACAGCCAGACAACAAAAACAATGCTAAATTCCATCATCCAAACTAATCAGGCTAAGACTCATATGGCATTTGATTTACTGAAAGGTAAACAACATTTCTAATAGGGAAGAAAGGAAAAGGAAAAGAGTAACACTGGAATTTTTTAAAGAATTTTTCTAAGTGAAGTTTCAGCAGTTGCAGCTAGTCTAAGAGGAAGAGAATAATTGAGAAATATAATACTAAAAAGAGTAGGAAAATCCAGACATAATCCACCAGAAAAAATAACTAAGTATCAAGAGCAACAGATGTGGAACAGGAAAAGAAGAATCAGTTATCAAAACCAACATATACTTGGTATGATAAAAAATAAAGCAGACAATAAAATTGCTCATTTGTAAACCACGGGCATTTTCTTTCAGAAGACAACAGAAGAACAGGGAATACACTGAAACAACACTTTCTGAAGCCCATAGATTATGGATATCTAATTGAGTGTACAATTTCATATGTGTTCTAAATGACACTTAGCAAGTTATTTCAGCTCAATAATATGAAGTTATATTATATAACAATCACAGAATTGCTAGATCTTCTCAGTAAAAATAGCTAGTGCAATTTGTGATCTCAGAGGCAACAGAGAGAGTTTCTGCTTTGTGAAGCAAAATAAACACATGCAAGACAATTCATTTTTAAAGAAGTTCCATATCTGTTTGTACAATGGAAAAAATGAAGTAGATAGAAAACAGAACACAAGTAAATTATAAATTCAATAGAGTGAACTTAGCTGGTAGATCCTAATCACTTAAAAATCGAACACAATTGTGTTACCAACTTCCCACATTAGAAAAAAAACCCAATATATCATAAATATTTTTTAGAATAATTCATTTTTTCCAGCATTTGATTTTTTATTGAAATGGATTATGTTTTCAGGTTTTTTAAATGTTTTAAATTCATAAATTTTTTAACATACACACATATGCATACACACATATGCACACACTATAATACTGTCTGTATAGGTAAGGAGTAATACATAAAAATGAACTGCCTGAGTTGTCTTTACAGAAGAAATTGCTTTGCTTCTCACTCCTGGGAAGCATAAAACTGGATGAATGTATATGCACTTGGTAGTGCAAATATACCCATAACTACACTTTTTGTGAAATGAGATAAATACTAGTTATATTTTTTATTTGAAATTAGAATGACACAAATATCACTTAATTTAACTGTATTGCTTTCTTGGTTCAGATTTTTTTGTTCTACTACTATAACTATTAGACTAATAACTTAGCTATGGAAAGTCTTATCAAATTATTACTATAGTTGAGAATTTAATACTTTTTCTGGATTTTTTCTATAAGTACTTGGAAAATGCTACTGCAAGTTTCTGAATATCAATGAATAATACTTTTTGACATTTTCTTTTATTTTGAGAATACTACTAACACAACGTTCATCACTTTAAAAAGTATTTTATTATAAGGTCCATGTAATGCACAAATGCAATATTTCAAAATACCTTGCTCTGGCTTTACGTGAGTTGCTTTTCCTATGTTTACATAATAGGATAAAATTTTACACTGCCATTGAGGCACTCATGATCATAGGTTTGTTGACAGCTGACAAGTTGGAAGTGGGAGAAGTAGAAAGCATGCAACTTATTTTAACAGGAGATGGCTAGAATGAACTAAAAAATTGCAGTTACTATTGTATCATGCCCTCTTCATCACATTCCCATTTCTTTCAGAGTAGACCAAACAGTCCTACTGGACTAAGTAAGAAAGTGAAGAATAGAAGAAAAGAGTAATAAAACTATGCACTTTTTGAATAAGCATCAACACTGCCTCTGTAAGAACATGTTATGCAGTCTAGAAACAATGCAAGATTTAACTACAAGTTTCAGGGCAGAAAATGCTGTTAGTAAGGAAGAGATTGTTATGTCAAGGAAAAACACATTCAATAGAACCAGAACAAAGAGTGCCGTAGAATATATAGAAAATATATCACATGGCTTTGTATTTTACTTATTTGTCATTTCTGTAACTTGACAATCACAATTTTTTTTGACTGCTCAGAAAAAAACTAAGACTAGGTGGGTGTGATGTGACAATATTCCATACTTATAAGACTATGTGACAGAAAAAATTCTACAGATGGCAGAGAGTCATAATTTTTTTGTGGGAATACTTTATGAGCATCAGTCTAATTCAGGTGTTCAGAATCTTCCTTGCTGTCCATTGACTCCATAGATATGAGCTAACTATAAATGTATGTGTGTGTGTGTGTGTGCAAGTAAATGCTATACTCGACTCGGAAATTACAGAGTTCGCTCTCTTCATAGAAGCTCATTTGGTGCTATGTCTTCAGTTTGTGGCCAAAAGAATACTGATAACACAGGAATGTTCTGACTTTTGCTGAACAACATCAAGGCCATCTCTGTTTCTCACTATGCTCTACCAGTAAATAAACTGGGAATGTACAATAGGGTGGGTGAAGACACAACCAGGCAGATGACCTGAACTAACAAGAGATCGTCCATACCACATAAAATCATGTTCAGCAACAAAAGAGAAAAGAGGGGCACTGGATACATTAGCCATCTTTGGCTGAACATCAATCTGCCTGTGGGAGGTGGTGAGTTGTTGCCTTTGCATCGCTTTTGTTTTCTTTCTCTATTCTTCACTTTATCCTTCACCTGTTAAACAATGTTTTTCATCTTTGTCCTCAAGATTTCTTGATTTCAGTATTCCATTCCTCTTCCCCCATCCTACTGGGGTGGGTAGGAGGTGAGTGAGTGGCTGTGTGGTGTTTAACTGCCCACTGGTATTAACCCCCAACACATAATTAAGTTACCCAAATTAAGATCCTAGAATAAGGTGGCATAAATTCCCTCCAGATAACCGAAAATTAAACCAGCCATTCCACTGTGTTAAACTGTTCAGATACTGTAATGGTGCTCAACTGTTGACAGTAAGACTATTTTAACAGTTCAAAAATATGCACAAACTATGTTTTATTGTCACTAATGGGAAAACAAACAAGCAAACAAACAATGAAGAAAAAAGCCAACAGTAAAGGACCACAAAAAGTTCACATTTTCAAATACTGATTATATGTGTTTGAAAATGGATATAGAATGTATTATCTGGTGTTTTTTTTCATTTCCTGGTAATTTTCACAGGAGTCTAGACTGCAAATACATAACATAGGAAATTATAAAACTTTTCACCTGAATATTCAAAATAACTTTTACCATTGCATTAATCATAAAAAGATTATATAAATGGGAAAACAAGACAGTAAATATTAGGAGTATGAATTGGTAACACTACAACTAAATGAAATGGAAAGGATTATCAGCTATGTGGCCTTTGGCAAATAACATCACCTTCTTCTCAGGCTTTTACATCAATAAAAAAAATTCCAACTCAACACAATTTCAATTTTAAAAATTCCAACCTATTTATTAAACAATCTACAGATTTTAAAATGCTATAGAATATATACCAAATATATATTCTAAAATAATATTAAAACCAATTAATTTATATTTTCCTTTCTAACCATAAAGATCATTGTGCTAGTTCATACTTACCTTGGTATGTCAGCTTAAACCCTTGCCTGTTTTCTGAGTGATCACTATAAAAATGGACGAGTGTTTCATGAGTAGTACTTAGCAAGGATGATGGGAGTTCCATTCCACTAAACTGGCCAATCATAGAACTGGTGTGGTGAGGCCCATTCTGAATTTCAAGGAAATCATGATTTGCTTCAGTGGAGAAATTCAGAAACTGAATGTGTGCACCTGTAGCATTGAGAAAGGAAGACAAATTTTATAACTCATGTTGCTTAATAGTAAAGCATGTAAATAAAAATAAAATTATAATAGTTGTTGCAGGCATTATATTTATATTTTAGTCATTATTCAAAGTGGGATACTTAAGTTAAAGAAATAGGTGCTAAGTATCACAAGAGTGGAATTTCTAATTTTTTTTGGTTACCAATAAATATCATAAACACACAGGAAGGGACAAAGGAAAATAAGCCATAAAGTCACAAAGTCAACACCAGGGATTTTTCATATTCCTAAATCAATCAAAAGAAAGACTCAAGGGTGGGGCAAATCACAAATCCTGCTGTGCCATGGCATGGCCAGGACTCTGCTATCCCAAGTGCATCCCTGTAGCTGGGCCAAGGCCTCTCACAGAGTTTCAGGATCAGCTAGGTTATTTACAGAATGAACTTTCTGAGGGAGAAGATTACCTGCCTAATTCCACCTATTTACTCTACCTCGTTTTTCCTGCCCCAGGTCACCTATATTTGTCTCCTTTTCCCTCTAGCTTGGGCCAGTGTGTCTTTGGAGCCATTTTATCCTGTATGCAGCCTTAGAAGATGCACTGAACTCCAGACTGGTGACAGGGACTTCAGACAATTTACCATAAACCCTCTCCAGGGATCAGTTGCTTGAACAAGGCTTTTCAGTTTTCAAAACATGCAGAACAGTTGGAAGTATAAGCATAATCTCATGGGAAGAGCTGTTTTGAAGTTCTGGCATTACTTCCTGTGGACTAAGGATCTGAAATCCAGTCTTAAACCATGCGTATGTATTATATCAAAACAGAAATGAGGGATGAATCCCTCGTTTGGAAGCCTTGTACCAAGTAACTTGCAACTGCACTTTTTTGGGCCTAACTTTGCTCTGGTAGACTATGAAGAACCAGCTGCAATAGAATAAAACAGAATTACTGAATGAGCCAACAAAGCAGTGTGAAATAGTCAATACCTTAACTCTGCTTGACATTCTTACTTAGCAGTAGAGACATATTCTTCATTCCAGGAGAGAACATTATAGATTAATTACCAGGGTAATAGATTACCAGGGTAATGCACTCACTCTTGTTTATAGCTGATTTCTTTACCTCTGTGGTTTAAGATTGAATCAATGGTATAAAAAAGATTTTTTATTCTAGGAGAGAAATTAAATAAACTACCAAATAAATTGGGTTTTATACAATACTTGTAAAAATATGGGATATTTAGTTCTAGTGTCTTCTCTGATGTATGCAAAGGGAGAAGTATGAAAACAAGCATTTCAGCTGCTGAACAGCAACACTCAATCCAGTGCTACCAGTAGAGGTACACACCAAACATATCAGAGTCATAATATCATCATGTATGATGTTTGATATGGCTAGTCTGACTTGAACAAAGTCACTAATTTTACAATGCCCTCGAGATTTGAGATGAGGTAGGACACCAAGCAGCCTTGAAAAATCTTGACTTCTGCATCAGTGGCTAGTGATTCCCAACAGAGACTGGATATCAGCACCATAGAAATGACAAAGAATTGAGCAGCAACTTAATGTTATACTTAAATTGCCAAAGTGATAAGCAGATAATCAAATTTGGCATATTTATATACTGCTCAAACATTGTTTAGGTATTTCAATCAAAGTTATGTACTGTTATGAATTATTCTCTGATCAGCCATTCACCTTTAAAACTGAATCATTCTAATTTAATTTCTGAGAAAGAATTTCTATGTCTAGTTGTATATATTCAGAATAGAAAGGCTTTGTGTTTTAAAACTATAAAAGTAGGTTCAAAAGTAATTAAAAAAAAAGATTACCTAAAGTAGTTTCAAATGTGCTAATTTCAATTAGAGAACACACTGCATGTGTGTCCCCTCAAGCCTTAGGTCCAAGGTTATACAATTTGTAAATGTCAATTTGATATGTCAAAGAAGAATTTTTCTACACTAAACAATTTCTTACGTAAATGTATATGGAATAAAACTGATAGCTACAGAAAATAAATCAGTATCTGGTCAAATGATAAATATATTGCTTCCTACTTGAATCCCAACAGCATTTCCTTTCTCATCTGTATGTATGAATAATGAAAATTCCAAGCTGAGGTAATTGTTGTTTAAATGTTAATTATTTAACAGCTACATCAGATCATTCTAAAATCACAACAACTCACTTGAAAATATATATTTTCTATTTTAAAATATTTGGATTTTAGTACTGTCGTCTTTTACATGACTGATATATTTTCATGTAATGAAGAGAGCACGATATTTTGGGACACATTTAGCTCCCACAGTTTTATTGTTAGACTTTATTTAAGCACACAGTTGTTTTGATACAATAGAATATACGTAAAAAAACAGCTTTTCAGTAGATAAGCTTATACTTCTAATTAAAATAATATCCAAGTAGAAGTACTTGGTGAAAGATCACATCAAGTACAATTTTTAAACCTCATATAAACATATTATTTAACAAAGACTTAGGGAAAATATAACTGTAGGAATTTGGTGGTAAAACACATCCTTTGTAGTATTTTTGAAAGCAATGATAGATCAGTACTATGAACACCTTGTATGTGTTAAAACCCTTACTAAAAAAAACAATTATCTTTACTATTTATAGAATTACCACCACCACCAGAGACTTTCAGAGAACTGAGAGGAATAATAACATGATATAAGATGCTCTTGTGCAATTAATTCATGAAACATTTTCTACATGGAAAAGCTTAAAGAAAAAGAGCAACTCTGAGACATATGAAGGACTATTTTTCAAAGGCAGTATTGTAATAACCTAATTAGAATGACTGCTTATTATTTATATTTCCCACAAATGTACCTGGAGAATGTCAAAACTAGTGAAGGATGTTCTGTCTGTGGTTGTCCTACATCTATAAGGATATCTAAGGCTACTAAGGCTATCCATAATTATGATGGATCAGTTTTACCTGGTGCTCACTGATAAAGGGCACTATTCTAAAGAGCAGCAAAGTATTTCTTACAGATTAACTTAGTAAAATACTATGAAAGTTGTACATCTCACTACAAGAATCCCTCTCATGAATGCAAATGGAGAATATGGAAAATAAACTAATTTCATCAAATAAGAATAGTAAATTTAGTAATGAGTTTTTAAAATTATTGAGCATTGGCATTGAATTTACAGTATGGGACATGAAGTTTCACAGCAAGAAAAGTTATTCCTCTTTTAGTTCTGATAATGATAGAGACTGTGTTTTGTACATGAACTTACAGATTCCTTATTATCTATGATTACCTGTTCAACATAGTTATTACTTATTTGTGAAGATATTTTTTGTATGACAATAGTTTTATTGTAAACCTAGAAAGATTCTAAGTTGGCAACTGTAATCTACGATTTGGAATACAGTTTGAGAATGCTTTTAACCCAAATACGTGAGGTTTTGTCTATTTTCACAGAACATAAAATACTGTTTAAAAAGTCACTTGGAGAACAAAAGACCCTTATTCAATTTAGAAGTGAAATTATTTATTTCATCTGATATATCTTCATGCCACAGATCTCATTTGCTTTGAAATCACTTTCTGAGACAGGTTAAGTTAACAACAAGTTGCTCTGGCACAGACACATTTTAAAATTGCCAACCATTTTCATTTCAAATATAGCAAATAATTACATAAGCGTTCACAATACATTCACTGAATAAAATCTACTTCATATCGGAAGTCAAATATTTATAATAATGTAATATGTATACATATATATATTTAAATCTGATGATCACAAATAATTGCTCTTTTTACTTACCATATCCTATAGGCAATAAAATTTTCCATGTACAATCTAAGTTACTAGGGTAATTTCCCGGAAAACCTGGGCTCAGGATCACACCAGCCATGTTTGTCAGTGTTCCACCACATTTAGCTATTTAAAACAAAAAGAAAATCACAGTATCTTAGTATTTGAAATATACATAATGCAAAATGGATTTTTCATTTGGTTCCCATGACCCAAAAGCAGTGAAATTTATCATAGTCAAAACACTCCTCATGAAGGAGGGAAAAAAAAAAGGATGCAATTTAGAGCAAAATCTCTACTTAAGGTGCTATGTTCACTGTAATATAACTAAAAATGTGTAGTTGCACATATAAACCAGGCAACTCATTGTCTCAGCTTGGCAATTACTGTTAAAAATGGCTGGTGCTATGTTGAGACATGTTTCACAATCAGAGAAACAAATCTGGAATTAAACTGAATTATTATCCCAAATCATGATGGAGCAAGAAAATTATTACTCAATATAAACAAAAATACACTTGAATTTAAAAACAAACAAGCAAACAACCCTGCCCCCACACACAGTTTTTGCTTTAATTCAGAAAGAATATAGACTTGCTGCAGAACAGAATAATTATTTGCTTTTTATTGATATGCTTCCATTCAGTAAATCCATATGTTTGGAAATTGAAAATCCATTTGCATCATTTAGGATTATATAAAGCTAAGCCATCAATATTTGAAGCAACCTGCAAAAAAGTGGCTGAGTTTACACATACTCTAGGACAGTAATATGAAGTAAGAATAACTACAAGAAACCAAATTAGAATATTGTAATTTATATTTATTATTTGAAGAATCATAACTTTAAGGCCTGTAAGTCTTCAGGCCAGGCATTACATTGATACATGACCTGATAACACATTTGTGATACTGTCTGTTATAATAATTGCACTGATTTTGGCTTGCATTCTATAAAAATCAATATTTTATGTGTTAGAGGTGACAAAAGAGGGAGGGTTGTGTTTTAAGGGCTTGTTTTCTTAAGTGTATTTTAGCTCCCAGGACGACAATTTCATAATTCAAGGAGCTCAATATTTTCAAAAAGGAACTATATTTAGTATGCAAGGTGAAGCATAAGGTTATCATAAAAAGAAAGAAACAACAAAAGTGCCCAAAACCCAAAACACCCATCCTTGAATATATTTTCCATTTCTAAAACTGATTGGAAGGAAATGCACTGCTTTCATATCAATCAAAACTGACTCCTTCTGTAGAAGTTGACAATACAAAATAATGTAGAGGCTCAACTTGACTAATCTTTAAAACTATTTCACATTAGTGTTGTTAAGTATCATCCTAATATTTTGAATTCCTCTTAGATATGAAATTAATAGGAACAGCTTTTGCTGATTGAATATTAAAATTAAAAGCATTCACTGAAGAATGTATTTCAAAGCTAAAGTGACAGTACATTATGATGCATTTGTGCTTCTCACCCCTCACTTCCTGTTTTTTCTTGAAATAAACACACCAAAATACAGCAGAATCTTGACTCCCTTAAATTTTGTCTAATCAAGAAAAAATACTGCAGAATATTATTTTCTACACACAGAAAACTCAGATTCATTTGGCTAAGGTCTAAATGTACTAAAAGGAAAATGTTTTTTAGCTTTACTTTTCAACTCAGCATCATTAAACAGCTTTCTCAGATGAAAAGAGGCAGCCTTTTCTGGGTCCCTAAAATTCCTTTTCATTCCACCACCCCTGAAGGCTTGGCTTCAGAGCTGCTCTCCACTGCCTGCCTCTTTACGAAATCTCCTAGGTACCCTGCATGACCGGCCTGACTCATAAGTTTTCCAAGCTGAGCATGCTGCAAAAGGAATCTGTTAACTTTAAGAAGAAGATTCAGTCTGATTCAAAGCAGAGTATTCAGGAGAAGCTAAACAATGGTTAACACATGGCTTTCCTCCTTTGCCTACTCTCACAATATTTTTTTAAAATAGCATTTAACCACTTATAGGCAAAAAAAATCTGGTTTTTTCCATATTTCATAGATACATATGGAAACTCAAAAAGGTTTTGAGTGAAGCAGAAGTTGAGGAATAATGAGTATGACAAGGTCAGGAGTTTCTTGTGACTGATGGTCAGAAAACTGAAAACAAGTTTCCATACCAATGCAGAGAGGAGATGGATAGTTCCAGCGTCGAACTGTTCCTGGCATACAAGAAATATGAGAACGGCCCTGTTTGGAAAGGGCAAAACATCAGATTACAGATACTCATTTATGGGACCTTACTGAAAGACAGAGCTACAGAGGACCTCCTGGATAATCTAATCAGTGTATGCTCTTATATCAGCCAACTACATAATAATTACTTGAATGAAACTCTATTTTCAAACAGTTCAGGTTTTTTATGTTCTTATTTTTCTATTGGAGAAATGTTCTAAAACACCTTTCCTCTGATAACTTGAAAATTTCTTACAAGTAGAAGAAGGTAACTATGTGCACTCATATGGTCTGATTAGTTCACTGCCTGTTTCAATTTCAGTGTGTTCCATCTACAGTGCAAGCGTAGTGGTGGAGTTTTATGCTGCAATCCAGCGTGAATCAACCATTGGTCTGCGTGAGCAGTGCAGACACAAAGAGGAATTTGTTCCACATCTACTTGCTATAGATGTTCCATGTGGACCATGCCAAGATTGTCATCAACAAACAGCAGCAGGCCTTGACCTCTCACATGGCCTCACAACATGACCCACTGCATACATGCAGCATCTTGGCAGATAGCTGTCGAAATACAAACGCCTCTTTATATAGTTGTCATGTTTAATTTACTCTATTTTTAAGAAAAATCACAAGAACCAAGCAGACTCATGTGTTGTGAGGAAGTAAATCAAGACACGGCTGTAACTTGCATAGTCTAATCCCATATACCTCAGGGTGACTGCCTAGGACCAAAATGCTCCCATCTTTTTTTTCCCTAGGAATGGTTCAAACTGGAAACTTAACAGTAGCACAAATACTTTTCTTTTTTGTCAATTCTGTCCTTTGGGATAATCAGGTTATGCATTCTGCTGTTGAAATGTGAAAGCTGAATAAACTGACAGGAATGAGAAGAACTGATACAAAGATTGAGACACGCAACTGAGAACAAGGTTTAGTATCTGTTTTGATCATTTGGATATACAAACTTGTGCTAGTCACTTAACATCCCTAGTTTATTTTTATGAGGTGAATTATGAGTCTAAAATTTAGTAAGGCAGCACATCTTACCAAAATAATATGAAGATTTATTTAAATATTATTTGTTCATAGCAATCATAATCTTATAAAAATAAGAAAAAGAATGAATAGGCAAACTGCAGTAAAAGAAAATCCATTTGATGACATTTCTTCCACATCATTTGGAATGTTTACACTCTACCTTGAATAAAGTTCATATAGAATTGCATGGAATAAAACTCCTTTAATTAATCATTTAATTAAGTATATTTAGGCAATCATTCTGAAAGCTAAACTGAAATACAAAATTACTTAGAAGGAAAAAAAGGATCAGTTTTCACTAAAATAATAAAAAATAACATAGTATTTTTCTTCTAAAAACACTCCAAATGGATAATACAATAAAAATATTTTTCTTAAAAGCAACCTTTTTAAAGAAAAAAATGTGCATGCACTTACTATGTCATCTTAGTTATGTGCAAAATGGATGAGGTTTTGAATAATTTAATTAATGCAATATTCCCTGTTTTACTCCCTCTTTCTAGTCTTCCATGATTGCATTGTTTTATTTTATTCTCTTTTTCTAGTATTCTGTGATTGCACGTCTCTGATGTGAGTCAAGGGGGAAGCCGTAATTTAACTACAACAGTCAGGAAAAACATAAAATAGCCCATAAAAGATCTTTTGAAAAATAAAATTAAATGATTCCTCTTGCTTCAAGCCTCTTTCCAACATGAGCACACTCTGATTTCAGTCTTTTAAAGTTCCCTCCTGTGGGGAGACACTTAATCCTACAGCTAGCAATTACCTTTCTTATGCATCTCCAGGTAGTAGTTTGAGCTCTATGACTTTTCTGGTAAGTCTCAATTATAAACTAATCCACAGCTGATTGTTATTGCTAGCTGTGAATATGTTCTCTAAAGATTGAGGATAAATTCACAGCTAAAGTGAAAAAAAAAAGATTCTGAAAAGTTATGCTGGTGTATATTTGTTGAATAGAAAACATACTGTGCCTCATAGAACATTATTTTTATTATTATTTCTTTTTAATTTGGATCGTATTTTACTTGTCCTGTCTGAGTAATATGCTATATATATAGATATGTATGCACTTTCTTACAGCAGAGTCCATATATAATAGCAATTCTCATCAATATTTTGAAAAGATTCAAACTCTTTCCTATAGAATTATGATATTGAAGGTCTTTGTTTTACACTTTGAACAAGCTCATTAAAGTAGTTTTTCATATAAGTCAGCTTCCATACCTAGTATTAAATTTTTAGATGTATTGAAAAAGAGGTTTACAGTTGGAATATATACAGTTAAGGAACAATATGCTATGAAATTTTAAGGAAGTATTTAATAATAGAATCCCTGTAAGTATACAGAAAAAGGTACAGTTAGTTGTATGAAAGGGCTATAGATAAGGCCTGCATATAGAGAACAGACATTATATGGTTTTTCTGATAGTGATATTCACAGTGTATTGAAATTTTGTTTTAATAGAAATGAGGTTTTTTGTGTGCAGCTCTCTTCTTCACAAATGCATCATTATGTTATATTAATACTGTATTTATGAACTTGCATTCTGATTGTTTTGTAAGTAAGAGTAGATCCAAAACATCAAGCCAGGGTTAACAATGTGTATCTTTAAAAGGCTTCCCATACTTATTCCAACCACTTCTGAAGTATTCATATTCTACTGTTATTACTCCACATCAATACTATTTTAAGTATGGACAGAATATTTGATGATGCTGTATCTTGAGCATGTGTCGATTTCTAATCTATGTAGTTAAAAACAGAATTATGATGCCCTTTTTCAATATGCAAGATTTAGACATTTCCTAGTTGAAAAACCAGTCTGCAATAAGATGGGCAATACAAGTAGAGGTCACCCCACTAAATTTAAGCAGTTTAAAATTTGACACCTGTGTTAACCTTTTGATATCACTGATGAAGGACAATAATTTAAGATAAAAGTTCATGTTCTAACATAAAATCTTAGTTAGAATCAGTCTTTGGAGGAGTATGGTTGTTTATCTCTTAGTGTCACAATGAAAGTCTAAACAGCTGATTGAGATTAGATGGCTTTTTTTAATATTAAATTAATTGTAATATATGTTATTCTATTTCCATAGAAAACTATTAGTATAGGCTTAGTTTTTGCTTTTTTCATATCAAATCACTGATATAAGCTTAGCCATAAATCAGATATTCCCTTAAATGTATTTCAGTCATAACAGCTCAGAAGCAGTGACCTGGATCACAGCAATGAGGCACTAAACAAACACCTCTTGGTAATTACCGCAATGGTAATGAACCGCAATTATATAACAGTCCTACCAGCAGATCTTGATCCTTTCACCATAAAGTAGAACTGAATAAAAATATATAAAGAATTGCATGTAACTTTTCTACAAATATTCAAAATAGGAATTTTTCTCCCAAAAAAAAGGTAAAAAAGAGATTACTTTCTTTTAATCCAACAACTCTTAAAATACAATTACATTTATTGTTGTATAACCAAGTTTATTTCAGGCTGACTTCTAGACAGATTCTGCATTGAAATAGACTGTCCTGAATCTACAGATGAATAATGCTAAATTTAGCTCAATGCATACAAAAAAGCCCTAAAAGAACATATAAGCTACATCTATATTAGTGGAAGTGTGTGGGATTAAGTGCAAATGCACAGTGTTTTGTATATCTACTTCCTTAACTTTTTTATTCTGAATTCATCTCCAAAAAAAGTGTCACGATGCAAACTGCCTATGAGGAATAGTCTCTGGCTTGTAATAATTACTAATGTTATGTTTCAGCTAGGCTAAAAGCACGCCAGTACCCCATTTTGACAAAAAAATAGTGCTGAAGATGAAATTTCAGTTCCCATATCTTTGCCTCAGATATGGCAACGTAGGTATAGACACGTAATATGTCCTTTCATCATTTACTTACTTTAATGCTACTTTGAAATAAAAAACTGTTAATGGCTCACTAGCAGTCATTAAATGAAAATCTATTTTGGTGTCACCTTTTAATGACAGACAATTCTTATGAAGGGACCATGTAATAAAAATGTTATCAAATCTCTCATTTTCTTACTGACATGCTAGCTACAAAGGATATTGTAAGGGAAAGATGAAATAGAGAAATTAAAGTTAAAAACTCCAAAAGTTAATGGGTTTATACCATCAGGTATTTTCAAAATAATATTAATTTTGAAAGAAAAACATTTAAGTAGTCCATAAATGAACAATGAGCTGGTTTTTAAGTAACCCACAAACTGTTAAATAAGCAATGAGTGCTCAGGGTGGATAGAGAATCGGCTTTGTTGTGCTCAAGTTGAATCTTTTCTAATTAGCAGGATACTAGTATAACAAAATCATTTTTTGCTATGGATATGGAATGCTCCCAGTGCAGGTTGTTTTATGTCATGTAATACAAGTAAAGAGAAAGAATTAGTGCAAATGCTTGACCTATACCTGCCATACATGACTGAAAAAGTAAGTATATTCCTGGCTACCTAGAGAAATGTTTCATGTGCGTATGTTCCTGCAACCAGCCTAGAGGTAAGATGCTTAGTCTGAATCCTACGAGAATTTTAGGAGAATGGTAAGAAATATGGAGACCAAAGAAATATCCCATATGTGCTGTAGGAACACTGAATTGGCAGCCCTCAGATGGGGAACTTTATACTTGTAAGGAACAGAAGTTGTGATGCTTTGCTTTCTCTGATACAGGTTTTATACTGTCTTGGTTGGGACCTATTACCAAGCAAACGATTCTGAACTCAGGTGTTCTCAATGTATTTTGCCAGTGGTAGATTACATTTAAACAAATTAGAGAAACTAGTGAGGAAAGAAAAAAAGCTTTTAGTCTTAGATTTACAGAGTGCTGAAAAATTTACAAAGAGCACCTCAATTTTATGTCTACCATGGGAAACTGAACCACTGTGTGAACAGAGAACATCCCCAATCAGTGAACTAATTTCTAATACTTTTCCATGAAAGATTTTTAAGAGTAGATTTAGCATTAATAAAATTTGCTTTAGAAATTAAATTCCACAATTCCAGAGCAGAATATGAAATCCCACACTGTATTTCTACATTAAAATTTCACCCAGATAAAGCAATCGCAAAAAGGAAAAAACACAGCACTCTACAGTATAGTACTATAACAACTTTCTAGAGAAAACATTTTATCCATGTTATTTCAATGTCCATTTTGGTGGCCTTTACTGCTCAATGGTATGTTGATCTAAGACAAGATCTGCCATCCCAGGGACAGAAATGCCATACATTTGTAGCTTTATAATTTGGGAGCACTCACATAGGGTCCACCTAAATCATCTCTATGTACACACTACAGACTCCTCATTAGAATATGTTTTAGACAGGTGTCCTGTCATTTTATTGCAATCATTCCACAATGTATTATTCAAAGGAAAAAAGAAAGAAAGAAATACCTGTAACGTATATCCTGGCTCACACTGAAATGACAAAACATCATTCACCATATATCTATCTCCTGATTTGATCCCATTGCTAGGAATTACTGGTTCTGGACAGGCAGCAAGGCCGACGGCTGGAAAAAGTAAAGACAAAGATTGAAAAAAACATAGATTAGTGGACAGCAGGTCTTCATTGATATTATCTGCCTTAATTAATTCTTTCCACAGAATTGTGGGTATTTAGGAAAACATTAATTAAAAATTCATTTTAACAATAAACTGAAATTTTGTGTAAAACACAGAAGTTTTCAGAACTGTTCTACCGAATACGAGCAGTATGGCTGAAGCACAAAGATGACACACTGTGACTGTACCAGTTACCAGGTGACATTGCTATGGCACACTACCCAGTTTTATAGTCAACAAAGCACTGTCATGATTTCATTTTGTTAAAAAGCCTGGATTTTATTTGTTTGCTCATTTTGCTTTATTGGGGTTTTTTAATCCTTTCTTATCCTTGTGAAGGAAGTGGAGAGTGAAAGAGGGAATACACTTTATGCATATTCTCTCTTTTCAACAATAAATGAGCAGAATTTATTGGTGGTTCTTCATTTTTAGGCAACTCCATGGACTATAAAGAAGTTTAGATTTAGAAATTTAGTACTTTTTGCCCTAAACTAAATCTTTGCATAAGTGTCACTGGATAGTCTCTGCTTAATTATTTTTAAGCAAGGTGTGAGAAAACAAAAGATTAGTTTAAAAAGGATTCTCTATGATTAGGAATGTCTCAAATTTTTTCATCTAATTTGGCAGCTTAAAGTACAAAATTCTGCTTTTTGTCAAGTGTATTCACTTTTTTTTCTTGTGTGCCTATCTAAGGAGTTTGCTTGTCAACACTACTGAAAGTTAAATATCAACTTTTCCAACTAAGTGAAAATACTCCAAATGAACAAGACAACTGACAAACAGGAGATTAGATTAAGTAATTCTGTGCTTTCAAGGTTTTCGTTGCAAACACAAGGATCAGAAGAATTAATTTGTAAATTCATGGTCTAACAACAGAATCTCATTCCCCTTATGATGTTAAAAACCTTTTTGTGAAGTCAAAAATCAGTCTAAAATACAATTTTAATTGTTAACCTCTTTATTTATTAGAGAAAATTACTACTGAAACATCATTATGTAATTTCTATGTTTTATGAAAATATGATCTGTAGAAGCCAAAACAGAATGGAAATTCTTTTCACAATGTGTGAGAAGATATTTTAAGAATTTATTAGCACAAAATTCTGTAAAAAGCAGAGAAACATGATACACTGCTGAACATGATCCTGTGCATCCTTCAACTCAGTTGTGTGAAAAAAAATAACTGACTACTCCCCTCAATATCTTCCTATGAAATCTAACCTGTTTGGTGACAGTATGTGCAACTGGACTGTGTTTAGTACAAAAATTACATTATATTTGACTTTATTCTGATATGTGGCATGTCACTCTGTTGTTCCAGATAGTTCATCATGAANATTCTTCCAATATACTTCCAATCCACTTTGAATTGATGTTATGGTGACCTTACATGGCCATTAGGAACCTCATGTGTGGCCACTATGTGGAACTGAAATGTTCCAAATAATCATGAAGATATTGTCATTAACTTGAGTGGTTTGGGTTTTGCTGCATGTTAACTAGTATCATTCTTTTGGTCAATCAGTCTGTATTCCACAATGCCATAAATGTATTTGTGCTTGGAAAATTCCTTTGAGTATAGGTACTAAATAGCAGNTCACTCTGTTGTTCCAGATAGTTCATCATGAAACAATATCTAACAATGTCTATAACAAGATATTATTTACTGAGACCGTAGACTTTCTAGGGAAATACAATTTTCTTACAGGTAATGTTAATCACACATTTACATACAGACATGGTTTTAACTTTATGCCATAAACCTTTATGTATGTACTCTTCACCTCTCAAATATAAATGCCTTACAAATAGTAAATGCACAAACAAAAATTTCATACATTTTCAGTATTTTGCAGCTCAAGTTTTAGCAGAAGCAAATATGTTTTTCCTAATAAAGCACATGGAAGTCTGAAATATCTTTTATATTTTCATGGGACATTTGGATTGCTATGCCTCTTTTTTTTTTTTTTTTTTTTTTCTTGGATTTTGTTTTTTTGTCCCTAATTNAAATTTTTATATTTTATATAAAATTTTACAAATTCTTATATTTTTATATTCTTCCAATATACTTCCAATCCACTTTGAATTGATGTTATGGTGACCTTACATGGCCATTAGGAACCTCATGTGTGGCCACTATGTGGAACTGAAATGTTCCAAATAATCATGAAGATATTGTCATTAACTTGAGTGGTTTGGGTTTTGCTGCATGTTAACTAGTATCATTCTTTTGGTCAATCAGTCTGTATTCCACAATGCCATAAATGTATTTGTGCTTGGAAAATTCCTTTGAGTATAGGTACTAAATAGCAGCTGTGATACGCATCCACACAAACTGTTTCAACATTAAGTGAAGTGTAATGCCTCATTTCAGTAATTCAAAGGACCATACAAAAACTGCTGCTCACTAATTTGCAAATCCAGTGCTCAGATACAAGTGAAGAAAATCAACGCTTATTTCTGCATTTTCTCACTCTTTTCACTCTTGAACAGAAAACAAAATTCGAAAAGATCTGCTCCAAGAACACTGTTATTAAATAAATAAACACCTAACAAAGACACAGTGACTAAATTGCTTACAGATATCAATGTACTTAATGAATTCTGGGAATATAAATTTGAGGTTCACTTCCTGTCATCATGAAATTTTTATTTTGGAACTCAGTATTCCTGTATTTTGAGAGTAACAGGGCTGCAGGCTTGGATCTGTATGAATAAAGTTACTTTTACATATTTTTCTGAGCTACAGAAACAGCTATAACAGTGGCTGCATAGCAACACTAATAATGTGCTTTTTATGTAGTTCGTTCCATCACTGGTTGAATAGCATACAGAATTTAAACACTATGATCAATTAAAAATCTTCAAATTAACTTTCTGTGTAACTGATATTGTAGTATACTACGTATTTATCTTTAACAGATTCTAACAATCAGGTAAAAAACTTTTTCTCTGCTAGCTGCTTATACTTTTCATAACATTTTGCATATACTACTTCTTTGGTCTGATGATGCAAATTATAGAATATTCTATCAGAATTTCACAAAACACTTTGACTTTCTGTGATATACCTGATATTAAGAAGCAATATTACTATCCCAAAAGCAAGAGAAAGTTGAAAGCAGAATCAAATACTATTCTGAATCCTCAAATCTCTATTATTCTAACCATTCCATAATACTAGCCCAGTGTTCGAAAATTGATTTAGTTAGAACAGGTCCAAAAATCAAAAGAATGCTTGAAAGAAAGCAAACAAATTCTGGTATCTGGTGACAAACTTGAAATCTTAAATATTCAGAGACTTGGAAATACATTATTAAACTAGGTCGCATGTGAACAGTCAGTAATACAAAGAAAACATGTTAAATGTCAAGTCCAAGCAATCAAAAAAGGAACAAGGATTTCTTAAGTGCATGCTTTTCAGAGCTCAGCTTCTGCTATGCAGTACAAAATAGAACACATCAATGTCAAGAGTGATAACCCTCTCCCTGACCTTCTTCCACTTACTGTTTGCTAAACACTTTCTTGACTGTGCTGTGGCATAAGACAAATATGCTTTACTTACATAATTATATCCATGCCTACAATTACCTCAAATTCTGTCCAAACATCACTGCCACTGCTGGCAGAAAGAAAATTCTTGCTGGCATATCTGACAACGTGAATGCCCATTAGTGTCCATTTCAAAAAGCTGAGAACTGGACAAGACAAGAATGTCTTGACAGCTGGACCAAAAGCCATCAGGCTTTCTTTTTTTAATTCCTCCTACCCTATGCAGCTAATGGAAACATATTATGCTTTACTATATTACAAATATCAAGCTGGAGTGAATTGCTCTTTCCACTTTGATGATGGTGTAAATCAAAATCCAAGCTGCCCCTTTCAAAATTTCATACTTCAGACACCAGCCTAGAAAATGCCTTTACCTCAATGAGTTACTGCTGAGAGGTCAGATTCTTGTCAACAGCTAGTAAGTTGTACAGATATACTGACAAGATCAGGACCTGCTAAATTAAAAATGGCATGTTTATGATTCACACCTGCTTTAACACAGGGAAACGGAAAAGATTTGCACTGAAGAGCCACGTTAAAAATCAAATTGCATGAAAGATCTTAAACTGGACTTGTGAAATACAATATGCTACTTAGAAGAATTTATTTTCTTCTCTGCTAGTCTGATTTTTATCTTTTAATTTATTAGATATCTTCACGATAGAGAAGTACCACAAAAGACAGTAGACAGCTCTCTAGCTCCCTTACCAGTGAATCCTTTATTTCAGCTGCCAAGAACCTTTAACACTTGAAAAGACATGATAGAGTGGCTTCAGAAAAGGAGAAGTTGGTTAAAAATAAGCTTATGTTCTCATACATATTCCATCATCTTGGTATAGTAGTAAGCTACAAGTTTACAAATGAGTGATGCTGACCTGTGCCATATATCTTAACTCAAGGTAATAGAGCTAGATGACATTATTAAAATATTGATTGCAAAAAACAAGATTTTTACTGAAAAATTTAATTCTAATCCCTAAATTTGGAGAGATAGATAGATAGATACTTACAGACATTAGGCCTAAACCTATATATCAATATTCAGCATATATTCAGTTTCTACTAAAACAAACTTGACTTTAACTGAGAAGTTCAAGCAGCATGCTGAGAAAAACACTCATTATTTCTAGACTTTTTATTTTTTTCATTTGTTGGAATATTAAGGAAAACATTTAAACTACCACTGGATTAATAAATGAGGTTTTAAGACCAAACTTAAAAGATCAGTGGCCACAAATGCAGTGGAATTAAACAGTCACATTTCGAAAACCATTTGGATAGTTGATTCCTTCATTCATTAGATTAAAAGTAATTCAATCAAATAACAGTGATATTTATTCTTCCTACTGTTGCAAATATTAGGAATGCAACAAAACACTCTTTGATTGGACTTGCTGGTGGTAGTGAAAATAATTATGTTTGGTATTTATTCTAGCACATGCATATGAAGGATTAGTTAAATGATTAATTCTCATCTTTTTCCTTGTTGCATACTTTACTGCTTTGTTAACCATAGGTTGCTGCAACCAGTTTAAAAAGCTACAGTAGTTTTGAAATAACAGGAAACATCACATAGTAGCCCTCAATAACAGTTACAACTGTGATGTGACCAGAATGAAATTTTTATAAGGCACTGATCAATTACTTCTTTTAATTTCAGTTTTTGTATCTGACTTGAAAAACAAAACAAAACCAAAACCCAAACAAACGAAAGCAAAACAAACAAATAACAATGAAACAAACAAACAAACAAAAATCTAAGTCATTGATCTGACCATAGCATACAAATTTAGTACACCACTTAACTCGGGCAAATGAACTTTTACATTCTTGATGTCTAACACAAAAACATCTTAAATTAAATGACAAAATTATAACATTTGCCTTAAGACTTGTGTGTTTTTGAAGGCTGCAAAGGAAACCTATGCACTGCCTAGATTAGACATAGACTTAGATTTGCACGAGCAGGCTGTCCAGATCCTTCCCATGAAAATAAAGACATACATAGAAAAAACCTGCAAATTGACAGGGCAAGAGAAAGACATTGTTAAAAAGAAGAAAATGGTTCAAGAAATAAAAATATTCTTATTAAAACATTTAAATTTTGTTGAAATATTTATGATTTGAATAAGCTTTCATCAGTCGCTGAAGCTTAAAGTATTTATGAATTTCTATAAAGTTACTTCAAAACAATATACAGTGTGGACTATAAGATATGTGATCAAGTGATAGCAAACTAAATATATCTTACTGAAGTAAAGTCTTCCCTAACATAGTGACCCAAACCCAGGCATATTTATAGCATTTACACTGGTGAAATGTCTTTTAAATAGAAATACTTATCCATTTATTCTAAAATATTGTATGCAAGTTGTAGAAGCATAATTTTTATTGTGAGTAAATAATTTAGTAGTGACTTAAGGACACTATTCTGTGTTGCACCTACCTTGCCCCTTAGAATTTCTTCTGGGATGAAGGGAATGTTCCTAAATAAGTCTCATTTTCTAATGCCGTAATGAAGACTTTTTATATAAGGACATCAGGGTTCTGCAGAATACTGTAATGGTTAGTTTAGAGCAGTTTCACCTACTAGTCTGATTTGTAATGTATGTAAAATGTAAGGCTAGATGAAGCACTCATAGCTTTATGTCTTCTATCTCTGCTGTACTCTGCCAACGTAGGATTAGAATTACAAATTTAGACTCAGGGTGCTGAACAGCTTCTTATTTGGAATGGATATTTTTCTGTTAGTATCTGTAGTTGGAAGACTAATTGTCTTCACTCTAATTCCTAACTGTCTTCCCCCTAGAGAAATAATTATATCACAGACTCATAGAATATGCTGATTTGGAAGGGACCAAAAGGACCAACAAATCCCACTCTTGGCCCTGCACAGCGTACCCCAAGAGTCACATCATGTGGCTGAAAGAATTCTCCAAACACTTATTGAGCCCTGTCAGACTTGGTGCTGTGACCACTTCCCTGAGGAGCCTGTTCCAGTGGCCAATCACCCTCTGGGAGAAAAATCTTTTTCTAATGTCCAACCTAAACCTCCCCTGATGCAACTTCATTCCCTCAGGTCCTGTCACTGTCACCACAGAGAGGAGATCAGTGTCTGCCCCTCCTGTTCCCCTCACAAGAAGCTGTAACTGCAGTGAGGTCTCCCCTCAGTCTCCTCCAGGCTGAACAGACCAAGTGACCTCAGCTGCTCCTCACACAGCTTCCCCTCAAGGCACTTCACTGTCCTCATGGTCTTCCTTCAGAAACTTTTCAGCAGCTTAATGTCATTTTTAGGAGTTGATTGTCCTGCTCTACTGTGTCCTGGTATGGCCTCACCTTGAGTACTGTGTGCAGTTTCGGACATCACAGTATATAAATTAAAGTGTTCATTTTATATGTAAGAAATTAACTGTTTCAGGACTAACACTCATTTACTGGCTGCTTGCTTAGGAAAAGTTTTAGTGGTCTTTGTTCTAACAATTCTTGTTATGCAAGGAACAGTGAGCACACAGCAACTTTCTCTACACTTCCTACTCAGGTAATATTTTCATAGAATCATAGAATGGTTCAGATTGCAGGAGATCTTAAAGATCATCTAGTTCCAACGCCCTCGCCCTGGGCAGGGACACATTTCACTAGACCAGGTTGCTCAGAGCCTAATCCAATTCATCCCCAAAGATTTAAAACAAAGCTCATTTACTTAAATAATTTTCTTGAAATGCTTTAAATGTTTTGGGACCAAATGACAAGTCTGGTTCCCAGTTACAAGGAAGGGAAAAAAAAGATCCAATACAAGGTGAAATGTGAAAAGAGGACTTGAAAAATATTTGTCCTATGAAAATTACCACAGCTTTCACAATTTCAAAAGCAGATAGCTTTTTCTTTTCCTAAATACTTACATCTAAAACCTTATCAAAGGTTCAAGTGTCCTCTGATGAGTATGTATAATTTCAGTTGATGCTAACTGGGAATGATATGCATGTAGCAGGAGAAAAGAATTATAAGGCTGTTTACCATGAGGAATGTAAGTAGCCATGGATTTTCATATTTTGGATTTTTGTTTTTTAAAATAAGAATATGCCATTATCTCTGTGGGTTTCCTAGAAATCTGATGAAAAATCAGAGCAACTGTAAACTTTTGTTCTTAGCTTTGACTAACAGCATTTGATTACTCAAAAAAAACCCTTTATGAACAAATCCATTTCCATTCCACAAAAGAGCAGGAAATATACATAAGGACATCTTGATTTATAGAAGCATTACTCAAATACTAAAATAAGCATAACTATAAATTAAATACTTCCAATAAAGCCATGATTAAATTTCAATCAGGGCCACAGAAAAGCCACCAAACTTCTATAAAAAATCTGTAGGAACAAAATAACCTACTTGGAAATGAAATGAAAAATGTGCCCACCAATTTTAGTTCTCTGAGGACTTGCTAATTTTTTAAATTTTTTTGAACAAGATCTGAAAACCATTAAGTAGTAACCATTAAACCAATGATCAATTGGCTTTATCCCACGTAAATCCAAGCAGGATCCAAGTCCTGCTTTCCCCTTTGATACACACATTAATCCTAAATCTTTGGGCTCACAACTGTGGTGCGTTCTTTATACATTTGATCTTACTACTTACTACTTACTACTCTTCACTACTTTTTACAAAATATTTGAATACAAGTTGACCCAGAATGAATGGACCATTTTTCCTGGTAATTAGAATGCGGATACAAATCCTGTTAGAGATGCTTAGTTCACCTTATTAAAGAAAGCAGCCTTAAAAGTATATATTGAGGACCCCCACTACAACTATTCAGACATCCAAATTTCTCTCAGAAGATGAAAGATTTGAACTGAACCCCCTTATGTTATACCTGGAAGTTACATCTGCAAAGCATTTTATCTAGAAAGAATCAAGAGACAAACAAACAATGCAGGTGCGCAGGGCGAGGAGTTGGATTCAATGATCCTGATGGGTCCCTTATAGCTCAGCATATTCTATTACTCTATGAGTAATCTAGTTCTCCTTATTTAAATTTTTTCTTTTTACATTTATTGAAAGTATCTGACATTCCAACATAGCATTTCAATTTGAATGCTTTTTTCCCAGATAGCTGATATTTTTGTGTTCTTTATTAACATATAACTTCAGCAAAATGGCATTTTATTCCAAATTTTACATTGACTTCTGAACCAAAGGTATTTTTCAGATACTTTTCAAATACTGGGTGACCAAATGATCAGACACTTCAGAATTCATAGTCAAATACTAGTAATATCTGCAGAGAAAAGTGTTTCCTTCTCTGTTTTTCTCTTGATCTGAAAAGGTGACTGCTCAATACAAACCCATAAATTCTTGCTGTGGGAACTTGCTCAGTTTCTGTATTCAGTCACACAGAGAAATATACTGTACTCCTACTAGCCCTGCACAGACCACGTAGTCATGTAAGAAACAAATTCTTTTCTTTCCTGTCAGACTAGTAACAGAATAGCTAACTAAGCTCTGAATGCTCAACACTGCTACCTTTCCCTGTACTGAGGTGCACTTCTAAGAAACATTGGCCTTGAAATGTTAGCACCGCTGAAGTCCAATAAATGCTTTAACGAAGCATAGCTGGGAAATTGGCAATTAAGAGACAAGCAAAAGCACAAATCTAAGTGATTTTACTTGTTAACAGAACAGGGTTTTTTCAGGAGTTGAGTTGCAGAGATAATAAAACTGATACAGTAAAATATAAAAATTTAAAATGTTCATTCTATGACTTTCCAGAATTAATGTGTACTTCTTTATGCTTCATTTGGAATTATACTTTCACTGTAGGTTAAACAGAAATACTGCAGGAGGAAAAACTGTGGAGGAGAAATCCCCAGATGAAAAACAAACAAATGAACAAAACCAAACTTTTTCAAAATAGTAGATTCTAAAAAGATTCCTGCAGAGGTAATATTCATATTTTCATTCTACATCACCACTAGAATGATTGTATTAAAAATAACCCCTACAGCATACTTGAATATAAATGTTTGAACTATGCAGGGAACTAAATGAAAACATAGGACTGTCTTGTGACTACAATCATATTGAAATATTTATTATGAGCTGAAAATGTTGTCTTTCAAAATTCTGTGCAGCTTTATATTTTCTTTACAATTTTTTATCTCAGTCTTAAATAGAACTTATTAAAAATCATCCATGTTTATTTACTTGTCTGTACTTCTTCAAAACATTAAAAACAACATTATCATTTTTAGATATTATTATTGGACTCAATGAAATATAAGAGCTAACTCCATTTTCAAGAAAATTCTTGAATGGCCTTTGATAAAAGAGAGGATGCTTCAAAAATTATAAGGATTTACTTTGTGACGTTCATCTAAGCACTCATCAGACAGTCAACTCATTGTAGTACTTTTTAAATAGTAGACTATTCTTAGCAATACCTATTTCAAGTTAAAATCACAAGAGCTATGCAGGCACATGTACTGAATTTACTAATATTCGATAGTATTTTATGTTTTGGAGAGCTATAATAATACAAATGTGTTTGAATTAAATATGATTATACGAGGTAATGCACTATGTTTATAACTCCACACCTCTGTGTTTTAGAATGAAGTTTCTCACAAAACATATAAAAAGTTGATATATAGCAGAATTTGCCATGAAAACTCTTAGATTATTCTGGTTATACCACCAGTGATTTACCAAGATAAATGCTGTGTTTTCTTGTAGCTCTGGGATTAAAATGTTGTTTTTTGCAATTATAGCAATTTGTTGAGGGAAAATAATTTGAAGGAAAGAACTACAAAGCATATATATATACACATATTAGTAGCAAAAAATATATTCTCTTCTCTGGTCTTATCTATTTCTAAGCAGGAAAATTAACTCGTACTTTTTTTTTTTGGTCACCTAAATTTCAAAACTAAGCTGAAATGAGTTTAGAAAACCCACATCAATATTAAACCTCACATTTAAAAAATGCTCTTATGAATTGCCAGGTTGATTTCTTATGTACTGCTAATTTGTGAAAATTGCTTTTCATCAATTTCAAATGTCACTTCATTTAAAATTTCAGTTTAATAGATACCACTTATACAAGGCTTGGTAGGCAGGAAAGAAAAAAAAGAACAAACAAACAAGCAATAATGAAAAATAATGTTTCCCTTTCTATATGCTTGCTTTTCCCGAGTAAGTCTCAAAAAGCAAAGAGCCTTACTTTTGTATTCCAGGTGAAAGCCAGCTGCTGCCACACTAATGTCAGAGTGAAAATGAAGGTAAAGTTGATTGGAGGTGCTATTCAACAATGCTGGCACAGTTGTACCTGGAAAGATAAAAGTTATGGAATAAACTATAGCATGCTGATCAGGGTTTCATATAGAAAAGACATAACCAGGACTGAATCAGATAGGCTTATTTTCTTCTCATTATATACATGGGAATCAAATATTCTGCTGTACTCTGCCTTCTTTTCTCCTGAAGCTGCAGGAAAGTTTGATTACAAGCCATAAGAATAAGAGGCTATGTAAGTACAACCAAACAAGATCCCATCATGTTTAGAGGAAACCTTATTGACTTCAACAGAAAATAAAGAGATGTCAAGAGAAAAAAAAAATCACATAAATAAAGGATTTTATTATGACAACAATCTCAACTGCCATTTGCCTGTTTCCCCACATTTCTATAAAATCTGCAGTATAGAACAAAGAAGTCCAGATTTTTTTCTGTGAGTACTTCACACCTTCCCACTATAATGTTTCAACTACTTATGCTAATTCCAGAGGATATGACAGAAAATGAAGCAGGTACAACATATTAAAAAAACTTCAAAACAACATGCTATCTTTTCCTAATTCAAATATCTATAATAAAATTGTGTGTGCTACACAACAAGCTTATCACTAACCCTGGATACATTCTTTGCCACTGGAATTGCTAAGTCTGACAAACACTTATTTTATTATCACATGATATCATGTAATTCATATTCTACTGGCTAAAGCTGGAAGACCTACTGAGGCTAAAATTTACATCATTTTCTATGATTACTCTCAAAGACAGTATCATGTAGCTAATTAAATTAAATGGTGGATGCATAAGAAAAATTTCTCATTTTCTGTGGGGCATTTTCTGTTTCTGAAGTAACTGTCAGCAGCCTAGGTATGAGCCTGGAACTTGGGCTTAAAAAGAACTGCTGAAAATAATTATATTCCTAAGTCTACAATCTAAACTAGGAACTGGTAAATACTTCTAAATCTGAAAATGAATTAAGCAAAATCTTGATATAAATGGAGGAGCTGAAAGATAACAAACTGGCGTTTAAGGAAGGTGTTTACTGTCTGACATGAAAATTCAAAATATCTAAATTCAGACAGTACAGAGCACTCACATCACACAATATTACTCTGGAGTACAGAAATCAGTGAAGCACCTCCCTGGAAGAAAGACTTTTCATAGTATCTGGTAAGGAAACCTCCCTGTCTGACCATCCAGGCAGAGTGGCCACACTGCCACCACCAGAGACTCCCACGGCAGGGACCGGAGCCCCTTCCCAGTGGGCAGGTCCAGTGATCCGATGAGTCTCCATTTCACTGCCTGCACACCAGGTTTCCTCACAGATTCCACCCCAGGTCTCCTGCAGCAGAGTCTCTGATGTCTCATCCCATTAAGCCATTTATTCACAGTGCACTTACACTGAAGCAGCTCAAGCTGATGCTTCCAAGGAGAATCCCAACCAATAAACCCCTGGGCTTTTGCACCCCCACAGTCTCATCACTCACAAAAGTCTCTTCCTCCCTAGTTCTCAGCTCCTGCCATGTCTTTTGAGTGTCCTATCACCAGGCTGAACCACAGGTCCCCGGGCCCTTTGCTATGTAAGGTTCAAGGCTTCTTGCCTCAAACTGCACCACCCAAAGCTCCATGAGCAGCTTGAACTGCAGCTGCTCACGCAGCTCCTGGCACCAACTGTATTCCTCAACAGTACCCATAAAAAATTTGATATATATTTAAGGATGTTTAAGGTGTCCTGTAACAATGAGGATGTTAACTCATAATGACTATTATACTCTTTAATGAACAAAAGTCACTTGGTAGTTCTGTTCCTTTGTAGGACCTGGCAACATCTAACACCAGTCTTTTGCTTCCTTAAAGGGTGATATTCATTAAGATGAGAAGTTAGATCCTATTGTACTGTGGGAAATAAATGAGGCTAATTTTTAATTCTCATACTTGCTACATTTAATGGAATCATTCAGGCTGGCTATCTGTCACAAATGAAACCCCTAGGGGCTGATATTGGTCCCCACACAGTTTCAATATCTTCAGAAATTATTAGCATGGTGGGATTGAAAGTACTCTCACCAAGGGTTTTGCTGGTGACACTGAACTGAGTGGAGGGGCTGACATGTCAGAGAGTCCTAGAGAAATTGAAAGAGTAGACTAGCAAGAACAGTATGAACTTTAACAGACAAGCACAAAGCCCTGCATGTCTGTTAGAATAATCAAAAAAGCCTGCTACAGGCTAGGATTTGTGTGGTTAGAGAGCAGCCTTACTGAAAGGACCTGGGGCTGTCACAGTGGACAAGCTGAATATGAGTCAGCAGTGCACTGCTGCAGCAAAGAAAGGAAATAGGTTCCTGAGCTGCACCCAGAGGGACGTTACCATCTTGACAACACAGGATGTTTGCAGTATTGCTGAGCAGCACTTACACAGTGTCATGGCCTTCCCACACCATCTCGCCAGTGAGGAGGCTGGGGTAGCCAAGGATCTGGGAGGCGACACAGCCAGGACAGGTGCCCTTAACTGACCAAAGGGATATGCCACACCTTATGGCATTGTGTTAATCATTAAATTTTTCAGCTGATTCTTCATTTCCTTACTAATCCAATATACATCTATACTTCAAATGTTTGTGAAATCACCAAAGGCAAAAATCCACCTGCTTTAGCTACATCAGAATCAGAGCAGTAACCATGAGTCTGGGTTATTATTCATGACCTAATCTCTTTCTCTTGGTTTGGTTTACAGAACACACTCTTTCTATAAAAAAAGGATTCATATAAAAAGAGAAAAATTGTATGTGCTCGATGTACATTTTAAACAACTAATTACAGATAATTAGTTTGTTTTGTTATATCCCAGTTGTATGAATTCAGTTTGTTCTGTGAGGTCTGGTGAGTTTAGATGAAGATTGAATGCTTCATCTTTTTCATGGGAAAGGCAGACTAATAAGGATCATTTAAATCAAAGCTATCAAAGGAAACTCCTTGAATATCAGTACTAATTTATATCCCTGTATCTCCTCTATAGGAGGGGCAGAAAAGACAAAAGAAAGGATTTTTTTAAAAGTATTGTCAACTAAATTCCACTAATCAAAGTTGAACATTTTAGCATCATATTTTCTTCTGAAAACCTCTTTGAATTTGAATGTTGATGTGTTTACACCTCCTGAAGTCTCCTCCCAAAACCAAGAACATTTCATAATGGTATCAAAAATGATGGAATACATACTCCTGGTCTATATGTCTGAACAAATAAGGACATGTTGTCTCACACACATATCTATATATAAAACTGTATCTGTAAATCATGGCATATCCTAACCTGAAAAGCTCCCAAGACGCGGTGCTGTCATATCTCCGCCATCGTATATTTCAAGGGAGTCCCAATTATGTTCAGTGGCAAAGCTGATGACCTGGATCTATAAAACAGGACCACAAAACTTTTTTAGGCCAACAAGCCATGTGCATTTTTAAATGTTCTAAAACGAACAAAATAAAAAGAGAAGACATAGCAAAGAAAATAAAAAAAGATATCCAAACAAAAGACACACCAGTGAAAAGAAGGTAAATGAAAATCTATATTCACTTTTTGCATTGTGTTAAGTCTTAGAAAATATAACACAAGGTAAGTAAGAAGGATTTTGCATGTTTGTTGCATAATTTTGAATAATTACTCAAAGCGTAAATGAGCAGATAATCAAGATGGCTGCAGTGCTCTCAAGGGCCTCAGTAATACCCTAGCAGACAGAAAGAGTTGGTATTTGCATATCAGATTGAAGGATCAGGACCTTCTTTCAATATACTACACAACTAAAACAGAAAACTGCTTGTTAATCACTTCTCGTTCATACCCCATGTGAAAATAAAGTGAGATAAAATAAAGCTAACTGAAGAACAATAATGAGAAATTCAAAGCACTGTTTCAAGTACTCCCCTTCCCAATTATAGGATTACTAATTTATGACATTTTTAGAGAAATAAACAAAGTATTTAATATTCCATGTTTGACAGAATACAGACTTGCCTGAATACCTGATCCCTCAGTCACTATGATTTTCCACACACAATTCAAGCTGTTACCATAAGGCTCAGGATAACCTGGTGAAAGAATAGTACCTCTGCGCTCAGTAAAATTCCCACTGCATGGCACTGAAAGAAAGTATTATCACAAATTATTACACAACTAAACCACTTTAGAGAATGAAAAAGTAGTAATAATTTTACTAAGATCAAGATAATTATAAAAATCCGTTTTGGTAGCATAAACACATAGACATGAATCATCTGAACTTGTATATTGAACTTACATACTGAAATATATTTTAGATAAGATGCATAAGAATGCATCTTGTCTAAAATATATTAATAATATCAAGCATCAGATACAACCTGCCTGAATAAACAATTCAGAAAGGAACATCATTTTGCATGTGTGCAGCCTAGAACAGCCCAGCAGCAGAGCCTTATCATGTCTCGCCTTAGAGTAACAACAAACTGTAAAGACATAACATCAAACACAACCATGATGGACAGAAATCATGTAAATTTACCCACAGCCCAAGATAGTTCCAATATTGAATCTAGCTGATAAAGCAGTGTAGTTCATTAAATAATTTTTACTGTATACACGCTTGGTTCTTTAAGGTTCAAGAAAACAGGACAGTAAAAAAAAAACCCAAAAAAATCAAAAACCAAAAAAAAACCAAAAAAAAAATTCACCAAAAAAAAAAAAAAAAAATCCCAGAATATATAGAAAATAGGATACCTGCATTTATTTTTAGAACACTGTAATTAATGCTAGAGTAAATTCCTAGGAGTAGCAATGACTTTTGAATATAAATCCAAATAGAGAGAAGGTAAAAGCATTTCAATGTTTACAAAAAAACTTTAGTGCATTATTTCAGTGCAGGTCTATTACCAGACTGAAGAAAATTAGTTATACTTAACAATGCTATCATTGTTAAATGTACACTATGCTTGTGGTTGAAAAAAGAAATCATTATCCTACGTGTGACAGAAATATACAAGGACTGTGTAATAAAACAGGTAAAGACGTTTCTGGAGAATTAAATTCAGTCCTGCATTTGAAGCTCTAGATAAGTCATGAAAATAATGAATGTTCAAGAAAATGTGCATCACACTTGTTCATATAATCTAAGTCATTATATGAAACAATATACTGCCTATGAGCCAGCTGGTACCCAATTATTTCTTGATATGGAAAACTGGTCTTTTAAATTGGGCATGACTGACATTAATCGAAGGAGAGTGAATACATGGGTTAAATACTATTTTCTGAAACAACTCCTGAATCCTAATTTCAGAGACACGTGGCAGAACAGACAATGTAAATGTAATTGCTTACCTACACAGCTTGGTACTGTGTCATTCCACTGAGCTAAGGCATTTGGTACAGACTGACATCGGATAGCTTTTGAGCCTTGAAGCAGATAGCCAGGGCTGCACTCAAATCGAACAACAGAGCCTGCTGAAAACTCAGAGCCAATTCTCCTTCCATATCTAGGCTCTGGAACTGAGCTACACTGTGTATCACTTGTGCGTGGAACAGCTGCATACAGAGAGAAAAATATAAAGTCATGAATACAAATGACAGTCATAGTACAAAAAATAGACCAGTAAAAACGCTGATTGTTTCTTGTAGGACGGAGATGAATTCATGTTTCTTGCTCTGCTCCTGTATTCTCAAAGAATGGACTAATGCTTTCATGGCAATTAGCTGGAATGTGGTTTTGGACTGTGCCTGTGTACAGTCATGTGAGTGCCATGGCAGCTCAGAGACATTTGGACTTTGGATGCACAGCTTTAGGCATGAGAAGATCAGGGGGTGTTTCTGCAGCCCTCTTCAATGACAGGATACTGCATCTACCACCTACTTCACTTAATAAATATGAGGCCTTTGGCTTCTCACTAGAACCTTCTCATTAGAAACCCAGAAAAATTTTATGGTGTAGCTAATCAAATATAAAGACAACATAATAACTTACAAATATTTGATTTATCATATTGGAGAATATAAAGTGATAACAATACACCTTCCAGCCTATTTCAGTGGGTTTTTGACAACAATTATTTTTACCAATAATGTCTGGGAATTCATAAACCTGATGTGGTACAAGAGCAGTTAAAAGACTGCAAGCAATATATAAAGAGCAAAATAATAACAATCATTAGAAGCCCATGGGATAGTTTTCCCTCTGGCTTCATTAATTATAAACACTTCTTGATAACAGGTATTTTTTATACCTACTGACTATTGCTATTGTGCATGTTGTTCATATATAAAACTTGTTCTTACTACATTTCATTTTGCAGTTAGCTAGTAAATGCCAATTTAAAAACAAACTAAAATATTTATATAGAAAATGACAGAAGTATATTTTGTATGCAATATCATATATGTTTTACAGTATAATAAAATAAAGGTACATTAAAAATAATCTTATTAAATATATGCAATTTTTCTGCGTGAGTGGCATGTTCAAAAGCTTTGTTTCGTCAGCTCAGTTTGTTCAAGAATTAGTTTTAGAGCATCACTGCATCTAGATATTAATAAGTAAAAACGAAAATTGCCTGCCATTTAGTCCTTAAGTAAACTACACAAAATGGCACAAGGGATTAAAAAAAAAAAAAAAGAGAAGGCGGATGTTGCACTTTATTCCCAGCAAAATTTCAATCATGATGCTTCTGGCTTACTAAGGTAAACAGAATCATGGCTGTATTTAGTTTTATTTTACTGCATTATGTTTAAATTCCTTTGCTGACCCATGAGAGTGAAGAGTGATATTTCTATCTGTTCGTGGGCACAACTTTACACACCTCCACCACATCTGTTCAGTTACCCTGGTCACTAAGTAAAAGACAAGGTGTATAGAGCCTATACATACTTATTTCAATATGATAACTTTATGCTCATCCTATTTCTTATACTGTCATTTGCTCTATTCAGAATCATAATTAAGTCTTAAGTACTTGTAAATGCTCTAAAAATTAAAATTTCTTAACAAGCTGGATACGGAACTGTAATTGAAATGAATTCTATCTTAAATCTAGCATTTAACATGCAACACATTTTAGCAGAACAATGAAAATTGTCATTTATGATTACATTGTGTTCTACCAGTTTAAGCGTTGCTACCAGATGTAACAGTTAAGTTTGCCCAAGTATTACTGAATGTAAAGAAAAGCTTTTTCTAAGAAGATTTAGAAATAATTAATACTAACAATAATAGAAAAATACATTCTCTTTTTTATTAATATGCAGTGAACTGATTACTCAGACAAGGTGAGACAGATACAGTAACATGTATTTTTCCTCCAAATCACTACATTGGTTGCAGATTTTAACCTTGAAAGCTACAGAAAGTTGTAAAATGTACTCAGGATTTAAAGAATGGTCAGAGGTAAACCAGCATACTCCTGGGTAAATGCACAATATGGCAAAACAAATGCAAATCCATTTTATTAAGTTTTTTTAAATGGTTGAACACCTTACACAGCTTAAACAAACACATTTCAGCAAACTTAATATAACTGTCTTTGTTCAAATAAATAGGAATTTGTCATTAAGCTCTCAACAGGACCTCAGTATCACACAGATACTCTATGAAACTCGTTCACACACGCAGCTCTAACCCTGGTAGGAAACCGTTCTGCACTTGTGGAAGGAAAATGATGAAACCATAGTTCAAGGATTTCACAGAGTCACAGTTCTTCCTGATCATAACCTGCAGTCCAGATGGAGACTGCCAGGTCAAGTCAGCTGTCACAGCTTGCTCATTTTTGCTCTTTTATTTGGATTAATACCCTTTTCTCTACCCACACGTCTTCTGCACCATCACTATTTTACTGAAACCTTTTTATTCCATGTTATTCTATAATGACTACACTGGAATAAATGATGATTTACAACTGCCTACAAGATGATGGCTGCTCACACATCCAATTGCATGACTGTCATATGTCTGGAACCACAGCTTCTGCCATGTAATTAAACATTAATCCATCCCTTGGTCAGGGCTACTTGTTCAAATGGGTGTTTTGGCCATGAGATAAATCATTCACAATTACGTGACAGCAAAGGGCTCAGTACATTCTTGTGGACAAACCACTTTAGATTTAGGAAATTAATACTTAATTATGCTTAATTTATTACCAATTTTACACAAGCTTGTGACCACTGATTCAGGAATTAAAAAGAAAGAGGATACAAACAATCAATCAAGTCAATGAAACAGTTTTACTTCATTCTCACCAGGCTCAGCTTCAAACACCTATCCTCCCCTTCCTTCTCTCAACTTCCTTGTGTCCATCTTTGTTGTGCCAATGAGGTGAGAGGCAGCACAGAAAGTTGGGGTATGTGCTCTCTTTTTGCTTTCTCCCAACTCCCCCGCCAATGTACTTAGCATTTTACTCCTCTTTCCCCTCCTTTTTGCTTCTTCAGGTTTCTACATCACCCTTTTTCTGAATGTTTCTCCTCCAGTGTGGGTCATCCATGGGCTACAGTTCCTCAAAGATGTCCCCTACCGCAGAATAGTACTTTCACAGGCTGCCAGCCCCTCTGAGGTGCTCTCAGTGCAGCAGGTGTCACCCCAGGCCACAGTCCCTTTAGAAGTATGAGCCCTTTGGCAGGGAGCACCTCTTTCCAAGAGTGCCTCCAACAATCCCTCCAGCAGCATCTCTAGCAGCACGTACCCAGAAGCACCTCTGCCCCAAAGCAGTTGTCACTCTCAAATAATTCTGAGGCACAGATTCCTCTGACTAGTGGGAATTTTGGCATGTGAATGATTGTTTATACCAGCTTCACAGGACGCTGTTTGTGAATGGCACATGGCAGCTTAAAGCCTCCTCCCACACAGGTCACCACCTCAGCTACCTGCTAGTAAAACTTTTAGCTTCTCACATGTCCAAAGCTTATCCGTCCTACCTAAGAGGATACATGACCTGACTGAAAATTTCAGCATCACTCCTGGAGCATTTTCCATTCGTTGTGTGGAAGAAACTCTTGCTCAGCCTCCTATGGGAATACCATCTTTCCTCATATATTTTTTCACTAGATTTTTTAAAAGAGAGGAAACTATAAAAAAAGTCCTTCCCATTTCTCTAACCCTTTTCTAGCAACCACATCTGGAGAATTCCTAGGACAGCTGTGCAGGCAAAGGACACTTTTTAAGTCAGATTTAAAAACATCCTATAACTTTCAGTAAGAGCATTGGGAAATTTACATACATGCACTAGTAACCCATACTTTTTTTGTGTAACTAGATCTTTTAGCACCTCTCAACAAAGAATGTCAGATCATCTGGTTTCATTATAATATTTCCTTATGAAAGTTATTTTCCTGTGACCAAGCTGTCTCGGACATAACATCAAATGTAGGGGCAGTTTACTAGCACTCTTAAATTAGCTCACATACCAGAAATACTTTTTCAGACAAAAACCTGACATTTTACTGAGATCAGCCCTGACAGCCAGAAACATCCATGGCTGCAGTTGTATCAAATTATTCTATTGCGAGCAAGAAACACTCAATGACATTAATATTGACATTTTGCTCAGTTTTTCAGAAGTTTTACTAATACTCTGTTAATGGTTACTGTGAGACAGGAAATGCTAAAGATACTAAACCACCATGAGGCACCATTTTTTAAATCCTCCTCTTCCCCCCCCACCCCATTTTAAAAGACCTGCCTTAAAAAAATATGCAATGCAAGCTATAGATAACAACAAAGTAAGGTAGTTCCACAGTGCTTAAAATGGGATTTAAATAGTTCATGCAAAAATGTAGTATAGTTTCTAACATCTACAAAAAGTTAGGAAAATAGATCTGTTTCTTTAAAATGCGACACAACTGACAGCTCAGGTGAAATGCCTCCAAGACTTTTTCAGCTGGAAGAGACCTACAACAATAATCTAGTCCAACTGCCTTTCCAATTCAGGACTGACCAAGTTAAAACATGTTATTAAGGGCATTTTTCAAATCCCTCTTTAACAATGACAAGCTCAGGGCATCAATCACCTCTCCAGGATGTCTATTTAAAAGCAGGACATAATGTGCAATGGTAGCCCATATAAAAGGTAATACTAACAATCTTAGTTCTGTTTTCTAATTGTGTTTAGCAGACAATGTGTGGCTGTGCATTTTATTCTTGTAGCAAATTAGATCAACTTGATTGTTAAAGCCACAATCTTCTTCTACTCTTATTTCCCTTTGTCTTCTTCATCCTACTATACTAACTTTCTTAATAATCCTCTAAAATATCAATTGACCTAATAAACTAGGTCATGCATTTGTATCGTATAACAAGTAGAAAAGATATTAAAACCCCATAAATTTTTGGTTGGCAGAAAGGTAATTACTTTACTTTTTAAGGAAGGAGCTCTGTAATGCTGCAGCCTGAGTTTTAAAAAGATATAGGCTCTTGTTTCTTAGGTGATGTCATAACAGGAAGACAAGCATAAGAAAGCCTGAAAAAAAATCCAAGTCTTCTTACACATGATTGTTCTTAGCATATATCAACATACCTGACCCTAATATTTTGGAAGACTCGATATTCATTCAGTCTCATAATACAGACAGTCTTTACCTATTGCATTAATTACAAAGAAATGTGATCATCTGAGGAAAGAAATAAATCCATAGATGGCACATCCAGATAAAAAGAAGTTTTTGAGAAAGCAGCATCACAAAAGCCATTAAAAGTGAATAAGAAGCTAAAGCCCCTATCTATCAGCTGCTCAAATCAGAATGTGAAATAAGCCAAGCAATAACTTTTACTCCCTCAAGCCTTCCTTTTAGCTTTTGCCTATAGTGTTGTCAACCTAGACTTCTCAAGCCGTATCGGAGAGGCATTCCATTTTCTATAGTAATTATCCTCCATTTCTCAGTAAATGTTTCATACCACTGTGAAACAAAATTGAAATCAACCCAGTGGAAAAGTGAACAGGGAAGGTCAACCTGGAATAGAGGGCAATAAATAAAATGATCGACTTTGCAGACCAGATTACTGTGTTCAGTGTGAGAGTGGATGTCATTTCTGAAGAATTTAAAAGGGTAGAAAGCAGGTGGCCATCAGAAGAATGATCACATGCTTTATAAGAAGAGAAAAAAAATCTCAAAAAGATAGAGCTTATTAAATACCACTAACTCATTAACCAATATATGTATACATATATGTCTATTTAGTAAAGCTCTTAAGATATATTTTAAATATATTAAAATCACTTGATATTTAAATAGCTTCATGATTTTTCTGAGACAAATAAAGTGACTTTTCCTAACTCATTTTGTGTTCCTATTTGTTAAAATCTATTTCTTACAGTTACTAAAAGCATAAGTGTCTGAAATGAGGCATAACGTTCTCATGTGGAGACTCCCTGTTCAATAGCACTCTATGTGTGCATATATGCAGCTAATAGTATCATGGGGTTTTATCACCATGAATTCTTCAAAAGCAACAAAAAGTAACACTTTAGAGTGTTAACATTAACAGAGTAAGACAGAAATACGTAATTCATATGCAAATAGATATGAGCTCAAATGCTGAAAGCTCTTTTCTAATCTAGAAGTTTATAGTCTTCCTCTTTTACAATTGATTTTGGATTATAAGTTTTAATGCAAGTGAATGTAAGATACTTTTGACGTGTAATAAGGGCGGGTAACAATATCTTGATATATATCCAAAGTAGAATGCGCAGTCATGGTGATATCTTTCTATAAACACAGGAGTCAGAAGGCTTAAAAATCACTCCTAACAAGCTTCTTACAACTGTGGAAACATTCTTGTGGTGAGACAGTTCTTTCCATTTATTTGTTGTATCAAACTAGGACCATGCTCCAATCTTTAAAATAAAAAAGAGGAATCTAGGAATCTTAATAATATTATTTAAAACTATCCCAAACTACTTTTACACTTTACTTTAGTAAATGTGTGCAACGACTGTCTCATTAAGCTTACTGGGTATGTATGCAGTACATCTAGTGAACTCCTCAGAAGTGAGTCCCTTTGGGACTGCATTTGTTGCCTATATAGGCAAAGAATCTGCAAGCAGCGCTCCCGTGTCACCAGACTGCATTCAAAACTCATGGATCAGCTAAGTGTATTCAGCTGCCCAGCAGAATGCTAACAGACTTGGCCATGCCATGTCATTCTTGCATTTCAGCTGCAGTGCGCAGACATGCACATAATGTGTCCTCAAGTTCAGCTGGGTCAGAAACAGACCAGCAAGTCTCTCACCCATGCTTCAATACTGAAATGGCCTGATGGTCTCTGCTGCAGCAATTTTCACTCCAAGCTCTTCAAGACAGAATCCTTAGCAGTCTGAACAAAAGCTCTTGAAAAATCATCTGGGAATACTGAGAAATACTAATACAATTAAGCACACTCCCAAACCCCTTGAGCTCACTCAGCAGTAAGGGAGCAACAGATTGCCCACTACCGCGAAAAGCTGGACGTACTCAAGTCTGTGGGGCCAGACAGGATAAACACAGGCAACTGCTGTTACAAAGCCAGTCAGGAGAAGTCTCTGATCTCTGGAAAAAGGTTAAGACTACACTCACATTTAAAGGAATACATTAGGGCTTATGCAGAATTAAAAATAATACAATTCATGAAATTGGCACCAGTTTCTTCCACCAAAAGTAGACATGTTTACCTTGGTAAACAAAGTGAAACCCTCTGGCTGATGCCCCACTCTTAGCACTGAATCGCAGAAGAATTTGATTAGATGTAGCCAAAGGCAATGTCTCTCCTACAAATGGAAACAGAAAATAAATCCAGAATACAGAAACAACACTTATAGCTCTTCAAAATGTAATCAAATATGCTGTTAAAATACACCGTTCCATATTTTCCTGTATAGTTGAAGAAAACAAAAATTACATTGTACAAAATTAAATTTGCCATTGCCAGAATAAAAAGACTTCATAAGTCAACAAGAGAAAACTTCTGGAATTTACTGCAGCAGCTGGAACTAGAGCTCCAATAAACTACTTGACGGGAGAACCCTACTGCTGCTTGGGGCCAAAATTATTAGAAATTTTTTTTTTTAATTTTTAGTTTACTCTTTTCTGTGACTGAAAGGTTTACTTTACTTGCAAAACACATTAAACAAATAAAAGTATATGAAAAATGCCACAGAGATCTTCATGGAATGTTTACCATTTCAAGACTAAAACTGAGAGAGAGCAAACTCATTACTTGTTTTATGTAGTGGCTTCAATAAAATATATGGTCACATATGAACTGTGTTACATTATTAACTTTCTTACGGCATTGCAAATTTTATTTCTGATTTGAGGATTAATAGAAATTAATTAATTAATAGAAATACTTAATATACTTTAACACCTTTCCTGGCATATTTTTCAGGAGTCATGATAAAAGTTCAATAATGAAACACAAAAATTTCACTACTTCAACAATTCCACTATGTATGACTACTGTTTTTATTCTCCCTGGACTGTATAAACCTATATTTTATTAAAATTCTTTGGAAATTAATGATGATTGAAAAGTATATAACTAAGTATATAAGTCTTTCACTTTGATTAATTTTATATTATTGCAACTAGAGATTCCATGTAGGGGAATCCTATCCTGAATCAACGAAAATCAGATATGTCACAAGTAATAAATAAAAATCAGAAGTTTAAATACCCTTCAAGTATTTTAAAATGTCTGCTCTGAATATGGACATTAGTTTCAACTTTCATATGACAGTTTGATGCAGTAAAATTTGGTGTCGGGATGAGCTGTCTCAAATTTAAATTTGTTTTTATATTTTGTTGTTAATTTGTTTTGTTGCTGAACTCTTCTCATTAATTAAACAAATCTCAGAATTTTTTGTGAACTCTTATTATGACACAAATAGCTGGATTCAGCAGAGGAAAATTAAGAGCTTAGTTTTTCATGTAATACTATATTTACTATAAATCAAATAGATAAGTTACATTTTTCCTATGAAATATTTCTCCAATTATTCAAAGTAAAAACCAGGAAGCCATGAATAGCCTTGCACTGCAAAAATATTAAACTTGCATATAGACTTTCCCAAATACTAGAAGTGTTTAACAAAACACATTCATAGCTGCAGAAATATAAAAAATATACTTACATATCACTGAAGATTAACACATTCATTATATATGCATGCATTGGAAATTTGACCATGTTGAAATCCAAATAAACTTAATTATGATTTCACAAGGTCAACATTTTGCTACAGTTACCTGAATGTAACAGCTGGCCTGCTTTTATTCTAAGTGCATGTCTGCATACAAATAATTGCATTTTGTAAATACAAGTAATTTGTGTAAATTAGCCATTCAGAATATGTAGATGTGTATTTCAAAAAGTTTAGGGGCAGAGAAGACAATTATACCATCCAATCTGCCCTCTTTCATAGAGATCTGAGAACTTCATTCAACTTTTTCTACACCCACCCCAGTGATCATTTCTTGCCTAACCATATGTTCTAGAATAATGTCTTGATTCAAAGATTTAGAAGGGTATTCCATTCCTCTTAGCATCCTGTTCAAATAACTTTATTTCCAAAGTAAATTCGTAACATTCTCCTGATTATTTTTTTCCCCATACTGAGCTGTGTAAGAAATGTATACTTTTCTTTATTAATTACCTGAGTGGGATCCAGACAGAGAACTAAGAAGTCTAGCCTGAGAGTTTTCTCCATCAAATAATTCTGCCACATCATTCAAAGCTGTCTGAAAGTAGGCAAATTGTCCAAATACAACTACATTAAAATAAAAAAGGAAAAAAAAAAGGATAGAGAGGAAAAAAATAAAAAGACAGGAGATAAAAGAAGAACTTAGTCTTCAAAATTGAATTTACAGATGTATTTCTGATTGTCTTATTTATTAATGAATTCCTGCATGAACTTTTCCAACTTATACAATTGTCTAACATGACAAAACAGCCGCCTTAAACTTACGTGCAAGAATTATTTTTGTTTCCATTATTTCCATATTTTTAATTAAAACCAAATTTATTCAATCATGCTTTCACCAAAGCTGTGACCTCTAGTCAAACAGTCCTATTGCTTAGCTACTTATGAGAATAGGAAAATTGAATATCTAAGCAGAAAGGTTTGTACCAAAATTACATTGCCAAGTGTAGCATCTATTAAGGACCATAGGATTAGTTGCTTACCTGGCTTTTGTCTGAGGAAGATTTTTCTTAAACTTACTGATTTGCCAAATTTTTAAATTTGCATTAGTACTTGTTTTATCAGAAGGCTATAAAAAATGATCAATTATTAAAAAAATACCAGTGTGTTACTGGCTTTGACATATTGCTACACTTAATTTGCACTTCATCTGTACATAATTTAAAATTTATTAATAAGTAATTTAATATTACATCTCACTAAATAGCGAATAGTTCCCCAAATTCAGATATCATATAGCAATAGAAACATAAAGTAAAACCAAGCCAATAAAAATATTATTTTGTCACTCTAGCCATCTATATTTTGTTTACAGCTGACTCCTTACAGGTTTCATTGTACACAGAAAGTACCAAATGCATTAAGTTGCTGTGAATTAAGCCTCTTGGTATGTAAGTAGTAAAATGAATCTTATTGTTATTTGTCTGGTCTTAGGAAAAACCTGCTTTGCACGTAACATATTGCTTGAGTTTGAGAGATTCTGTACAAGTATTTCAACACATTGAAATAATCAGTTTTGTGCTTTTTCACAAGCATTTCTGGTACTTTCATGTAGAATTGCTTCCTTTCTCTCCACTGTACATCTTAAACAAATGTGATTCTGCTCATCTTGCCCTTGTCAAAACATGAAAAACACAAAGTTAGAATGTAAGAGGAATATAAGAGCTTGTTTTCTGACCCCTGATTTTACTTTGCAGGAAGCATGAATGAATGATTATCTTATGATGACGTATAATGTAAATGATGAAGTATTCAGGATATGTTGCTTAGATAGCAAACATAGATGTCTTATCTGAAGTCAGTTGGTTACTCTAGAGAGAAGTAAAAGGTTAAATTCCTAGAATCATTTTCCATGTCAGGAATATATTTAGTTTTTATAAATAATTTGCAATACAATGTAAACCTAAGGTTATTACTACACATAAAGGACATTTGAACAGTAGGACAATGATAATGATTTCTAAATCGATTTAAGAAATTCTTACCAAATTCTTTAGGGACAGTTATTGAATAATGGCAAGTCTGTCCAGCAGTGTAATTATGAGGATAATTTGGTGATAAAACCACTCCCTCTGATCCAGTATACTGCCCTCCACAAGGTGCTGGAAACAAATACAGAGAAACGTTATATTAATTAGATCTTTCTATATTAGTTATGTCTGAAAAACAAAAAATCTAAATATCACAAAATGACACTTTACTGGTTTTGCTTTTGTTTGGTTTACCTGTTCTGAAATATCTAGCGGTTCTTTCTCAGGACATAATTTTATTGTAATTTCTTGAAAATTAGAATACACACAAGTTTTACTTGACCACAAGTATTCACATAGGACTGGAAATGTAAGTTATTTAATTGAAAGATACTGTAAACACAGGCTTTAGGTTGGGTTTTCATTTGAATATCTGTCTATATCTATCCATGTTAAAAATAAGCCAGGAAAATATATGGTACTGCATTAAAAATGGCACAGAGAAATACACAGATATACTGACACTACCCTATACAGAATGCCAAAAGTTCTGTTTTGTGAAATTCTGCTTGAATTGCTTTATTTTCATATCTTCCTAGATGATTATGAAAAGTGCACATAGATGATACATAAAAAAAACTTTGACTTCATATGTATGTAAAAAAAAAAAGCCACAGAAAGGTAAGAGAAACTTTTTAGAGCTACAGAACTTAGAAGACATATTTAAGAATAGTGGAGCTCAAATCCCGAAGACAAGTCAAGATTTATATGAATAGTAGTTCTGTCTGTATCACGAGAAAAGCAATGGACAGTGTATGGATGGCACATTCCTTCGTGTATAGGCTGTAAATGTGGCATATTAAGGGACAGATGGAGGAGTTATTTTTAAGTTCAAATATCTCCTTGTGTTGGATATTGAGTAAATAGATTTCGATACACTGAAAACAAAGTATTGCTGTCACTCTTCTCACATTTTAGAAAAGTCTGGCTTCCTGTCAAAATCGTCATTAAAAGTCTTGTATAAAATTAGTTACATGCAATTCACAGCTCTTTTTATTGTGAGAAATGATTTCATAAAAATATATAGTTTTCACCAGAATAACAGATTGTTGTGAGAAGTTATCTTACTCAAGAAACCAATAATGAAAGTATTTTATAAATAAATAAATGGATAAATAAGGTTAATAAAAACAGCACAGTCACATTAATTTGCTTTTAAGCAAGGAAGATATCATTCCACTATAAGAAACAAAGTCAATCAATGTTATCCTGCCGTGGGCATGTTGCATATGGCAGAGTACAACCGAAAAACTTCCTGGAAACTAACTCAGAGGAGAACCTATGGCCCAGGTGGACAACAAGGTCACTGATGTGGGGCTATGACAGTACCTTGTTACCAACTCCTGGCTCTGCAGACCTGGCTTATGTGCTGTGGAGCTCTGCCTAGTGAATCAGCCTGTGCTTTGGATATCCTTGTTGAGCAGATCTGTTCTTTCTGCTCCTTGACAGGTCTTTAAAATCATGCATGAAATAGATGCACAAGTTTGATTCCTTATACAAAAAGGCAGTAATTAATATTACAAATCCACGTCTTCTCTTAGCTGCTTATATGAATTATTCAAAAATCCACCGTAATGATAGAAGATGAGAAGTTTGATCCATCAGTAGGCAGAATAGGATTATGTGGCTGAGGTGAAACTCAAATATCACAAGGAATTAGTTCATGGCATGAATTTAAAATCTTAATTATTTCCTTCTCTTCTTGCTTTAAGGATATTAGAAATATTGTCACAAAGTCTGATTACTACATGAAATTCTCAAGTCATGAACATTTCCTTGCAATGAAAGTGTATCACTTACATTTAATTTAAAACAAAATCTAAAGTTATGGAGTTATAGAAATATTTCCTTCTAAATTATGTTTTTCTATAATTAAAAATCTAAAATTTTGCAGGAAATTATTTTTCAACAGAAATAAGTTAATACTTTATGGACTTTTAACTAATATATGTAACTTCTTTTTGATTGGTTAAAAAAAAAAATTGCTCCATATACATTATATATATACACAACACAAGCACTGAAACAAGGAATAAATTAGTTAGCCACAGTTCTGAGATGTCCCTTTAATTCTCTGCCTCAGTAACTATAATTCTTATTCCAAGGTGACAATGCAGCATTGACATGGTTGTGATAGTTATTCTAAATAACACTGGGTGTCTAAAGAATCTTACATATTACATTGCAATCATTATATGAACATGTGTTGATTCCAGAGTATAAAGACATTTTTAAATACTTAATACATTATTGACTAAGCTATAGTCCAATACGTCTCTTAATTTTTTTTTTTTTTCCTTTTTTTTTTTTTTTTTTTTTTACACAAGATGCATGTGTAGAAGTAGTGGAAATAGCCCCAGAGACTGAGAAATTGAATTCACTGGGTGGACAAGGGAAATGGTAAGAAAACAGTACATACCATTACAAGATGGCAACGCTCTGTTCCAAGCTGGCTTTCCATCTGCACCAATTACACATGTTATAGTTGAAGGTTCAATAATCTTATATCCAGAATCACACTGGTAAGTAATAGTTGAACCAAGCTTAAAGTCTGTTCCAATTCTTGAACCGTTCATGATGTTTCCAGGATCAAAACAAGCTTCCCGTGGCTTTTCTGTTAAAATTAATTACAGTAAATCTATATACACTTTCAATTAAAAAAAAAAAACCAAAACAAACTATTATCAGTGGTTTTTTTCAGTCATTTTAAATTATTCAAAAATTGTTAATATATTTTTCTTGTTGAATCAAGTATCATGGATGTTTGCTAAAGATTGATTATCTGGAAGAGGAAATGATAATGAAGCTAAGGCTGAATGACTCCAGTAAAGTTTAGTATTTAGTATTTAGAAGAAAAATGACCAGTTCTAGAATTCACCACTTCTATATGTATATTAGTGACAAAAGGAAGACTAGGGAAAATATTGGTCCTGTCCAGAAAGAAATGGGAGACCTGGCAACCCAGGAAATGGAAAAGGCTGAGGCAGGCAACAAAAAGGCCATGTAACGACAGGACAAGAGAGAGTGGCTTCAAACTGAAAGCAGCTAGGTTTAGATTAGATATAAGGAAGTAATCCTTTACTATGAGGGTGGTGAGGTACTGGAACAGGTTGCCCAGATAAGTTTTGGATGTCATCCCCCTGGAAGTTCTCAAGGTCAAGTTGGATAGGGCTTTGAGCAACCCAGTCTAGAGGAAGGTATCTCTACCATGGCAGGAGGATTGGAACTAGATGATCTAGTCTCTTGGAAGTCTCTTCCAACTCAAAAGTGTTCTATAATTTTATACATTTTATATAAAGTACTGAATAATATACATCAGAAAAATATTAAATTATTAGGGAAAAACATACTGTCCATTGAGTGCAATAAATTTTAAAATATAGTCTTCTGTTCTTGTATATTTTATTTTTATCTCATTATAATTTTATTTAACTTTCAGTTGCATGGAGAAACTCATTTCACACTATGCTGAGAACAAAACATAGACACACAGTGAAAACGTGTATGCACATTTTCAATCGCTATCTTAATCTCTTTATCTCCTTTTTCTCAGCATCTCATTTTCTTTCCTTGCAGGCCTTGCAGACTTCCTGGAACAAACTGTTTTCCTATTTTTTTGATATTTTGTTTAGACAGGGACAAACAGTCTAAGATTTAATTTATGGCAATATGACAATTACTTTCGGAAGAAGAACCTTGCACACATGGAGAATAATGCATGATGCTGGATGACTAAATATAAAGACTAAATATAAAAATTACTAAATATAAAGACTAAATATAAAAATGATTTTATAGTTATTTTTCTCTCCTTTCTGTTTTACAGGTATATTGTTTCTCTATTTTTTCGATCTTTTTGTACTTCATTTTTAACATGCATATTAATGTGGTTTGCTTCAATTTTTAAACATAAGAAGCTGAGGCAATACTTCTGCTGCTGAAAAACAGATTGATAAAACTCAGCAAAGATTATAATTAAACCACGGACAACATCTGTGACTGGAAAAGAAACCAGCATCTTCAATGATTGTCTGTCTTTAATAAACAGTCAGCATAACCCAGTCTCTATCTAGTAAGATGCACCTCCTACAAAAAAAAAAAAAAAAGGCAAATACTATCCAGTAGGATTAACTCAAAAATACATTTGTAGATTCAAAACAATGTGGAAAGGAAAATGTATTGGTATGTATTGACAAGAAAAAAGAAGTGGTCAGGTGGTCTTCTTGGGTAAGACAGTTTCACTATTGTCAAACTTTTTTTCCGAATGTTACTTTTGATGCGCGTTTTCTACCTTTTTTTTTTTTCTGGAAGATGAAAATGTGCATAAGTGATATGAAAGAGATTTCTGGTTCCTTCACATACTAACAGAAAATAGTTTTTAAAACATACATTGATGCGTAAAGGTACTTGGCAGGTCAGTTATGAGTACATACAGAAAGAAACAGATTTGAGTCTCAGTAATTATGAAGTAAAACTTTTCTCTTTTATTTAGACTAGGATGAGAACAGTACCTTTATAGTCAATGGCAAATCCTGACATTCCAACAGAAGCATCACTGCGAAAAGCCAGAAACAGACTGTTACCACTGCTCTCTATTCTTTCAGGAGCCTGTGAGCCTTGAAAACTGCCAATTAGAGGACTGTTGGAATCTTCTCCTTCATAAATATGTAGAAAATCATAACTGGGTTCCATATTGAAACTGAAAATAAAGGGAAAAATAATTAAGTCTTCGGGGTTTTTTTTCTAATGAGTTAAACATTACTGTGACTGTAGTCGCCAATTTTCTACCTAACACATTTTCTTCTCCAGAAATAAATGTCTTTTTAAACATTATTCACAGTAAAAAAAATCACAGTGGAGTTATTTTATCATTGATATGAACACATTAAGCTTTCCAAAAGCCATTATGAATATCCTCCCATCTATCTTAAACACCTTTCTCAAGATCATGGAATCATGATTCAGAAAGGCTGCCTCTGACCACAGGACCAAAGGAAGGATCCAGAAAAGTAGCTTGAATTAAAAGTCCAGCTTTTAGTTGGCTATACTGGATGATACTAAACCCACCCATTGCAAACATGTTTATCATTTTAGAAACAAGATGCTTTCATATGGATAGACCATTATCTTGGAACTTGCCTTTGTTCTTACTCAGATGATATCAGACATGATAAACTAATGTCAATATTAATTCTCACTAAACCATCTATGTTATGCGATATTTAATGACATTTATATGTTTTACAAAGTAATTATGAAGATAATATGAATGGAATGTCTTTTGGAGGAATCTGAGGTGAGTTCAAGAGAAGTCTCTGCTCTCTGAAAGGTGGCCAATGTTACTCCAATTTACTAGAAGGGTGTGAGATAAGAACCAGAGAACTCTAGGCATGTCTAATCTCAGCTACTTAAAAGCATGTATTACTGGACTGCAACCTTTTAGAAAATTTATTGGAAGTATAGCATAAACAGAAAATTTCATTATATTTCTCATATTGTGCCCCTACAATAATACTCACAAAAAAATCTGAATGCTGAGTAACTGTAAGTTTCTTTCATCTTATTTGAAATGGAGCATTGCAGTCAATTATTTAGGCAATGCACAGAAATATACTTCTTACTACACCTATCATGTGACATCTTTAGCAGTGTAATTAGTGGAGAACTGTTCTTATCCACTAATCCAATAATAATACCAGAATAACAGAATTACTGTATTTTTATTATGTAATTTCAAATACCTTAGGATTCCATTCCTTAATTTTGTGTCTCTCAATAGTTTTAGAAAATAAACTGCAGTCCATAATTAAAGAAACTGGATTTTTTTCTTTGGTGTTGTTTGATTGTTGGTGTTGTTTTGGTGTTATGTTGCTTTTTTCCCCCAGAAAGGTACAAATATTATACAGCAAAATTCTCAACATGCCACCATCTCTTCCTAAAAGAATCACAACTGATCAACATTCCCCTGAAGTCAACAGCAATGTTACCACTCTCAGCTTTAAAATCACACTTAAAACACAGTATCAAAAAATGAAAAAACCTGCATTTGCATCCATAGATACAGCAAGCAAGATGATTATATAGGACTGATTCAATTAGAAATGACAAACAGAATACATAAATATGACTATATCCCTGAACTTCAACTCGTAAAAATCTATGCAACACATATAGGTTGATTATGGAACACAGATGAAATAATAAAAATTATGATACAATATTACCTCTTGACCAAGTAGAAAAATATTTTTTCTGATCACTTTAAGCGAAGTATATTTAGGCTGTATTTTTAAAAAACCTGAAAGAATTGACTTACAGATAGAATTTCTACTACACTTTAAGTCTCGACTCCTAGTTACAATAGCGTAAATCAAGCATCAAGCACTTCTACAAATTGATATGGTCTTTCAAAGATTTTTATTTGATATGTCACAGAAAGTTTTGTTCTTCAGGAACGTATTGAATAGCAAATGTAACATACGGCTATTTTATTTTTTTTTTCACATTATTTGGAATCAGTGATATGGCACATATTAGATATATGCTCCAGGAGGTAGCCCGAGAATTTAATTAGAATCTTTAAGAAATTATAAATATTGCCATTTTGAGATTTGACATTTGAAACCCTTTGAAACATTCATTGAGAAATGGTACCTTTTGAATATCAAGGCAATGACAAAGTCAGGGTTTACTTTTATTCTCCAGTCACATTCTTTCCCAGGAGGATAAGGCTGTGGATAGTTAGGCGATAAAATAACTCCTGCTGGGCCTGTCAGATTTCCTCCACATGCAGCTGTCACAATGTAAAGAGAAATAGGAATATGGTCACATGTTAAATTCGCAAGCACACATTAGCTGTGAAGTAGGAGGAAAATGACTTCTACATTTACCAAAATTAAAAATATTTTTTTTTAAAACACAGCACTTCCTCACTTCCTGTTAGCACAAAATTTTCTATTTTCCTCCTAAAAAAGTGATCTCTATTCATATTCAGAATGGTAAAGGAAAAAAATTTCTCTAAAGGAATAAAAATATGAAGTTAAATAGGAAGTCCTGTATATTTTTGGTATTATTTAATTCTGTCTCTAGCATGCTGAAAATTCCTTATATACTGGAAGTACTTTAAAAACTGGGAAAGCTCAATAGCCAGACTCAGGTTGCAGTTTCTATTGACCATAGATGTTGCAGAAACCAGTTTGATTCACTTAGTAAAGATATTATCCAAATCAAAAAGCAAAAATATTCATTTTGTTACCATGAATTAAACTTTTAAACAGCTAAGGAATCTTACTCTCATAGATGATAATCACATCTACGAAGTCTAACAAAGGTACATCTAACAAAAAAGCAAAGTAGTAAAGACAGGCAGCATCTACATTACCAAGTCAATTAAACTAAGAGAAACACATTTACAGTGCAAAACAGTTGGTACTAAGGATTTGGAATCTACACCAAACATTTTAAAGAGATTTCTTTTCAGGCCATTCAATTTATAAGTCAGCATACTAAAGTAAGGACTTTATGAAAATTTAAAAATTACATATAATGGCTTTACAGAACTCTTAAGGTTTCTACTTTTGTCATGTCTACACTAAAGATTAAAGTAATCTCCTTTCTCCTTCAAAGTCACTTTGAGGATATGGAAGAATAACAGTAACTATGTATATATTTTTTGCCCAAAGGGATTCTCTCTTTCTTTCTGTCTTATTTCCTTCTTTCTTTTAGGTTTGTTTTTTTGGGGTTTTATACTAGACTGTAAAGATATATGGAGTAATTATAATTGGTATCTTAAATTAAAAATATAAGTCTTCTAGACTTAGGTACTATATAAATATTATTTTAATTTTTTCTTTAGCTATTTCCTTTGTGAATGATCCCAATATGTTTAGTAAGCATTTTCATGCTGTTTGTACACTGCACATAAGGTATCCAGAAGACAGTACGCAGATCATTTTCTTCTCCAATTCTGTTACATGATATGGAGTCAGAGAAACTATACTCCATTATCTTGAAGCCTCCACAGCATTTTTACTTCACAGAAACAGAGATTGCAGTTGTTTAAGGATATGCTATTTTGGAAAGTGCCTGTCCAAAATGCCTTGTAGAAAGAAATAACATCATGTTTATTTCAGTGATATTGTATCTGGGATTTAAAATTGCCAAAGTAAGTCTTCATTTAATTATAAATCAGTAGGCAACAAAATAAAAAGGATTTTAAAAATTACTATGCCTAGCAGATAAATTTGCATATGTTGATTACTCCTAGAAAATCTACATTAATGACCTTAAAAATACAATTCAGCAAAACTTCTAAGCCTGTAATTATTGTCTACTGACAAGAACCACAGGGAAACCTTTACACAATCTAGCACAATGGATTCAGCCTCTTCTGGTGCTATGTAAATATTTCTAATTTATTTCAACAGCATTGTTGCTTGGATCCCCTCCTCTGCATCTACTTTTCCCCATAAGTATCCATCTTCCAAGGTATTACACAGGGTGAGTATTTAATCTGTAAGATAATTCAGAAATATATATATATTTTTTATATATATATATATCAGTATTTTTGGAATAAATAATGGATCACAGTTTATGTAATCAAACTATTATATAGAAGAACATTTTAATGAAACCATTTCAACATTAATTTTTTTATCCAAATCACCACTTCTGTTTACTTAATTTTATTAGACTTTGTAATTTTTAAACTTTTACGAAGTTTTAAGAATAAACTAAGAAAATTATACCAAAAAAATGCTGTTAATCAAGAGAACAAGACTGACATCATCTGTAAGTACAAAATAACTGAGTTCTGCAGAGATCATCACTCCAGCATGAGCACCATGTGCCCAGTAATTAAAAAAGAAATCTGATCTGTATTAGTCTTAAATAGAGACTAAGATCTCATCTCAATACCTATGCACGTAGGGGGATCAGGCTGCCAAAAGAATCGGTTATTCAGTTGCACACAGGTAATTTTAGCCTGCCCTTGCAGCTGATAGCCTGGGTCACACTGGAAGGTGGTGGTGTCTCCAGGTTCCCTGCTGTCTCCGTATCTAGTGCCATTCTGTGGTGTCCCAGGATCATTACAAGTTGATGCAATGGAAGCTGCAAGGGAATGATGAAATAAAAGATATAAGGTACAGATACTTACTTAGATGTAAGGAATAGATAGAACATGTTCACATTAGTATTCCAAGCAGAGGCAGTATTATTTACTCTTCAGGTAATGCAGGAAGGCATTTTGTTTCTTTACTTTTACAAAAATCTGCCCACTGAGATACATCATGATTACATTGACTTCCTGCCAGTATCTTTAATATAAAACATGGACTGATTTTGTTCAGTTAACACGTCAAAATAACTAGTAACTCCTTTTCTCTCTTTAATATTCTGGTTATCAAAACAAATTTGATTCCTTTTGCACAATAGGGTATCATGTTGTAAATAATATTGTTTTATAGTCCTACTATCCTGCAGCACAAATGCTCTTTACCTGTCTGGATAAATCAAAAAGCAGTTTATGCAGCCCAGAAGTTTTCATTTCAGGGGTAAGAAACAACTTTCTTAGAGATCATTTAAACTGAATCTTAGCAAAATATCTCACTTACGATCAGGCTTTAGTAGCTGGATACGGATTTGCTTTCTAAAAGAATAAATTATTTAAGAAGCAATGTTAAACTAAGCACAGCAATCAGTACGACAATGCAAATAATTCCCCAGAAAGTGGATACACAGATCTACATCTACTACACATTTCTGGAAGATGCCAGGTCTCTTCTGGCCTCGTGTTCTCTTCTACTGGCTTCAGGTATTCAGACATCCTGAGCTGCAATAAACTTTGCAGTCTTCCAAAGGAAAGAAGGTCCATCTTTTGAGACTAATGTCCCTACTGAATCGTACTCTGTTTCCTACCAGTCCTTACCCAAACATCTTTTTCAAAGAACTGACTACAACTGAGAACAAAAACCAAAATAAGAAGTCATAAATCCAGTTATGTCACAGTTGCCATAATGATACTGGTGTCTACCACCACTATGCAAACTTCCTGACCATAATAATTCATTTTCTGAATTAACAGCTGGATCTACTCCTTCTGTCCACATTAAAAGAGTACGCCACTATAAGAAACAGCATGAGCAGCTAAATGCTTGCAAACTTGAAACAACTACCTGGAAAATATTTTTTTTTTTCTCCCTGTGCTGTAAATTATCAGAAGACAGAAAGGTTAAAAAAAAAAAAAAGAGTAAAATAAGAAACAATCAACAACTTTTAAATTGATTTTATGCATGTTCCAGTGAATGGATGGTCACAGATAAATCACAGAAATTGTAAAACAGCTTTATGGGAGAATTCATGGATTATTATAATTAACATTTAGAAACACTTAGAAACACAGAAACTTTGTTTGACATTTTATTATTCATAGTTTTTTGTTCTTGTTTCCATTTCAAAACGATAGATCTCATACTTTGGATCGTTCCTATACGTAAATAAGTAAAAGACATGATAGGTTTTTAACTGTGGTGGACTTTTTCCCCGCTAGGAATTAAAGTAATAGCTGTCACTACTAATGAGTACCATGTAAGGATTCCCCAGGCACCACTTTGACAACTTACATGACACCCCATAGTAATGCAGTTTACTAAAAGCATGTTTGGCCACAAGGGAATGAAAGCATGCTCATGACCTCAGAGAAGTTTTTCCTAATTTGACAGACAACAGCAGCTCTGAACAACGGATTGTTTTAGTGCATATCTGGTAAAGACTTGCAGTTCTTCCAAATAAATGAGCACAAGCCAGCCTCTGTCATTAACTGCTGTCTTTTTTTAAAATATCTCTGAATAGAGTAATTTTCTTCTTAAAAGGTTATGCTATATAATATCTCAGCAAACAATGTTTTCCCCATTTTAATGGCATCAAGTATCCATCAATTGGAAAGGACTGATGTCTTCTAATATTAATTTCACTGTTAATCTCCATTTCTCATAGACAAATGTCTACATTATAAAATTTATCACAGATATTTATTAAGCATCAAAATATCCTTTACACTTTTGGTCTTGCAGCCTCAGAAGTTAGTTTATGTATTTGAAACCAACAACCTTTTTATTGTGCCAAATACACTTGGTCCTAATTAGAGCACCAACATTCAAGCACTGACATGTCATCTAGTAAAGTGAACATTTAGACAGACTGTCAACATTTTAACTTTCCTACTTTCCAAGTTGTTTTATGTCTCAAGAATCCCAAGAGATTCTGTAACTGCATGAAAATTACAAGTCTGATATTTCTTCATTTGGTATTTTGCAAATATCTGAAGGGTATAGAGGTCATATGCATTTATAAGTAATCCAGAAATTAAAAATCACCAGCTTTCTGTCACTGCTCTTCTTTTATAACATTTAAGATGTAACATACACACTGTAAAGCAAGGAAAGCAATAACTACTTTTTAGGCTCAAGGATGCAAAATCAAACTAAATTACATAGTTAGACTTTTAAAAAATTACTGAGAAAAATTAGGTTCCTAAAATGGGATAGCCAGGAGACAAGTTGTGAATGCCACTAAGCTGGAAAATAAGTAATTGCTTCTCAGCTCTTGCATATGTGCTCTAAGCCTTAAGGTTAGATGATACTCAGTGGCTTATATAGTAATTCTCTGGACAGATTTCCCTTCTCTTGCTGTCTCATCTGCTCAGAGCGGAACAAGCTTCTATGCGCATTAAAGATGGAACTGCATTAAAGATGGAACTACAGGTAGGTTCTAGAAGAACAGACAGCTGGGAAAACTGATTGCCAAGGAGTTTTCAGACCTCCAAATGTAGACAGCCACTGTGTTAAGCCTCCCTGATTCTAATTTAAGAATCTTTCACAATCCCATTTTAGATTTTACTTTGTATTTGATCCTTAAATTGTATTTCAAAGTTGATTTAAAACTGAACTGAAAATCAGTAAGAGACTGATTTTGAGAATATGACAGTGTATTTGCAGGTCTGTAGACCTTTGAACAAAATGTTAAATTTTTGGCTAATTTATCTTTTACTCATTTCTATTTTTTACATAATTTTTTGTTGGTATTCTCTTGTACCTCAAGGAAATAAAAACATCATCTTTATCCCTATAATTTTCACTGTCTGTGGTAACAATCATGTAAGCCATTTGCCGTAGTGTTGTGCTACAGACGCCATTTTATTTCTAGTCCACATGATTATAAAAACAATATAGACTTTTCTAGGCTTTTAAGTTGCACAAGCTTCCGCTGTTTAGTGCATTAGGTTTGCATAAGAGTAAGCTTGGAAAGGAATTTTGCATTCCAAAGCTGAGACTTACATGAATTTGCAGTGCTTTCAGACTAACTTTGTGATACAAAGAATAATGTTTCTTCTTCAAAAAGTAATTCACATAACATGTGTAAATGTACGGAATAAGTACTGGGCAAATTAGCATCAACAACATATTTAAATGCCATGTATTGTCCAAGGATGTAAAGAAAAAAGTAACCCAAATGCCCATGCAGCCTTTTTATTAAATTCTGGAGTACAGAGGCTCATAAGTTTAGCGATAACCACCAAACTAACCTACAAGATTTACTTTTGCTCGGTTCCACAGGAACCAAACGAAGAACTGCTATGCTCCATGAGGCTGAGGATGCCTTCCCCAGGCCATGGATGGATTAGATGATGCATAGGAGTGCAATGACAGTTTCATTACCATGTTTTCATCACCATGTTATTGTGAACATGAAATGCAACATTTATCAGCAAAAGACACTGAACTGTGAAACTATTAGGTTACAGACTTGAAAAGAGTTGAATTCTTGTGTCTTGTGTCCTTTTATTTTTAACAAGGGATGTCCTAATGGATTTAATTTTTATTGAATTCAAAATTTATTTAGTTAGTAGGGCAGATATGTGATTCTGCATTATTCATTGTAAATTTCTTTAAAAAGAGATTTTTGTGCTAACCCCCTCTCCTTAAAAATTTAATTGTGAATCAATCTAGAGCAATTGCATGATGAATTCTAGCAATGAAGATTCTGTCATGGAAATACTTCTACTACTTTAGTGTGGCAACTTAGGCCATTAGGCAAGTGATTAAAAGATATTTCAACAGTAAAGGAACAATTTTCAAGACAACAATACTCAGTTCAAGATAGGTGACACAATTACCAAGTTGCTCCAGACAAACGAATGAGCAAATGGAATTGCAAAGCTAGACAAAAGCAGAAATCATTGCTTAAGCAGATTTGTCATATTAAGCCCAGTGCCATTAGGAACAACTAAATAGCTGATAGTTAAGTTTTTGCCAGAGGAAGTAAGTTGTCAACTGATGTGTCAACATCTGACAGAATAATTTCCAAATAATTGTTGTAATTACAATTGGTGTAAGTTGCTTACTTATATTACCATAATTGGTGACTTGTGTTGTTAAGTTAAAGACTTAGTCAGGCATCTTTAGTCATCATTGCTTATACCTGCATATACTTCATGAGCAAAATTTTAAAATATTAAAAAAGTAAGCCAACAACAGAAAAATCAAAAGCGGACTAAACTAATTATACAAACGCCTTAGTGTTGTATCTTTGCTTTTAATAATACGAGTGTCCGAAGTTTTCTACGAAGACAGAAACATTACAAAAAATTGAGAAAAAGTGCTTTGCTGCTTAATTAACTTATTTAAGCTAGGTTAGATAGCACTTTTTAATGGTTAACTCATGAAAGAAGTTTTTGCAGCCAGTAACTTTCTTTGCTTAAAGAGCCAAAACCCAAATCTGCCTATATCCTTTTGCCAGAGTTGGTGGACATCCCTGACTTGTAATACATAGCTTAAATGTATTTAACCCCCAGAGTAAAGGTCAGTTTTGTACACTGAACTTCATTTTTTGTCCTTTTATGCACAACTAAATGGTAATTAGGTTTTAATGAAAAGCATTAGACTGATTACAATTAACATAATCACTCTTGTCAGTTCATGTCCTCACGTTCTACATGCTGAGCTGAGTGGGCAAGACAGGGCACTTTAACATTCAAACATTTTGCAAGATTCAGCCAATTATATTTTTTTTTCATTAAAATATGTCTAATTACATTTACAATCAACAGTAAGTAATTTATAGGTGATATCTTCTGATCTACCTTACATTACCCTTCCACAGTGCCCCTTTTTTAGTCAGACACAGTTATGACATTCTACAGTGCAAAGTGTAGAGAGTAATTAGCACATTCGCAGCACAGTAAAACAAGTTTTACAGATGAAAATTAGCACTTTAATGTTTTGTCTTTAAGTTGGATATTCTGAAATGTATATCCTTTATCTGATCCCATAAAGGGCTGTTCATGGATGCAGACACTTATTCCAATTGCATAATCCAGTACAGAAGCTGTATTACCAAAGGTTTTCCAATTCTGTGCAGTTCTGAACCTGAAATTTACTTCTTCAACTATAATTAAGAGTTAAATGAAATACTCATTAACAGATGCCACACTTGAAAATCCTTTACATGACACAAAGACAAAAAAACTTCAGCAATCACCTTCATAGAACTTGTAACAAAATGCGCACATCTTCTGTAATTGCCAAAAAAAATATTTCAGCAATTCAGAAATCTTTTATTTAGAGTTACAAGCTACTAAAGTACTGAAATGTCAATATTCTGTGCAGCTTCGCTATAAACTGTCCAACAGTTTGAACAAATGATGAATACTAAAGCATGTAAAGATTCCCGCTTAGCCAGAGATTGATTGCTTTAAATCCTTTACAGGTCAAGGCCACAGACTTGAGGCTCGTCGCCTCAAGAAGACTAAATAAACTAGACTGATTTTTAGATTAAATAACAAACCATTTATTTTAACATATTCCTTAAATCTTATTTTCTACTCCTTACAATTAAAAAATTAGTAACACATTCCACTTGTCAAGCAGAGTGAATGAAACTATTTTCCTTATACTTGAGCTCTTGGCTCTTCATCACTAACTCAAATTAATTCCAGTAAAACATACCCTGCAACTGTCAGCACGATCACTCAGTGCATCCATGAGACATTATACTAGGATTGGAAAATCAGTTATTCTATCTTAGAGCATTAAATTGTCTTCTACTTGCTATTAGTGCCACTGAAGGTTAAGGAATGGTTGGTAAACCAAACTGCTTAAACATTTCTGTCCTTTTAAAATCTGTGCATAAAGCTATTTTCACATAACACAACCTTAAATGTGTTGCTAATCCTGACAAGAAAAACAAAAAAAAATTATTTCCACAAATGTAAAACTTATAATGTTTTTTTCAAAAAAACAATGAAAAGCCGCATATTATATAGCACACTGGTGAGAAACTTTGAAAACATTTATTCTGCTCTTTGTCTTTAATTAATTTTACATACTTTTATAGGTTTTTTTAGGCTCATGAAAGAGTGTTTTGGGAAAGGCAGATACAGCATTCAGAAAAATAAAGGAAAATCAAGTAAATAGGTAAGTGTAAAATGCATTAGAGACTAGGAAAACCCCAAGTTTACATCTTCATGCAAATAATGATGACTGAAAGCTGAATTGAACCCCTTGCTTCTGAATGACATCATCTATGGATGATATGGATTCATGTGTGTGAATATTTCTACACACATTAACTCACAATTTTTCTATGTCTTGATGAGAAATACATACATTACATCTAGACATATAAGGATGGAATGACTCAAAGACAAAGATACAGTCTCCTGTGGCCTACCCTCAGTCCTTAGGTCAAAATTACACAGAAAAACTCCACATAGGCAGTTTTAAAATATTGATAACCTGTATAATAGTGATCATAACTCCTCTATAAACAGAGAAGCTTTCACTTTATGCCTAAAGATTAATTTGATTAGTTTAATATTAAATTTTTAAGTGTATTTCAATAAGGTAGAGTGTCTTCTATTCTTTAGCTTAATCATACAAAGAATGTTTAGGTCATAAAAAATATGCATCATGCAGCCAATGATTTGAGAAAAAAAAATCCAACCAACAAACTATAAACAAAATAATACATTGTTAGGTAATATTGGTGGGAATATTTAAGATTATCAGTGCAGAAGAAAAGTTCTGTATGTACAGACCCATTTTGACTTGTTACATAATGCTAATTAGATAATACTAAGTATGTCGTTGCTGTGGAAAATAAGGAATAAAAAACATAAAACATTCAAAGTGAACCCAAAATTCTCCATAGTTTTAGCAATTGGCGTAAACACAAAACATAATTAGAATAATATAATATATTTTTTTCTAAAGACTGCAGAAGTTGCAAAAGAGTTGAGTTAATAAGTATAGGAACAACATATAAAAATATTAAATTATTACATTTGAGAAGAAAAATCTTTACATACTTGAAAACTGAATGGAGAAGCCTGATTTGCTGATGAAGAAATCACTGTCAAATTGTAATGTTAAGGAGTTGAAAGTGCTGTGAATATCCTCCGGAAGAGCCGAGCCACTCCACTCTTTGAGAAGTATGCTGCTCTCAACAGGCCCATCCCATACCTTCAAGATGTCATGAGCAACCTCAGTATCAAAAACAATAAAATGCAGACTGCAAAGAAAAAGTGAAAGTACTGTGCATTACTTGTTAAACACAATTACAGGAAACTCTGAGCAATCATTCCCAAACTGTAGTTTTAAGATGCTGTTTAGGACCAAAGAAGACCTGGTGGTCCAGCAGTTATTAATTTTTCCTTTTGAACAAGCTGATCTTGTAGGAGTCATGCAGCTCTGTTTCATAAATGTCTAAATGACAGAAAATGCCATTACAAGGCACAAGTTCTCAAGACTTAACTTCTAAGTCTACAAATTTTCTTATTTTTATGATAAATATTTTCAGGTATACAAACTGTGATTTCATCTTTTTGTTCAAATGAAGATAGAAAGAATGCTGTTTTGCTTGAATTATATGCAATTAAAAAAATGTAGCAGCTACTGGACAGTAGAATACATAGCACGAGAAGTCCTGTCAGCATGGCATTTCCTTTCCTACACACAAAAAAAGAAAAATATCATAGATTGGCTTTTTGCTAAAATTCATAAAATATAAAACTGTATTATAATAAAATAATCTGTATTTATCTTCAGGTGAAGAATTATATTTATTAAGGTGTTCAGAAATGTTGTCTTATAAGTCAAAATGTGTGCATTGTCTCTAAGTCCTGAATGTTTACATTCTTAATGCTGAAGAACACTAATAGGTAAATATCAAAATGTCTCTTTTTTTTGTGTTTTGAATAGTAGTGCATTGACATTTCTTTATCTTATTAGTCCTCAACTGGAAGTCATTAATTTGAAAATTGTTATTTAAACAAAAATGATGCATTGAAATAAGCCATGATGGCACAAATTTAATATTTGGCTAAGTGAAACAGGATTACAAAAAACAATAACTTGTCATTTAATTATATTGTTTTACCTGTGAGTCCCTTTCAAATAAGAATATTCTGTGATTATGTTTGTCTTCCAGAGCAAGGCATGCTGAAGGCCTGCTCCTGAAGAGGTGGCTGGCCATCACCTACTGAATAGGAAGTAGAGAATAAACCCTTTGTTTTCTTCTGCTTCCATGCATAGACCTTTGCTTTTGTTTTACTAAACTGAGCTTATATTGACTCACAAGGAGATTTTCTCATGTTTTTTTTTCTCCCCATCCCTTCCTGCTGAGGAGGAACAATGTCAACCCACCCAAGACTTTTTCAGGGCCCAATGCGGGTCTTGAGATAACATTAGTTTTGTATGAAGGTGCTATAGCTATGGTAATTAGGCGTCAAGCTCCTGTGTAGGTCATGGAGTTTGTTGGTTTCACTGATTAACTCTTCATTTTGCTGAATTTGGGAACATGTTAATTCCAACAATGGGTCTGTGCTTTGCCCTGGCACTGATGGCCTTGCTGTGCTGGCAGAGCTATCTTGTGGAAAGCATAAAGCAATGCAACATTCTTTTCCTACCTGTGATGCATGGGAATTGTTTCATTATGCAGATTCCTGAGGTTCTTTTTCACCCTTTTTTAAGCTGTTTAATACTATTAATTAACACTGTAACATATTCTGGCGTTTGTTCGTGGAATTTGGTATTGTGCTGGTGCAAAGACAACTTTTGGGTGAGGTGATACTCAAATGCACCTTGAATGCTGTTTATCTTGACCCATATCCAGGGACTTTACCCCTGAACAGGCAAGCAACCTCGGAAAACTGATGCAACACATTATAGAAGGATACCTTGATTATGCCAGCAGCTTGGGTAGAAAAACATGAGAATGACAAAAAAGTATAAAACACTGAATTCAACCATAAATATTCAAATTAAGCACGTACCTTATTGTCTTTCCTGGATCTGCTTCAATAATCCAAGTGCAATGAAGATTGTTGTCATATGGTGCTGGGTAACCAGGGGACAAAATGCGCCCTGATGTAGCAGCATGAATTCGACCACCACACTCAGCTGCAAAATAAGCATGAAATTTTTAATGAGACCATAATAACTGGCACTTCCATTTTCCAAACATTCTACATTACTGTGTTTTCTAAAAAGTTAACAGAATGACCTAATACTTCTGATGTAGTGCACGTACATACAAACCAGGACATGTACATAAGTTAAAAATGAATACAATGATCTCATTCCTACCTTGTTATAAAGAAGTAAACCATAAAACTGTGATTAGGTTACTTAACTGACCAGACAAGTTCAAAATGTACTGAGACTACAAAAGCACAAGTTTAGCATTAGCAAGACAGCAAAAATGTTTCAGAAATTTTCCATCTAATATGCTTAGCTTTTCTAACAATGAATGCTTGAATTAAAACTTTGCAGCATTGAATTTTATAATTAAAATAGCTTTCTGTTTTGCTGTAATGTCAAAATGATTTTAGTGTAATGCTTTCAAATTACTTTATATAGCTTCAGGTTTAATTACACCAAAAAGCAGTAGGTATTGCCTAGCAATTTCCTTTGGTACTTAAAAATTTAAATGCCATATGCTTGCAAAGCAAGAGTACATCAGCAAGCTACGATTTGATAGTATGTGGCATCTGGTTAAAAATACTTTTAATATCAGTGCTATTTTTGTAGAAAGACCAATAGCAATGTTAAACATCCATAATCAAATGATTCTTATGTTGCTAGTTTAGGCATTATGCTGTTGTCTGGCCAGTGTAAAGACATACCCTGATGAAAGAGAACTGTGTAACAATCATGTGCCACTGAACTAAAAAGGATCAGTGATTCTACGGTTAAGTGATGTACCTGAATTTCTACTACATTTATAGTGTTACCTTACATGTAGTATTATTAAAAAAAACCTACCAAGAGGATTTATTCAAGCACAGCTGTACAGCAAGCATAGTAATCCAGAGGTGATGGATGAAAAACATGCCAGTTGGACCAAATAATCTATCAGCAATATTCCTAACAAATATTATTCTTTGTACATGCCACCAAGTCACTGCTCACAACCAAGTTGTTATCATGAGGGAAAATTACCATAGAGGAAAAAAGGGCCTTATTTACTCATCTATCCTGCTGTTTTGATAACTCAAAACACTACATTCTATATACAGAACCACAGCAGGAAGGAACTTAAGTACAAAATTTCTGCAAATGAAACCCTCTTCTAGGACTTCAATTAATTTCCATTATAAAGAAAGTTTGGATTGCAACAATCACTGTGGTAGATAACTACAGACAAGAAATGACTGATACAGAACTGTATTTACCAAAGAACTAAATTTAACTCAGTGAACCCAAAATTTAAACTCAATTTCATTGACATACTTGATTTAAAACTCCGAGAAGGCTCATTTAGGAAAAGAACACATCATAAAACTTGGGATGATGCATCATGTATTTCATATATATTTTTTTTAATTCATTTTAGGAGTAGATCAAAAGAAAACTTTCAGAAATTATTCTAAAAAAAATTCAAAAAATTTATATTCCAATATGCATAAATAAGTATATTGTAAAATCAGCACCTCAAAGAATATACTATATAAACACCTATACTGTAACTAATAGAAGTGACTTCAGTGTTTCTGGAAACTTCTAGAGAAGGAATTAAAAGAATTCACTGGTTTTCTTCATTAAGGTTTAGAACATACAAAAAATGAGAATGAATGCTAAGACCAGTATAACAGTTTATCAGTAAAAATTAGTAAGTGTAGAAGGTGAGGAATTTGTCTATGTATATGCTTGAATTTTTTGTGAATGAGACTGAAATGACAGTGAATACAATGAAGAATATAAATATCACCGAAGAGAACAGCAAATATCAAAAGCTGATCTAGTCTATGAGCAAAAATAATGCATCTCCACAAACAAAGATTTTAAGAAAACATTTCTAAGAAAGGAAGTGATGTTTGGAACTTCATGACAACTTCAGAAAAAGGAAAAAACAATTCAAATCAGAGTAGAAAAAGATAAAACCATCATAACATAAGATAAAACTGATGGAAGAATAGATTTTATAAGTCTAAAGGGGAAGGGAAGCAAGACAAATATTCTGCAGATATGTAACTGAGTTTTCAGGGATCTTCACAGTAAGATTTCCTGTGTGCAGAACAATAAAAACTACCCATAATTTAATGAAGATAACAGACTGTAAAAGACTGTTTAGAAAGAAACACTTTTAGAAGATTTTAAGAGACAACAGTGAACATTTGATTTCTTGGGGAACTTATTAATGATCCAGAAGAGATTTAAACTAGAAATGAAAAGAGGTAGTTTATACAGAACTGATGTAATCCCAAGATTTTATTTTAAGGAGAGGAACAAAGACAGTAATTAAAAATATATGCAGAGAGATAAAAGCACATAGAAAGATATCTTTTGTTTGAGCAGACAGAAAATCTGTTATGAAGACCAAAATCTCTCTCAGGATATGAAAAGAAAACTGATTATTCTATTGATTGAGGGACGTAATTTCACTTAGAAATGAAATAAGATTCTCAAGAAATTCTGCCACAAATTATTTCAAAGACTGGAAATAAAATACAGAAACCAAATCTAGTAACACAATGGTACAAAATCAAAGTATAAAGATGAAAAAAAAGAAGTAAAAGATAGAGTGGGAATCTTGAGTGAAATATAGAATCTTAAAAGCATGGATAATCTTAAAAGTACAAAGAAACTGGAAAAACAGGTAGAAATACATGACTAGAAGGAGCACTATGTGGTAGGAATGCAGTAATAATCTAAATAAAGTCAGTGTGAAAAAAACATACATATTGGTGAAAAAGTATTTTGAAGACGGACAATGTAAGATGTTCAATTGGAGCAAAGATGGCAATTTGCTTTAGATTTGCTTGAGCCTGGGTTCCCTAGCTTCTTCCTGGAATAGACAGGATTTTTTTTAATTACTACTATTTCAATTGTTATATATTTGAGATTTTAACATCCCACATATAGATTAGAAGACAAATCATCATACAAAGAAAAGGAAATAGGTAGATGGTTGGATTTATTCACCTAATAGACTTGAAACAAACAAATATTTTAGAGCTGATTCTAAGTCTTACTTGGTAGTGAACACAGGCACAAAAAATATTGCAGAAAGTGACCTTAGAGAAATTACTTCATTTAAATTACATAGGGAAATATGCAAAAGGTAGGACTAATTATGGGTCTTCTCTACAAAAGGGCAAACTTAGAAGAAAAGGAAGCCAACCAATTAAGCTGAAGAGCATGAGGACTTGAATGCATAAAGAGCCTGGAAAAGTCTTTAAATCAAAACCGGATGGCTGTTTTGACCTCTCATATATATAGAAGTAAATTTACAGATAAAATTCTAGAATCAAGTGGGGAAAATAACCTCTGCTAAGACAGCAGAAATGCTGTTCACCGATGTTTTTCTGGCACTTACCTTCAGCTTAAGCTGAACATTTGAAAGGAAGGGAGCTTGCTCTTTTGTAGATTGTAGGTTTGTGAATGTGTTCAGCAGGAAATAGGTTCTGGAATGGAGAATGTAGCCCCCAAAATGGGAGAAAGGCAGCAAACAGAGATCCTGTAGGTGAGGTGAGTGCTGAAAGCAGTTGGTGACCTGCCAGCAGCAGGCAGCAGAGGCAAAAACTAAGTATCAGAAGACACACAGAAGGAAAAACTCATGGGAGCTCCATGTGAAAAGTGAAGTCAGGAAGTCACTGGCAATTGCTGGACTGGAAAGAAAAACTAGAGGATGCAAACTGCCTAGTAAAGGTACAATGGATAACAGCCATACTGGTGTTTAGTTATTCTGCGTGTTGGCTAGTAATTCTCTGTTTAACATTTATGTTGGTTGTAATGAAACAAAGTTTTAGGCACTTGAAGATGTGATATTTCCAGGGAAGGTCTACCTCAAGGCTTTGACAGATGGGGTATCTTAGCACAGCAACAAGGACTCCAGAGCATACAAATGAAAAAAGTCCAGCAATGTGGGATGAAACTTAGAAATAAAGTTCAGAGGAATGACATGCTGAAATAATATCTCATGAAAATAGAAGAAAAAAAGCCCACAACCTTATTTGCTTTATGATCAGGCTTTCTTAGTTTATGGAGTGTTTAGACAATATCACTGCCTGTGATAGTATATCAGGCTCAATGACCTAGGGCTTCATCAAAACCAAAGCAGTAGTCTTCCATCAAAGGCTGTTCTATAGAAAAAAGTGTTTTCCAGTAGTTTTATAACCATTAATAGCAAGCCACCTATTTTAGAGAAGTTAAACTTCCACGTCTATATTCAATCTTTACTTGAAATTTAAAATATTTTTGCATCATTATCATCTCATGAAGTATACAAAGACCGAATATTTGGGTTTTTTTCCTTGAACCACCAGACCAATCATACCAGAACACTGTCACAATCCATATTACCTATGCAAGTAGGCAAAGGTTTGTCCCAAACTCTTCGGTCTCCACTTAAGCAGGTCATAATACTACTACCATGCATTGTATAGCCAGGATTGCAGCTGTATAAAATGACAGTGTCTACAAAATGTCCTTCATCTCGTATCTTGTAGCCATAATTTGGTATGCCAGGATCTTCACACTTCACTAGGTCAAAACCTGCAAACAGAAATGGGGAAAGTACAGAAAAAGACATGGAGATATAAATACCAAATAAAATATAATAGCAATATTATTTTAAATCTGATTCTGATGCAAATTATATTCTCATGATTCAATGACATTAGATGTATTCACTGTGACCAAAGATAAATGGCATATAATTTGGGTAAATCAGAAACAGAAATACTAGGAACTAATTACTAACTTGATATTTGATTATGACATTTGCTTATTGAAGAAATCATCTTATATATATTATTCTAAAATAGATTGGTGAGAAATTAATTAATTTATACCACTTCTATATTTCATTCTTTTTTATTCAGTGGGAAGGAAATACTGATCCTGATTTTGGCATGAAGCAGCTTCACCTCCTCACCTAAACTCCATAATGACGTCAAGAGATCACAGTGGTGGTAACTCAGGAATCTTGTGCAAAGGCTACTTCATCCATCCTAGTCTCAAGAAAGCCTGGCTTCAGTTTCATCTCTGCTGAAAGGAAGTATTCCCACACTCATTTTCAATTTGCATTCTCCTTTCTGGCCTACTAACATGCTGAACGGGATAAATACTTCTCTCTGTGATCCATGGAATGAGCAGATCTGCTCTGAGCACCTACTATTTTACACATTACTCTCTTCATTGTCTTCATACAGCATTGCTGAAATGTAAAGATGCATTCTATATTTCTTATTTTGCCATCAGTTCCTGTTCCTGGAATAATATAAAGAGTGGTTCCAAATTCATCTTTTTTAATTCCAAATTCTTCTTCATAGTGGAATATTCTTTATTACTGCCATGTCCCCAAACCAAAGAAGTAATTCTGACTCTACAAATATTTTCCATTTTGCTATCTTTATTTTACTGAACAGCTTATTTAAGTGGTTATGAATCAGGCTGTTGGTCTTTAGTTTTCTGTTTTCAGTGCATTCTCTACACGAGGCTGCTCAGGGAAGCTGTGGATATCCCCTCCCTGGAAGTGTTCAAGGCCATGCTGGATGTGGCTTTGAACAACCTGTTCTAGCAGAAGATGTCCTTGCCCAGGTGTAAAGCCCCAAGAAATTTGATCAATGGCACTTTCAAAAGGGCTTACGGTTGTTCATGTACTCTGAGTTAGATGCATGGGAGAAATGCTAACAAGATACCAAGGAGGTCAAAGTAACAAAAAAAGCTTTTACTGGCATCTTTAGAAAATCAGGGAGCTTTGGTGAAAGGTTTCGAGCAACATTCAATCAACATGAAATAAACACTTCTCAAAGCATTAATTTGGCCCATTCAACTTAGCAAACTCCATGCCTCATTGATTTAAAGTTTCTCAAAACATTACTCAAAATCCTGAGATGAGATAATTAGGGAAGAAAGAGAAAGACAGAAAAGGCATAGAAAAGGACAAACATAGCCATCACTCTTGGTTCTAGTGGTGTTCAGGCGACAGAAGTTCCAAGAGGGGGCAGGGTCAAATGTGCTTGCCTTGTGTCTTGCTTTAAGTGCCCTTTGGCTTTTCCTGGGCCCCTCCCCAGGTGGGGCTTGCAGTCATTTGGCCACTTAGGAGCTGGGTTAGGGGCTCCAGAGGCAGCTGTGGAACATTGCCTCCAGTGGAGCATTGCCAGGGATTGGCAGCCACAGCAGGGCTGGGATACAGGCTGGGGGAAGGGTGGGGTGTAAGGGGCAGTTCATCACCTCACCAGAGCAAGACCCAGGCTGCCCCTTGCCACACACGCATCCACACACCCACACACACCCACACCCCTGAATGTTTCAAGCCAGTAATCCTTCAGGCTCTCATACTATGGCAGGAGGGTCAGAACTAGATGATCTTTGAGGTCCCTACAAACACAAACCATTCTATGATTCTGTGAGGTCCTTCACTAAGCAGTAAATAACGAATCTACAGACAACCTTTAATTATTTTACAAATACACAAGCTAGAGTTAGTATCATATTTTTCTTCATGCCTTTCTCCTGGCAGTGAGATCAACCACGCTGACTCCTGCAGGGAATCTACGGATCTTTTCTTCCTGTATAGATGCTAAAGATATCCATCAACGGACATCACTGAAAACACAAAATATCTTTGCTTTCTTTGTTCATTAATTGGGCACAAAGGTTGGGATTTACCTGTTATAACTCAGGATTCTGAAAACTAGAAGGTTATGTTTGAAATAGTCTAGGCCACTTCAATCATCAGTAGAAAAATATAAATTTCTGAAAACCAATCTGCCCCTTATATCGCCAGATGTTCAGATCAGTCAGCTCAATAATCTCCTACAGACATTTATCTTCTACCTTTATTTTTAACTGAGCCCATACTCTTTCTTTATATAGTCGGCCAGAACTGAATGCTGTTCTATCACATAGACACTGTGTCTTTCTTTGTGCTAATATCTAGAGAAACATCACGTCTCAGGAACAATGACAATAGTCTGACCACAGTCATGCACTCTTAAATTCAGTTATCCTTTAAAAGAGCTTGGCTGATTATAAGTCCCTTCCTGGGAAATCAGCTATCTGTCTACTGTATCATGCCTGAGATTGTTTGGGAAAGTCCTAGACAGAAGGCAGCAAGATAGAGGCATGTTAGCATTTACTCTTAATATTTCATCAGTCTAAAGAATCACTTCCCCATACTCATGCCCTGACAATGCTTAGTTCACTAGCAGAGCTGTAGTCTTTATGTCAGCTGGAGTTATCTATAATCACACACAGTACAAAAGGATTATAGAGATTTATCATTATTCCCTTGCTAAAAGATTATTTCCATGTGAATATTTGCACACCCCTGCAATTTCTTTTTGGGAAAAAAAAAAAAGAAACTAAAGAGCAGCGATCATTTTAACTGGCTCTAAGAAATGATTATATAAACAGTCACATCTAAACAGTTTTCTGTCTTTTAGAGTTGAAAGTATTTTATGAAGTATGATTAACCTCATCCTAAGGAAGAAAAAGGTAGATTGGATGGACTGGACAATTCTAAAAATTTCTATTTCTCTACATACACTATGAAGAACCATGACATTTTGGTCATTCAGATGAGCTGAACTTCACAAGACATAGCTATATTTCACTATTTTAATCTTCTTATTAAACATACAGTGACACTTATGTAAAACCCTGAAAATGTAAGTTGTTTGATAGATAGCATTATATTTTAATGCTGATTTGACAGCATGAGCCAGTGTTAAACTATTTCTTTGCCACCAGTCTTAGACACTCTCATTCTTTATTAGGTATAATATTTGGTTATCAAATGCAGTGGCATGTGATTGACAGATGAAACTCTCCTGAATAAAGAATTTACTTGTGTCTCATAAAAAAAAAAAAAAAAAACCTTTCCATAACACTGATATATAGTTAGAGATTCATTCTCCAATACCTTGTACCACATGAAGAAGACAAGGTTGTCAGGGAGAGGTAGTATCTTTTATAAGATCAAAAGACAAATTTGGGTGAAATGAAATTAAGTTTTGGATGAACCAGCCTTCCTAGTCTGCTATACAGCCATCTTCATTAAAGAAGGTATCAAGACTGGGATAAAACTATTGTTCTGACGTGCTATGATTTCATGTACTCCAGTTAGCATTCAGTTTTGCACAAGGTGTAAACATACATGAAAGATGTGAAGAGTTAAAGAGATCAAGTCACAAGCTTTAGAAATTTGAGAGAACCTACTATAGCCTGCCTACGCTTTGTCTGTTCTTGCTTGAAACAGGACTGAGGAACACAATAGATATTTTTTGGTTTTGTTTTGCCCTATTAGTAGTTAATGTCATCATTGTAAGTCACTTATATCTTTAGGTATCCATAAATATAAAGGTATTTCATCTGCTTTGCTTTGTAGATTCCTACATGTACTCCAACCTTTTTTTTTTATGCCTGTGAACATAATTTTTCACCTGTCTGTCCCAAGGTGAATTGCCTACTCTTCAAGAACCTCACACTCTACAGATACTCACTGCCCTGCATTTTTGTATCTGTAAACAACAAAGTAACTCTGAAAATTATAAATAGGAAAACACAACTTTGTTAAAAACATTCTAGTAAACAGTGGCACATACAAGAATTTCTCAGCCTGTACATATGTCAAAGAACATAAAGTCTCTTCCAGAAATATGCAGATTTTTTACATCCTTTTTAAATCTTACTTTTAACATTTTTAAGACTGTGTGAGCAACAGGAGAGTTAAGATTTTCTGCCAGTTCGTTATAGACCCAAATCAAATAATTATTTGGGATAAAGCATTAGATAAGATGATTGTAGAGAACAGAACAGGTCACTATGTTAAGTACCAGAATTTAATTTCCTATTTTACAAACAATAAACTAAAAAATAACATGCAAATAAAAATATCTATATCCTTGAGACGCTAAATCCTTCAGCATTTGCTGGTTTATTAAGATTATTCAGACATTTCTATCAAAAATACCACCTTGATTTTAATTTCTATGTACTGATAATTCATGAAGAGTTCAGCAATACTCTTAATTTTTAGGTTTGTTTGCACAATATCATGCCTATTATTTGTATCTCAAGCTTTTTGCATTTCAAGAATAATCCCTTCAAAAACATCCAAGAAACTAATTGCTGGCATTTATGCCAAATTTTTAAAATGGCACTTTGAATACTCTAGAAAAAACTGTAAGAATGACAGTACATAATTTGCAGCCCCATGTTCACTATATTTCTCCCCCAGCAAGACAACCATTGTTTATCAGTAGATGTATGAAAAATTGGAGTATTTCACATGCATGTACGTGCAGCTCATCATGTGCAAACACAGCAGTATCTTGCCTTGTGCTCTTCCCCAATTTCTTCCCCTTTGTCTCATACACAAACCCCAGAACTTTTAATTCCCCTTTTCCCTGATGCTTTTATAAATCTGGAGTAATTTATCATAAAGGATCATATTTTTGTGAAATATCATGGTAGAAATGTTGCAACAGACCTTCAGTGTTAAAGCAGATGCCATGAACTTTACAATGGGGGAATATGCTTATGTATTCCACACAATCACAGTTTGTCACTCGGGTTTACCTGACATTGCAGCAAGCCAGCATCACAGAAATTCTGCCAAGATTCTTACTGCTGGGAAACATTATTGTATTGGCAAATTGCTGCCAATTATCTTATTCTTGAGTTTCATTATAGGATTGTCAGAACAATGAATGCATAAAAGCATGTTAAATTAACACCAAACCAGCCAGAATACATCTTGATGATTGACTGTAACCTCCTGGCATTATTCAATGGGATTTATTCTGTCACATTTGATGTAAATAATCAGGAACACAGAAATACCAGTTGTTGGGGTAAAAGTCATTGACATATCTGTAAATATATGTAGACTATTAATTACAACTTTTTTCAACTCATTTTAATTATGATAGGCACTGTAGCACTAGCTACATTAGTAAGCAGTAGGGTATAATAAAAGTAAATCTGGGCAGCAAAGCAGTGAAGCTGCAGATTTGATGTCCATACCATGTGCACTCGTGTTGTTTCCTTGGACTAGCTTTCCTGTCCATTACTGAGTGGAATATGCTACGTGCATCCATGAAACACAATTCTCAGTTCAGCTTCAAGTTTGTACCCTCCAAAGCCTGTCGTCAATACAAAGAAGAGCGTGTTCATTTTCTATCTCCAAGGGAAATTTTCAGGGATTCTGTATTGTAGAGTGTACTTATAAAAGAAGTTGACAACATCCCAAGGTATCTACAAATGTTCCCTTCACTCATTTTGAAAGGAAGACTACTGTTTACTTACTATATATATATATACATGTGCATTTACAGTGCACATAAACCTACAGCGGGTATATCAAAAATAAATAATCTGAACCAAGTAATTTCCTACTAGAAGAAGTACCAAGGTATTTCGAAACAATGACTCTCCTAAAGCCACATGAGACACATGAAAAAATACGCACCTAAAAGGTACATTAGCAACCCTTAGGTACTTGATCCCTAATTTGTGATTCTAACCTTGAGTTCAACGCTAAGACTTCTACGAATGGACAAAGAAACAAAGACACTCTGAACTGTGAGCTATGGTACTCATCCAAATTTTACTTCCTACACAAAGGTATGTTGATGCATGTTACATTATGACATTATATAAACCCACTGTTATTAGTGATCAGAATATAAGCCAAGAAATTAAGTTGCAGGGCTTTATTTCTTCCTTTTTTTTTTCTTTCCTAGTAAATCTTGTTCATGTTTTGCAAAAAATATACTACGTCAATTAAAATTGCACTTATGGAGATGGAAGATAACAGTTTCAAAAAAGAGGAAATACATAAACTGACAATAAAATAAATGTAATATCATAGCTCTTAGTATTGTCGTCCCTTGGTGCAAATTTGTTCAACCGCTTTTGACATTTTAGCTTTATTTACAGCTATGTTGAATTCATTACTGTTTGTCAATGCCATGCTGACTTTAAGCCAAATCATATATAAAACTGCCATAAAAGCACAAAATGCGTACAAGTTTTCTTCTGTATGTATTCATTAATTTTACAGGAATTTAATCATGATTTTGTGCCAGATTCTGATCAGATTTGCACTGCTGGGCATCCTGATGCTGCATGAATTCACTTTTAAGATCATGGAACCTTGGCTTCAGATATGATCCCGGAACTCTGTAACTGCCAAATAAGAATTTCTCCTTGTAAATTCAAAAGCATGAACCTGTGCTGTAACTTCTGTTACCCTGAACTCTGCTACTTTGTAGTAAGAACTCTAAATAGAAAGCCTCCAGACAAAAATGTAAAGACATTTTAAAAGAAATGCCAGCTGGGTTATTTTCAAAGTTTTAGATGTCTAATCTAAGGATGAATGGGTCCTTAAAAAATAAAAACTATAGCATGTAGATGTAGATCAACAGGATCAATAATCTTGGCTTGGATTAATAAGTTTATACTCATATAATTTCCTGATAATAATATTGTTTGTTAAAGATGAGGAAATACTATTACAACAAAAATACCATTGATTGCTGAGAAAATTTCACCAGCCAAGCCATGAGGGGTTAATTATTTGAATGCCAGAAGGGTTTTGCAGCTTATATATTAAACACCAATGGGACACCAAACAACTGTATCACTTGCTGTAATGTAAGTATAGAGTGGGTGGGCTCTGCACATGCCCATTGTGAAAAGGCACTGTCTTTTCTTTTCTGCTTGCCATGGAAGACAGAACACACAAATAATGTATAACTTATCTTCAGCTTCTTAAGGTGATGTGATAAAATATTTCAGGATGACTTCAAAAGAAGGATAAGTGCATACAAAAATCTTATTTCAGTATACACAAGGAAACATTAGCATGTTTTATTATAAAATAAAGATACTATGAAAATATTGGAAACACCAGTAACTCTTCCAGTTGCCTAAATCTGAAGTCACTTAAGCTCATAAATGTAGTCGGTATGTTTAACACAGAATCTTTTTGAACTACTAAAGAGTAATTAAAAGTATGAAATGGTACTTGAGTTAATGTTCAGAGTATATAATGGATTTCTAAATGCATATAAAGTCAACAAATACTCATTCTGCAGTTGTTGCATCCTAAACATCCATAACATAAACTATTTAATTAAATCTATGCAATTCAAAATAAGAGTTCTTGGCATTTTCATTCTATCTTGGAACCATTTATATGCAACTCTGTCCTGAAAACTACAACTGTAGGAAAATAACATGTACTGGAAAAATGGCCAATTACAAAATCTCTACCTAATTAGAATGATAGAAAAATCTACAGAAAGAAGTGTGTTTGGATAATGTAGCTACAGTGATGTATCAGAAACTACTGCTTTTTATCCTTTGGAAACAGAAACACAATCAATTAGCAATTAATTTTGACTATTTGGATGAAACAGTCATTCAATGGATAATACTTTCTAATAGAAATTTCAGCAATTCTTCTTAACGTGAGCAACATGTAAAAAATTTTTGTAAACCTGCAAAATATGTGAAATAGTGAACTTAGGACCTGTGTTCAATAACAGGTCTTTTGAACATAAAATGAAAATAATTTTTTTTCTGTAATTTTCTCCTGTTACAAAAAGTTCTAAGGCCTTTTCTTACTCATTTCAAACCAGGTTCTTTGTGTCCATGTCTCCTATTCAATAATTTTGTTCTCTCTTTCTCAGCTACAGTGTCCTCATCTACAAATAAAAAATTGCAAATTTAAGAAGTGAGTTAAATATGGGTAGACAGGAAGAAGAAGACAGATTTATATTATTTTATTGAAAGACAATATATAAACAACAATACTTAAGAGAGATGGGTATGCAAATATATATCCCTGCAGCGAGATGACTGCTGTGCATATATAGAAAGCATACAAATAAACTTTGCAATCAGGAAGAAAGTAAATAATTATTCAGAATTTATACTCCATATAAGAAGCAGGGATTAAAGGTGGAATTTCATGTAAGTTTAAGAATTCTAACTTCAAGTATCAACGAAGAGGTATCTTCAGGATTTCCATGTCTATGCCCTCTTTTATTATCAGTGGGACATGACTGATACAGCTACTACCTAAAAATATTCTGTAGGTGGCTTATTAGAACAGACTGGTCTTATCCTTTTTCTGGGAGAGGGGAAAGAAAAGCAGAAGAAATAAGATGAACACACACTTTTTTCCCCCCCTGTGTTTTATAGTACTTTGACTTAACACATATCAAACACTTAAGTGTTTGCAAATTCATTCATTTCCTCACAGTCTTTTCTAAAATACTCATCCTTAGAGGAATGAAGTCACCATGAAAGCAAAGGATGGATTAAAAATGGAAAAAGCATTGTACAAGCTCAGGAAAAGCAGTATGGCACAAACAGGACTGAAAGTTAAAAGAACCCCTTCATCTCCAATTGTGTAGATTCCTTCACACACTGACAGGTGAACCACATGCACACACCCCTGTTATTCTGGCAAGTGGTATTTTGCCCAGAACTGAAAATTAACTTCTCAATACACCGTGGTGAAGAACTGAGTAACAAGAAACACATAAATCTTGTCTACCTTTTGTCATCCTGTTTCAAGCAACTTTTCCCATCTAGAAACTTTATGGAAGCAGAAGGAATAGAAATAAATAGCATGCATCTTTAACTATCTTTGTTGCAAACAGTCTTTGCTTTACATGCATCCCTAATTCTGCCCATATGTCATGTATGCATAGTTTTGGCAGGGTGATTTGAATATGCATAAACTTTTGAAGGAATAATCTTAATTTTATTCTGAAATAACTTTCTTAATGTTTTAAATAATTAGAAACATTAAAAACATTAGCTGACTGAAAAAAATCTGTTTCCTATTTATTGCTAATCTCCAGTTATAAAATATGACTAGGTTTGAGGGCACCAGTCTTAATTTGTTGAAATGTAAACAGTTCCTTAATATAATAAAAGGAATGGAGAAAAATTCACATTCTTCATTTAAACTGTTAAAATCTTTACAAATAATTCTATATTGTTCTTGAAAATTCATTTTATTAGAAAGGGAAAAAAGTCAGTCAGAAGAAAGTTAAGACCAAACTTTGATCTCAGAGGCTTCCAAAATTTATTTGAAATGTCCAACATTATATACTATATTATATATTATTATATGCTATATATTATATTATTATATAGTACACCTTATGGAGTATATATCTATATGTTACATAACATTGTACTTTCGCATAAGAGTATTAGAAATATGGAACAGAATAATATATTCATGTTTGTGTAGCTTAAATTTTATAATTAGACTGTTATAGTTAATACTTTCATGAATTAAACAGCAAATCAACAATAATGCATCTAACAGATCTTACATCTGTATTGCAGCAAGGAGCTTGCAAGAAGGATTATGCCATCATCCTAGGTTTCTAGGTGCTGATGATTAAGAAAGAAACTGCTTATCAGCCTCCCTTTCCCAACAGATAGGATTGAGCCAGTAATTCTAAATGGGAAATAACCATTTTTCATTCAACATGAGGCCAATGTAGTCAAGAAGGCTGGGGTAAAGAACAATAGGATATTGGCAGTTCTGTTCAAGTGTTCTAAGTTTTCAGGCAGGAATTCTTGCTCATGGGAAAATTCTAGTAATATAGCAGTGGGAATAAATTAACAGAAACTCTAGTGTCTACTCATCTAAAACTTGGAAACGAGGAAATGATTCGTTGCAAATAAACAGGAGTCTTTTTGTGAAAAACAGAGGAAATGAGCAAACCTTTGGAACAAATCCCAGCTAAAACGCATTAAATCCAGCTGCACATATATATAATGACAACATCTATAATGGCTTCATAGAAATAATTCTTTTTAAAATACGACAGAAAAAAATTAGGTTGAGGTAGCAAAGAAGGTAAAGAAGTTCTGTAGTTCAAACCACTGCATTGACAAATTCATGGATTCTGTCCCCACTAAGGCCTCAGTAATAATGCTACAAATATGATACTTCTTTAATATAAAAGCAATATAATCTTTAGGCCATCACTCCTGAGATTATGAATTTAGCTGGAATCTGCTTGCAAATTTCAATCACATTTTTTAGCTATGATGAATACATCAGCAGATGAGAGAAAAAATATGCCTAAGAAGTCTACCTGAATTGGCATCACTGAAAAATCTGACTTTTATATAGATAGAATTTTAATATAAATGTAAAACACCATATGCATATGGACACCTTCATGATCTCTGCTAGCCGCTCTCTCTCTCACCTTAAAGCATAACTGCATTTTTTACTTTATAACAAGAGATTTTCAAAAGCAGCACTTTTTTTGATAATAGTTGTGAATTACAAAACTGGGAAAACCCAGTAGTTTTAAGAAGATGAGAATCTCTGAACCATACACAGAAAAGTCAGGAGAATTCAACTGGTAATTTTCAGTACCAAGTCATAATAACCTTTAACAAATTATCTTTTCCACATGTTTGATACTGCCTACATATCAAACCCTTTTTCTTCCTATTTGAAAATGAAGAATAGTTAACATCTTCCTTCTTTCTAACCCTATGCCCAGAGGGGTAATTCAGTAACTTAAAGATGATAATTTATGTAAATTTTGAAATTAAATATTTTTCTTAAATTTTCAGAGCACTTTAAAAAAAATCTATTCATTTTGTGGATGTATATTTGCAACACAAATTTTAATTCAAACAAAATCATGGTTTTCACTCCAAGTATTTTTTGAAGAACACAATTTAGTAATAATGGGCTATTCAGCCTCTACTAACACAGCATGCTACTACTGTTCTATTTCTTGTGTTTCTTCCGCTTCTCAGTTCCATTTTTGCACCCTCCTTTTTACCAATGCAGTCTCAGTTCTCCACTCCGTATACTTGCTCTATTTCTCGGACAGCCTGTCTGGCAATTTTCCTCTCCTACATTTGTATACTAGTCTTTTTTCCCAAAAATCAACTTTCTACATATGCTATGGTGCATTTCTTGCCTTCTATACTCCTCCTTATGACTCCTTGGTTTGATATTGCAGCTTCATTTATTCCAAGTTCCCAACATATCTATCTAGTCCCTTCTTTATCTCTTTTTTCCCTCCTCTCTAAGTCTGGCTTTTATGTTCCTGGTATTATAACCAAACAGCTTCATCCTCACTTTCTCAGGCTACCCACAAGACACAGGATATTGGTGGGTTGACCCCAGCTGGAAGGTAAGCCCCCATCCAGTTGCTCTCACACTTCCCTATAGTGGGATCTGAAGAGAATCAGAAAGACAAAAGCAAGAAAATGAATCATTCAAGACAAAGACAGTTTAATAAGTGAAAACAAAACAAAACAAAAACCCTGAACAAGTGATGCAAACCTAATCACTTATCAACAGCAGACTGATACCGAGTCAGATAATTAGCAACAGCTACTTCAAAAACATTTCTCCAGATTTTAATTGCTAAATATTACATGACATGACATGATGTGCCCCCATTCAATTCACCTCTCACCTTCTCACCCACCCTGAGCCTACCTGCTGGAATGTCACAGCAAGTAAGAGAGAAGGCCCTAACACCATGAAGCACTGCTCAGCAGTAGCTGAAGAATCACAGAATCACACAATCATTAATGTTGGAAAAGATCTCCAAGATCATAAGTTCAACCTTAGACCCAACATCACCATCTCAACTAACCATAGTATTAATGCTAAGTCCAGCTGTTTCTCGAACACTTCAAGGGATGATAACTGCATCACTCCCCTTCACTGCCCCTTCTTGACAACCCTTTCAGTGAAGAAATTCTTTCTGAAAGAAGAATTAACTTTATGTTTTCTTAACTGAAGAAAACTAACTCCATCCTGTGGAGGCCCATGAGCCTACTGGGGAGAGAATGACAACAATTCCCTGGAGAGATACACCTTGGGCTCTGGGCATTCCTCGCAGCTCAGAGTGAGGAAAGAAGCTTCCCCCATGGTGCTCTGCAGCACTATGTTAATGTGTCCCAGTTCTGTCCTCTCCATTGGCGCGTTGGCCTTCCCTGCCCCTTATATGACATGTTCTAGTGAGCTCTCCCTCCCCTGTCCCATTGGTTTGTGTAACCCCACCTATCCACCGTGGCATTCCCTATTAGTCCCTTCCCTGTCCACAGCTTCTGAGCATCAGATCATTGGATCCCTGATGCTCTTCTCTGCCCCCTCTTTCCCTGTACTTATAACCCTGGACCTCCTCTTTGTCTTTGGCCCCTGGACCCCTTCAGCATCACCTTGAAATAGAGCACATTGGAACACCATGCCTGGACCCTCCCATGTTTTCACTGCTGTGCTGCTCCGTGTGTGCGTGTGTGTGTCTGTGTGTCTGTCTGCTTGTGTGTCTGTCTGTCTGTGTGTGTGCTGGTGCTCTCGTTGGCACAAGACGCTCTCGGGGAAGGTTGCATCCACCACCACCGCGGACCACAACACCATCCTATCCAACCCCAATACAGATGGACAAACTGGTCACCTCCATCCTAATCCAGGCCTGCTGAGAAAAAGTATTTTGGAGTACTCATTCATAAGGGAGCATTTGCTCACGTAAGTCTATATGGCTAAAGATCTGTACCTTGAAGAATCTGGTAAGATTTTCCTGTGATGGGAAAAATGCAAAACATCACCATGCCAGCATTTCCATCAACAAAGCATGGGTTACCATAATTTTTCAAACAGAAGGTTAATACAATGCTTATACTCACCTAATAAAATGATTTACATTGTTTCTGTCTTACAGATAAAAAACTATTTGGCACCTACTCTGTTTACCAGAGTAGCAGCTTCATAGACGTCTTTAAATTCAAAGCTAAAATCAACCTGAATTATAAAAACTATTATAAGACCAATTATTTTCTGTTCATACAAAGTTTTGAGGATCTGGAGGAATGGGGACGCTATGTAAATATTGAGTATTTTGGAAGCAGAAGGCAATTTAATTTTCTGGGGGAGGAAGGAGGGAAGAGACTTTGATGTCATCATGTTATTAATCAGGATATCATAATTCTTGTACACAAGTGAAATGAATATTTCTAACAAATGTGGTTTTTTACATTCATTCATTAATTTTGTTTCTCAAGTCTGCAACTTTGACTTTCTTTTAGAATAATTTTTTCTATGCATGCAATATTCATTTGGGATTACATTCATTTGGGGTTAGTCACATAATAGTGCTGCTCTTAATAGGACCTGTGACTACATCATATGTGTATCAGTTAAGATGTACTAATTTAATAATATTTGTCCTTGCTGTCTTACATTTTTACTGCAGTGTGTGAAGGTTCTAATTGGAATAGATCTTATATATAGACTAGTTATGGAAAGGAAACTGGAAGAGCTTCTTTTCATTACTGGATTGTTCTGCTAAACTGATATCATACACCCTGAGGCAAAGCCACTACATTCCTGAATTTGAGACTGATTGTGTGCTAGAATAATGGTCTGAGTCTGCAGTTTCAGAACATTGTTTTCAATGACATTCTAACCTTTTCAATTACTGTAGAATAGGAAATGAACTAAATTAAAGTTCATGATTCTCTTAAATTAACTATTATGAATGGTTTCAACAATTTATATAAATTTAGACCATGGTAATTCAGATTCACCTTCCATGCACTAACTTCCACTATCCCTTGAAAGCAGTAGGGTTAAAGAATGATTATAACAGAGAACTTCAGCTGAAAATTAGAACTAAATCTTTAGCACTAACAGAGTACTATGAATGCTAAACCAGTGCATCATGTCTGAGAAATGTATTTTAAAATTTCTTTCCTTAAACTGAAAAGTGTATCTTCAGACCAATGAAGAGAATATTGTAAAACTACTAACTATGACATAAAGGATGATAAATGCAAATGAAAATATTAAACCACATTAAAAAGAAAAAATTCTATCCATGCACAATCCTAAGTCTGAGGTAAGTTCTGTGGAGTGGAGCACAGCTCACGGGCCTGAACTCTTCCAAAAGAAATGATAGCCATGGAGAATTCTGCTTTCAGAGAAAGAAATGGTCATCATGGATTTGAAATTTAAGGATGTTACCGTTAAATTATGACTTGTGCCTACACAACATTCATTTTCAAAAAGACAAATCCTTCGTGAGATTTTTTCCAGCCCTCATTTCCTTCTTAGCACAGAAGTGCAGGACAATGTTTAATTTCACATCACAAGGAAGTGGAGGATATAAATAAAAAACAATTTTTGAGAAGCTAACATGGAATCTCATTTTTAATCTATAGCAGCAAATCAGGTACAGGTCAGTGCCAGGCCTTCAGAAATCTAAAATCTAGCTACAGAGTATACCATAAATTCCTGAATAACTTTCAGACTTTAAAAAGTCTATAACTAGTTCTTCATGTTTCTGAAACACAGAGGAGTCTGTTGAGAGGCAGAATATAGTACTGAGTGGGCCAGTGCAGCCAGGCATGTTCCTACAGATAGTATCTGTCAGTATTCCTGGATGGACCCTTCCACTAACTTATTACAATATATTCTAAGGTTTAATCTGCGGATAAGTGAAGCTTAGGCTTCTATTATTTACTGCACAGGACTGGGGAACCATGAAATTGCTATAGAGAGCTAGATAAGCTGCTCCTAAAAAAGAAGATGTCTAGATAAGGTCCAACAGCAACTTCATGCTATTTCAGACAAACTGCCAGTGCAAAGCACATGGTAAAAATTCTCAGGTCTCAGAAGAGTCAAAGGAGCAATTCTACAATGGTAAAGGTCCTTACACATAATGAATAGAGACATCCATCATTAGGCACCGTAAAATAAATGAGTTTTGAGATTTCTAGATGGTACTGTGAAGGAAAAGAGTGTTTTCTTCTCAAATGTTTGGGAACTTAACTGAGAAAATTGTGCAAGTACAGTACAGTGCCAAGTGATCTGTGATCTGTACAAGACAAAATAGATCACACAGTAGCAGCATTAGGCGATACTCAGAGGGTCACAAAATATTTGCATATGACATGTATGATAAAGTGTAAAGTATTATTTTTTTTTTGTTTTTCCAAAAGCTACGAAAAGTGAGACTATATCCAAGGAAGGAGGATTAAACAGGAGGAAGGAAGCAGTCGTGACACAAGTCACAGTAAGTTCAGGGCATGATGAGTGAAAACAAGCACTGTTAAATTTCCTCTTGTGTCAGGACTGTGAGGGGAGTGGTTAGGCATGGCAGGGTTAGCCTGTTTGCTATTCGGAAGCTTTACTGAATTGCTACTTATTGAAAGTTACAGCCTGTTACTTTTACTAGACAGCTGTGTTTTGCTTTTTCCGCCTGTCACTGTGTGGCATCAATAAGACTTTGGTTTTATCTGAATGTCAATTTAACATTAAATGCCATTGACACGGCAGCACAAAGCACTGGCATCTTTGTATCAGAATGGGCAAATCTTCTAACTGAGCTGTGAACAGGAATAGCTGTGGGAATCCCTGTATCTAATCTCCTCTTCCCCACAAAAATAAGAGGTTTCTCAGGGAGAAAAGCTCCAGTCAGATGGAGGGGAAAAAGATCCCCTGAATAAGAAAACTGCAACTATAAAAGAATAACAGACATTTTATAAAATTAAAAAAAAAAATCAGCAGCTGAACAGCTGTCATGTGTCAGTTGTGGCTACAATAAGCATACACTTAAATTTTTGCATGCAGATTGCTACTGATGTCCTCTACTCATAGAGAATTAAAGTCATCAATTTATGTTGCCATTGCCTCAGCACTGAGATATAAATGTCCACGGTAATTTCCTCTGACAGCAGTGTAGAGATACCGGAAGTGGACGCTTTACCTTATTCCTCCTAACACATTATAAAGAAATGGCTTTATATAAACTTGTTGTACACAAAGTTGACAAGCTGCCTTCTTTGTTCCTCCCTTTTCTACTCCTCTGGTAGAGTCATGTGCAGCTATTGATCTAATTACTATTTCATTGACTTTTACTCCATATATACTCACCCCACCAATTTCAGGCTAAAATATTCTCCATTTTTCTGAAGTTGTTTCCTTAAATAAAGTCATTGTAAGTTTAGCTTTCACTCAAAATATTTCTTAGTTTGTCAAAACAGTTAACTTGAGAAAGAATACAGATGTTTTCATGGTCTTTTCTAGTAAAAAAACCCTCTACCTATCAGCATAAATCTATTTTCTTGAAAGCATCTTGTAGTTATAGATCAAAGAATAAGATAACTATCATCTCCACCTTCCAATCAGTATTACCTGAAGCAATTTCCTCTATAGATTTCATGAGAAATTTCATCAGATTTCATTTAGAACTTGAATCCTTTATAGATTTCCTTTTAATATCTGCTTATATTCTAATTTCTACAGTTTATACGAACATCTTGGATTCTGAGTTTATAAAATTTGGTTTTATTATGTTGGTAATGAGATTCTGAAAACAGAGATACAAGTTTTTCATCCACATTTCTGTTCTCATGGATCATTAGCTTTTTCTTCTACTGTATTTTTAAATTTAACATAACCTTCAGAATTCACACCATCAAAAAGGATGGAAAAGTAGTTGCACACAAATGAAATAGCAGACTTCCACATTAGTCTTTTTAATAACATTCTGCAATTTTACTTCTTAATTTCAATATCAATAATAGGAAGAAAAGTACTATAAAGACCAACAATTAAGGGCAGTTGATGACGCCTTGTGGGTAGCAAGAGCTCAGCAATCACATAGGAAGTCACCTGAATTAATTAACCTGATTTATTAAACAGTCACTTCTCCTACCTCTGTCTTATTATATTAACTATTCAATTTCATTCACTCCAGCATATATTTCTCATTTCCTTCAGTGAAACCATATTTTAGCACCTTTTAAATTTGTTTTAGTAATTTTAAAGTATCTGACAATATAGTTCAATCTGAAAAGTGAATAAATAAACTTCAGAGTAATCTTTCAGTTAATTCTGCTGTAAACTATTGCTTTATTAATCCAAAAAGATAATTGTCATTTTGCATTTCATGCATTTACCAAATGAAAAATGGACATATTTGTTTGGTAACTGAATTTTAACTGCACCAAAAAAATCAAAATCCATCAAATAATGAGTATAAATTTCTGGTATATCTAATCTCTAAGATGTTACTAGGATAGGACTTTCAGAAAAAGAATGTGAGTCAGCAATGTAGCCAGTTTTCAAAGCACTGCAAAAGAATACATCTTCTGGTTGTATTTTCTGCTTGCATTAATTTATGAATGGTGAAAAGTCCCACACTGAAGGATTTGGAAATAACAATTACAGGTGAAGGAAATCACCTGTTTAGATGGTCACTGTCTCAAAATCTATTATACTGAATTTGGTTTCCTGAAAATACATGTGAGAAGTAAAGAATTGGTTTGTATTTCCAACTGGGAATTGTCTCATGTGAGAGGAAGTAGGAAGAAAAGTCATTACAGATAAGCTTTTCAATATCAATGGCTACAAACTGATTACATATGATAAAATAGACACTTGGCAACCAAAATAAAAAAAAAAGTGAAGTGTTATCCAGACATACGAAAGTAAATTTTGCCTCCCTACCTGCTACAAAAATTACAGTTAGAAGACTATGTCAAATTCTGTCTACACACTTCAGAAAATGCTAAAATGCTTGGAAGAATAGAAAACAGAGTTTAAAAAATAATCAAACAGTCAAAAAAAGCCTTAAGACATGAATTATTTTATCTTATCTTATACAGAAAAATATGGTGCAGGAGAGCAAATCTTAAAATAAAGTGCAACAAAATCAAGCAATTCAATGTAAAAATTAGACAAAATTCTATTTTTAAGTAAAATTACTTTCGTAAACAGTAGGTGGGACTGATCATTGATGCAGGATTTGAAAGGAACTGATTTGAGACCCTTGATATCAGAGCCCTTAAAATAAGATTGTTTTTAAAACAGATCTTTGGTTCCTTTTCTTCCAAAGGAAAATTTCTACAGTTTCTCTAGTCAAATTAGAGTAGATTTCCCTAGTCATTCTTCAGTAGTTCTGTAAGAAAAAAATCTGAAAGGTTATTCCACAGCTTGCTCCAAACCAAAGAGAAAACATCAGATGTACTTCACTGAGCAATTCTGATTCCATTTCTGTGACACACTATGTTGAGGTGCTCTGCTCTGCAAGATTCAACAGCAATTCATGAAAAGTAATGTATAAGATAATAAATTGAAAGTAAATGGAACTTGGAGGTTCCTTGAAACTTGGAAAAATATCTCTTTATGTGTGTTGGAAACAAACTAGTTATCCCCAAAGGTATTCCCCCACAAAAAAAAATCACTGTTTTGCGAGCAAAAATTAATTCAATTAATTACATACAGTCTGTGGGACAAGTGCATTGTTTGTCAAAACTTGTTCATTCCAGTCTCCTTCCAGTATACTCCACTTTGATCCTGACAAGCAGACAGGCCAGATTAAGAGTGTACACCCAGGTACTAAATTTTTCCTCTTAATTTTCATTTGAATTCTTTTTTTTATTTTTTTTTCTTTTCTTTTTTCTCTTCTCTAGGTTTACTGGAGAGATTGAACTTGCCATTTTCCATGAGTTTCTGTACATTTTCTGCTACAGTTAAACAACCAATATATTCAACCCATATATGTCACAACACCACTAATAAGACTTAAAAATAATCATGCCTTCTAAGTCTAAAAACATACAAATTTTCTTTCAACAGTGTTTTTAAATTACTAACACCTATCCAGTCATGTAGACAAGTAAAGCTCGGTCTCTTAATCACAGTACATTCTAGGAAAGTACCTTCAATATTCAAAAAGAAATCACTACAGCTGAGAAGTACACACTTCCCTGCAAAGCAATCAATCAGATCATATTTATGAGCCACTTACTTGTATAAGTCAGCTGAAATCCTTGGTCAGTATCAGATCCATTGGTATTAAACTCTATCCACATATGGTTAGAGGTGCTATTAAGAATAACTCCCATCATGTCATTTTTGGTAAAGACTCCAAGAGACCGTGAAGAACTGTCTTTTCCATCATACACCTTGCAGAAATAAGAGCATGAAATTGGACATCAAATCTAAATATTTGAACGATTTTCATTTACACAGTAATTCCAAAGTTAGCAAGGTATTGCCAATAGTTTCTCCAAAACCTTAATGTATCTATTTTGAGAAGTGTATACCTCTGGGTTATACAGTTCATTGAAATCTTAAATATTCTGTCCCCCTTAAAGTGTTAGTCTCTTGCCTTTTTGGTATTGTGAGCTCATCTTGAAAGAAATTAATATTTATATGCAATTCTACCTTCTGAGGTTTTGCAAACTCAGATTGTTTTCTGGAATATTCACAAAGGCCAACAGAAGTGTAAATTCTGAAATCACCATTGAAGGTAAACCCTTACAGCCTACCCTGTTCTCTCCTGTCTGGATATATCAACAGCAAAAATGAGATATTTAAGTCAATCCGTCATCTTTTATCTCAGGCTCTAAGCCTGCAGCAACTTTGGCTTACTATCAGATTTAACAAAGACTGATAAGTTTTCGAAAACATATGTGAGTCTATTTCCAAACTAATTGTAGAGGTGTTCTTATTTGCCATGTTACTTTACTGAAAACTTTCAACCATATCAACATACCTACTTTTTCAAATCCTAAAATTTTTAAGAATGCCCTTTTGACTGTTCACAAATACAGGAGAGGTACAAACTCTTGCCAAGGGGGTAAAAAATTATTTTTTTTCTTATTCCAAAACCTTGAATGACACAAAGTGCAAAAATAGCCTCCTGAAGTTTTGTTTTGTTTGTTAGTTTTTTTTCTCAAGATGAACTTAAAAAGCTAATTTCTTCTTTAAATTAAATAAATCTCATCTACTTTCTTGTGGAAAAATAAGCAATATAAAGTGTGTGAATACACACCATACATGAAATGTCATGTAAATGCTTATACAAAAGCAAGAAATGGATTTGAGCAGCTGGTATCTGATATGAAGTGAAAAATAATTTGCCCTTATCTCATGTGTCCTAGAGTGACTAGAGACAACCAGCACAAAAGCTACAATTACATTAAAGCACTGCATCTTCATCCCTCCACTAGCAGACCTTGTGGTACAGTGCGGATTTATACTGATTCCAGGGAGAAGCAGGCATGACCCATTTAATAATCTGAATTGCTACATCTGAGTCACAGGCAGTTTTTCCTATTTGAACGCCAAGATAGATCTATTAACAAAATTTAGAAATGTTTCTTTTCAGATGAAAGACCATTGCAACGTTTGTAGGTGAGGATCAACAATTAAAAACAGTTCTGTTTTTTCTGTGGAGAAAACACCAGCATGCCATCCATAGGTAAATGTCTTGAAAGTACCATGGTTATCTCAAATGTCATTAACCAAGTAAAATAATAAAAACAACATGCATAAAGATTTTTTAAGACAAAAGCGTATATTTACTTTTATAAACTTACATAGATATAAATAATTACTTATTCTAAAAGAAACTTTTGAAAAATAGTATATTGTACTAGCCATTGATAGAAGAATACATTCGGTCTTTATCATTGATGCAAAGATTGTCTTCTACCAAGGCACACAGATGAGATGTCTCAAAAGATACAATCCATTTTATTTAAGGTTCATGCAAGCAGTTACACATAGTTAAGGTCCACCTCTTGGAAGAACTATAACTTTAGGCTATGCTAAGAGTATCTGAAAAATTACTCGCAAGCTTCTAACCATTGTCTTGTGACAGAAGTACAGGTCAATTTCATGGACAGATTACACTTTATTAGAGCTGGAAATCTATTGGACAAAGTAAAGAATCATTTGGACTCCATAAGATTTATTTCTATAGATATATTACACTTGATCTGGAAGATAATACTTGAAATGGAATGTTCTAATAATTGTCATTAATTAAAGATGTTGTCTATGTTTAAAAAAATATTTTTATTCACCTATAAAACAAAACAAACAAAAAACTCCACAGCTAATGATTACAGACATCTTGTTTCAATAGTGTTCTACCTCACTGACTGTTAAGAGATACTCTTCCTACTTGAGGACTAACAAGTTAAATAATAGAATCCCTCAATATTAATCCAGACCCAAATGAAAAGAGTGTTTCATGAAATTAAAATTATATACAAGAGGTCTTGTGAAAACAGCTGTAAAAAACAAAACAAAACAAAACAAAACAAAAAAACCAAAAAGAACAACAGCAACAAAAAAAGGCTGGTACAATTTTTGGTGACACTTGTCCATCTGTTGTTCACATTACAGACATAACCAAGTACATATCTACTCCAATAAGTGAAACATCGTTAGTGAACAAATACAAGCACTGCATCTCCCTTGTCCACACTGAAAAGTTAGTTGACCCATCCTAGAAAAGAGAATGCTTCTTTACCAGTATTTGTGATGCTAATTAATGTGGACCAAGGATCATTCCCAACAGCCAGCTTGTGTACAACCAGTGTGCATGTCATATGCCACCAGTTCCAGAGGCACAGAATACAGTTAATAAACTAGTCTAGACTATTTATCATTATTCATTCATATTTATTGCATACATTTAACTTATTTAGGAGAATCCATTTGAAATATAATTTGAATATTGCAATTACAATTTGCTCAGTCATGAAGAAAAAAAGAAGGTCTATTTGGCAAAAGAGATGAAAAAAAGGATATTACATTCTGCTTTTCCTCTTACCTTTGACAAATTCACTGGAATTGCATTATAAAAATTCTGGCATAAGTAGCTACTTTAAAGAACTATGAATCTTCAAGTGGCATTTATAACAGGGAGACCAGGAGGATGAAGTGTTAGTGAGTGAGAAAGGATAAGATCTAAAATAAAGAGATAATCCAAGAATTCACTTTTGTCGTATGTCCTTCAAAATGGTGAAACTGTTTCTGTTACTTTACTTGAATTTAAATTTCTATCCCACTAATTCAAGTTCAATTTTTTTCATAGCTATAGAACATTTGCCCACAAATTACAGACATTAACCTGCATGTATTCTTCTTGAGAGAAATAGGTTTGACCCTTCCTCATGCACTAGTCTTACTGATGCCAGAAATACTTTTGCAAATTATATGCCATTTCATACACTCTACAGCCTCAATATCCAGTCTCAATATTCCCACTTGAATACTGAGCTGATATATAGAGCTGCAGATCAGTTTATATTTTCAAGGCAAGTAATAGTGACAAAGCAGAAGTCAAGTTGCCACAAGTTGATTGTCTACATGATATTTATTGTCAGCGCATCCCTGGAACACATTTAATGCAGACTTACCTTCACAAATCTTCCCTGAGAAAGCATAAGTGCAGGAGCTGCATAGGCCAGGGACTGTTTCTGAGACAGAGTTCCAGTGAGCCACCTTATTGTGCAAGATCTGAGAATTTAACACTAGAGGTGTAGTCAAACTACAGCAGAAGCTGGTCTTGGGGGCAGTGGGGAATGATCACAGCGTTGTTTGGAGCTGTGTTTAGGATTAATTTAGCCAAAGCATTCAGGGATGCCTCTTTTTCCCTATTTTTGGGGAACTGAAAGTGTTTTTCTTACTTGGGTTAAAATATGCAGACAAAAGAACAGGATAGCATTACAGTTATTCATGAGGAGAAATGCTCCAAATAACATTGCTAATGTATCTGCACCTGCTGTGGGAATGCACAACACTCACCTGAAGGAGAAGGAAATGCTGGCTAGAGTTTCTTGATGTTTCTTGAAGTTTCTCATTTTGACAGTAAAAAGAAATTACTTACAACTAAACTTACCCAATTTCCTTAACTGCAGCAATTTTATAAAATAAAATCATCCCAGAGGGGCACGCTTTTAAAAAATTCATTTGGAAGCTGGGCAGGCAAGGCCTGTATAGTTTGCTGACATTGCTAACATTCTGAAATCCTTTCACTATATCCTCATGGAGTTCATAGTGATCCTACCTCAAACAGTAATGTTATATGCTTTGTCTGGCACTCCTCGTGGGTTAATCTTGAGATTATTATGTTATTATCACAGGCTTTTATCGGCCCTCTTTATCATGCACTATTGGGCAGCATTTTTGGCCTTCTCTACCTACGCTTCCCCACTGTTCCCCCTCTGTGGCCATGGCTCACTTGTGCCCTGCGGTCGGTGGTTGGATCTGGCTGGAACCGGCTGTATCTGGCTGGAACCGGCTGTGTCCAGCTGGAACCGGCTGTGTCCAGCTAGGGCAGCCCCGGCCTCCTGTCACGGAGCCACCGCTGCTGCCAGGGCTGGGCATCCACAGCCAATGCAACATCATGTACATACAGATTTTTCTTGTAAGACAGAGTGAGGTATTGAGCCAGGGAAATGCCCTGTATTTCAGCATGTGATAGATGAGTAATGCCATGGTTGACTCTCGCAATTAAAAGGTAAATATCATGTATCTATGTGAAGAGAAATTTTGTAGATTTATAGTTATGTTTTACGCCTCTCACGTTGTTCCCACAGGGTGACCTGGGTAATTGGGACATTTGGGAGGGTCAGCTTATTACTATGGAAACACCTGACCTCCAATCAAGATGTAAGGAAGGAAACTCCACCACTGAACAGAGAAGAGGGAGTCGATGGACAGAACTTTGGGAAGGGCTAAAGGGTTAAAAGGCGAAACCGCCATTTTTTGGATGAGCACATGTTGGGAAAAATCCTTCAGTCTTCTGTTGCATTTTTTGATAAGGTTTTAATAAACCTTTTAAATTTTTTGGAAGTATCATTTCTCACAAGGACAAGATTTATAAATATTCTTAAGCTTAGTGCATCCCTTGCAAGCTGCCAGCAAGGCTTCCTTCTTGCAGCTTCCTTCTGTTCAGCACAAGATAGAAGGCTGGGATTTATAACATATTTTGCTCATATTTTGGGTGCAGAAAAGCAAGCAGAAAGCCAGCTTTGAAGTCCATAGCCCTGCCAATGTGCTGATTGCAATGGAAATACGTAAAAGGACATCCTGGCATGGGAATGGAGAGGAAATAGACTTTATTTTCATGAATTAATTAGTGGAGGAGAGCTTAATTGTAGAAATGGAAGTTGTGCTCTGGCAACTAACTCAAAACCAGAGAACAGTCCTTGCAGTTCAGACATCACCACAATTTTGCCATTGCTTCCTTTGGATCCTCTGAAGTGTTGTGCCAAAAGAGCTATAAAAGAAGAAAGTATCTAACAGGTTGCTCAGAACAGCTTTGTATCAGGCAAATCTTTCTTCTATCTCCAGGGAATATTGCTAAGTACGCTGGACATTACTCATGAGATGTTCTGAAGGATAACTGAGTTTCTTGAATGTTTCTTTAGGGTTTTCTAAGGGATTTTTTGTTGTAGATGGTTGAGTAGTTTATTAAATTATTTATAAACCAGATATCTGCAAAGCTTCTGGGAGAGTTATATACCACATTCAGGCAACTCAGCGGGCAATTAAGCTCTTTCTTCTCTTCTGCATCTCTTCAGAGCAAAAATACTTTTGGGGATGTGCACTGTCAGACCACAGATAATGGGAGCAAAGGACAATACAGACCACATATTTTGTCCACCTACTCAATTCCCTTTGATCTAAAAGCAAAACCAAGGTCTTGCAGTGTTTTATACATGGTAGCATTTATTATCAACATTTTTGTGGGTAGAGACACAGAAAATGCTGTTCTTTTGATTGTAGCTTTCTAATCTATAAACTAAACGATAAGATTTGCTTATTTCATGGTCAAATGAAGACTGTATTTGTTGAAAGGAACAGATATAATAACAAAGATATTAAAATGAAGACTTTTTTTCCTCCCCACCTTCATCTTATCTCTAAATGCCTTGTTTTTTGCAGGAAATGAATTGTCACACTTAATTACAAAAGGAAGCCCTTAAGATGATGAAATGGAATATAGCCACCAGTATTTGATCCATAACAATTATATCTCCAAACTCCTTGTGAGAAGCACTCAGTGCAAATTTAAAAAATCAAGTTTGAAATGTAGACAGCAATTTCTAACATGTTAAATGGGTTGCTGGGAGATATCCAGAAAGGAAATTGCTAACTGAATTCTGAATACTTTATGATTTTAAGTATTAATTAACCAAAAATTTGGGAACATAAAATTGAAAGACTAATTTAATGTATGGCCAACACTTCAGATGAATATCAGGATTTTCAGTACATAGAAGAATGCAACAGCTACTATTAGGAAAAGACAACTTATTACCATGCTGTAGAAAAGCACATGCCCAAAATCTATCTATATTTAGGCCGTATTTCAAATGTTGCCTGCAATGTAAAAGAATAAAAGACAGCTTCTATAACTACACTTTTAGTCAATATTGCAATGTTAGTTTCCATTTAGGGAAAGAAACAAAAATCCCTGGGCTACACTTATAAATATTGTGTGAAGAAAAAAAAATACTAGATATTCAAAATCCAAGTTCAAATTTTACATTTCCTTTTAAGATTTAAATAACTTTAAAGAGTCTAATACTTCCAGAAATGTAATTGAAATCAAAATGTCTCAGATAGTTTCTTTCAATCTAGTATAAATCATTGAAGCTAGTATAAAGGCAGTGGTGCTACCCACCTATTGGATATGAAAATAGAGATAACTGGCATTGGAAACAGATTTATTCATGCAATGTGAGTATTTAGCATAGAAAGTGAAACCATTTTTTTTATTACCTTAACAATATCTCCCTCATGCAGCTGAAAGCTCCTGGCTCTAAGATGGATCCCTTTTCCAGCCTCAGTTTCAATTTTATAGATACATTCATGGTTGTTGTCATAATTAGACGGAAAATTTGGAGACAACAATGTTCCTTCATTTCCAGAGACAGTTGCTCCACATTCAGCTAAAGAAAATAGACACATTAAAACAAAAGAAGTGAATTATCCAATTCAAGAAAATATGAGCTATTAGCAATAATATTTAGAGTCTATGAAATCTCTAACAGACTATCTAGGAAAAGTATATTTCTATCAGGTCTCATCTGTAGGACCAACTCCTAGAAACCCTATCAAACTTGCCATCTCCTGCATTTCACTGAGTCTGCTTATTATGTGCACTTATGTGCTTTTACCTTCAATTATCCCCTAGTCCTCCCATCAGACTAACCAATAATGGAGGTTAGCCTGGATACCATAAAAATTGAATGCTTTATTGAAATACAGTTATTGTGGTAACATTTTAAATGAACATAATATTGATTTTATCTCAGTATTCAGCTTTACAAATAAGTATTTTTAAAAGCAGACAATAAGCTGACAAAAAAAAAACTAAAAACAATCTGGTACTAAATCAAGAGCATTCAAACATGTTTTTCTCTACCTGGAAAAAAAACAAAATCAAAACCAAAACCAAAACATAAACAAATAAAAACCAAACCAAAACAAAACAAAACCTCAAATCAACATTTATTGACATCAGTCAGTGCCAAGGAGACAGATCCTTTCCTTTCTGGGTAAAGAGTAGGTGAGTCTTTTTCACAGCCATCTGTAGTAACCACCTATTGACATTTTCATTAGACATTTCTTGTTGTAGCTCCCCAGTAAAGAAAATAATACACTAGGAGGAGAGGTATGTTCCAGATCGTGGACTCAGTTTGAATTCTAAATAAAGACTAATAAAATTATGCCACATACGCAACATAAATTCTATCACATAGATGAAAACATCTAAACAGACAGCATATAATATTGTTGTACTGTTAAAATAGATATTAAAACCACTTAAAAATTACCTTAAAACCTTAAAACACCTTACAAAATCCCACAGTAACATTAATATACCAACTACTAATCTTCAGCTTCTTTTTAGGTGCATGAGATTGATATTGATATCGGATTTTTCAGTCTAGGGATAAAATACACTGTGTTTTTTTGACCTAAACATCATTAGACCTCATTCAGAGTTTTGTAAAAAACATAACAGATAAAATAATAATAAATTAATGTATAATTGTAAAACAACAGATATGCCCTATCAAAAAAATGATGGATTTAGAAAAAAAATCTGTATTTTTTCTAAAAATGTTTAATAGATTTTTAGGGTTTTTAGGATGTTAAAACACTTATTTGAGAAGAATTCAAGAAGAAATGCAAGATTTATATTTGCAAATAAGCAGTCTAAACATTCTGTTTTTACATTTCTGAGGCCTTCACCGGTATCAAATTTATGCCCCTCTTGCTTTTGAAATGTATAGAAAGAGTGTATTTCTTACTTCCTCCCTACAATAAATCTGAAGAAAGAAAGGGAGTAAGAAGGAGAAGAAGAGGAAAGCAGGGATGATGGACAGAAGGGGAAAGGAGGGAAGTAAGGAAGAAAAGGGGAGGAAAGGAAGGGAGAATGAGACAGTTACAGTCTTACATGGAGCTTTATTTTTACTCTGCATTTGGGATCTCCTTAGGCAAAATGAAAAAGGAAATCACCAATAAACTGGCTCAGGATCATTATCTGGCGTGTTAAGTCAGAGTTCATTAGCCATTTTACAGTAGAGCTTTATATTCTCCCTTTCCTTAGCTTCAGTTTAGAGCTACATTGTATTTAACAGGCAGAAGTATTGGAGAATAAGAACCCCTGCCACCAAACTTCAGACAGATTAACTCTTTCTTTGTTGGAGAATGTAGGATGCATAAAGTATTTCTAACATGTTTAAAGCCACCTTACATTGTCTAAATGTTCCAAAGAACTGTAGTACACAGTTTTTGGGTTTTTTTACACTTTTTGTTTCAATACTTCTTTGGTAAAGCATATAAAGTGTGTGACACTTATTACATATGGCTACATATAAATGTTTCTCTGTACCTATTGGTGAATACATATCCATATGTAGCTATTTTTGTCTTGGATTTTAGGAAGAAGTTAGAACTGATTAAGTTTATAAAATGTAATTCAAAGCAATGCCAAAATTACTGCTACATTAATGTCAAACATTTACAACACTAGTAGTCTGCACAAGCCTTCTGCAAACAAGTGTTTGCTTAGGTAAAGATGCATGCAAAAAAACAATGGTCCCTTAGGCTCCATCAGCATCTTCTTATCTACCTCCTTTAAAGAACCAGAAATACACAAGTACAATGTGGAAGACAAAAAAATACGGAAGCAAAGGATTTTTTCTTACTTAATGTTCATGCAATATTCTACATTTTCAGTAAGTGAATGTGAACCACTAAGACATATGCAATTACAGAGAAACTGTACAATGAGCTTTCCAAATTCTAGAACTTGACACATTTCTTGCTCCAATAAATCTATGTTCCAAGGTTCAAAGTCATGGTAATTTTAAATCTGTGAATAAAAGTACTGATGTACAAGATCAGGGATAATGGGAGTTACAAACTTAAGTCAAAATATTACTACCCTTCTAAAATACACTACTTTCTGAAAGAAGCAGATGTATTCTAACATGAGCAATTATTTACCAAATGTTAATTACATGGAAAAGTTCTCTGAGCTCAAGTTGGCACTCATATACCTCCAACTCATGCTATAAAGCCATATTCTGTTTTCAGTGCATGGTGCTCTTTTTCAAATCCCTTGCAAACATCTGACAGCAATGCAGTTCCATCAGGCTACATAATTTCCTTCATTATCATGACAAAGGCTTGCTCATGTCATCTGGCCAGTCAAGTTTCCTACCTCATCATGTTATATCAGTCAGCAAATCACTAACACAGACCCCAGAAAGAGGCTTCCAAAGGAAATTAAGCCCTTCTTTGTAACTTCCCTTCCTCTATTTATACAAAACCTGTCCCAGCTCAAGTTAAAGTTTTCTAGCTATACTTTGCTAATTTTAGGATATCAAGTCAAGGCCATGTTTAATTAGCTCCTCCAATATCTGGGCCTGGAGATTTAGGTCACTTTTTTCCAAAGGAATGTTGTCCTCATCCATGAAAAAAATTCCTTTTTTCTCTAGACTGTTGGAGCTTCTAAGTGTGCTAATAACTGAAATCTCTGCTATTTGTGACCAATGCCCAGAACTGCCAATGCTCTAAGGACTACAATGAACCTTATGCCCTAAAGACTTCAACTGACCATTTTTCTAACTGTTCCTGCACACTGCAGCCCAGAGCTGCATGACTACACTTCCCATAATTATGAACTAGAAACTCAGTGAAATGCAATACTGAGTCTGGCCTCGGCAGCAGGAAAAGCTTAAGGAGTCAAAGGCATGACTCCATTTCAAGGCCCTAATATTTCACTGAGTGGTATGAGAAGAGTTATGTTTTTTCTTTAAAAATATTTACAATAGCTGATACTGCTGCTACTTTTTTATATCGTAATTAACACATGCAGCCAGGATGTGTGACACCTAAATTCAGTTCACTTTGGCTCTGGGGATTTAAACATACATCTCCTACAACTTCTGCCTCACACAGAGAGATTCAAAAATGAGTCACAAAGTGAACAAATATTGATTAATCTCTTTTAGCACAGTGGGTAGGGCATTAAATAAGGGAGAAGGGATACTTCGAAGAAAGTCATACATTAAACAGTTGGAAAATAAAATTCTGAAGTAACTCATGAATCAATATTCTCTGTTACCTTGTAAGCATCAAACTACTAGACTGGAAAAATATATTCATGTTCACTTCCATTTCTTCACCTCCAATTAATCTTTAATTCCTTATGTAAAATGAAACAAGAGCCTTTGGCCACATTGACATGATGATTCTGCTAGCAAACATCAGATACACTTTAAAAATCTTTTACAGAAGTAAAGCAAATGAAGCCACATCTCTTGATGAGAGATCCAGCCATGGCAGTTTTGCGTAAAGAAGGGATATGGCTTGTCCACCTATAGTAACTGAAAAGTAAAGCACTGCCAGCCATGAAAGATGTCATGCAACATTACCTATCTAGCACGTGTTCTATGCGTAACTACTGATTTTATGATCTCAAACAGAAAAATACTATCATTTTATCTTGAAAGAGCTCTTTAGTTCTTGACTGCAGAGGCCACTTCCTTACTTCAATGCCTTTCAGATACCTGCTGAATTCCAGAAACCTGTTTTCATCTTGACAACATGAACTGCCTCCCCAGCCCAGAAAGATGAAAAAGATTTCTCACTCCTCAATATGAGAAAAAACATCTTGTATGTGATTGTAACTTTATTTATTAACTAAAATTCACTGAATATTACCAATATGCACCCTTTCTTCTATAAAAACCAGCTATATCTGTATTAGTACCTACAAGTCTTAAATTATGCAAACATTGACAGGTATAGAATTTGTGAGGAGAAATAATCTTTACTCATCTTAAAGTAATTACTGTTGATATTCTGTCTCCATATTTTGATCCACAACCTTATGTTGGAAATATCAGGGTGCATTTAGGTGAACAGGCAAACTATAAAATACCCATTGAACATGCTCTATGTAAATAGTATTTTCAGGACTAGCTCCTCAAGCTGTAGCCTTTAGAGAAAACAAATATATTTCACAATACTCTCTGTGTGGTTATGCGATATGCATAGATTAGTATAATGTAGGTACTACTTAAGAACTTAAAATCTGCATATGATATAATACCTAAAAATTGCTATAAAAAGAGGTAGCACTGAAATACATATTATGACGTAACAGAGATCACTTCTATATGCTGCATGTCCCCCTTTCCTTTGTTTCTGTATCAATCTATTTTACTTTTCAAGATACAAAATACATTGATTCAAAGTTCTAGGCTTTTTTACTAATAATATGGTCAGCGATACCTAGACCCACTCTTTAGATTAAACAATTAAGATCCAGTTCTCCCTTCATTTATTTCAATTTAGTCATGTATTTCAAATATATCCTGTAACCAAAACCAAGAGTAATCCAAAATATTTTTCAGCAGAGAATATGTAAAATATTTATTTTTTCAAGAGAAAAAAATGAACAGAAAAATAAATTGAAAAAAACACCACCAGCGAGCCAGAAAACCATGACAGCAAAAGCAAGAAAAAAGATAGTTTATAAACGGTCGTAAGAAGTGACAAAAAGCTTCTCTTTGCAAGGGTAGGAGAAACTTCTCTTTCCTCTAGGAAGGATATAGGGGAGTTGTTTCAACTTGTACACAAATGTTTTGAGTTTGAGGGGTAGAGAGAGAGAAAGAGGAAGGCAGGTGGGAAGAGAGGAAGGGAGGAAGGAAGGGAGGAAGGGAGGNGCATATTCTTGGCACCTACTGTGTTCTGACAAGATTTATAAAATTGAGGATGTTTTTGTATTTAAACACATCTAAATCACTTGTTCCATAGCTTAAACCAGTATGTAGTAAACAAAATGTTCTGTAAATATCAGCTGCTTATGTGGATCTGGTTTAGATTCTTCACTTCCCAAATCTGCCAAACTGTGGAAGTCTGCCAAAATACAGCATTCAAAAGACAAGGCTCTTGAACACATCTTCTTTATAAAGAAAAAAAATTGATATGGTATTGTTTCTATGTTTCAAACATTGGAAAGCAGACAAAAGCAGATTAATTTAACTCTCTATTATAACTTTTGAATCTTGTGCACTTTTTAAAGTTAGTTTTATTTATATATTACAAAATCAAAAGTATCCACCTTAGAATTCAAAAGATATATTCATATTGACTGTATGTCACCTGTTTCCACCTCTAAAAGATTTTAGAGGAGGAACTACATGCTTTAATTTCACTACAGTTTCCAAGTTGTCTATTATAACCTTGGTAAGAACTGCAGCATACTGAAAAATGCTGCTTTATCAAACTGTTCTTTCATTCCCTTTCAGAGACAGGAATCTGTGTGGAACAAATACTTGACCCCATTCTTTGTTCTTTTGCTTAATAAAGTCACTAAATCCTATCTAAATAAGTAACTTTTTTTTTCTTTCATTGTCTCACTTGAAATTGGATAAAAGGAAATTGCAGAGGGTAGATCTTTTGAAGATCATCAAACACTTCCTGAATATGAGCACAAACTATAAAACAAACAAAATTCGGGGATTTTTGAATTGCTTTGAAATATAGTTCATGTAAAATGTAACAATAACTTTGTCTAATGGAAAAGTTTACTTTATTATTTTTTCTTCCATACATCTTGCTAGAAGGTTTGACAGGATTTTAAGCAGATCTCCAAAGTAGAGATTAAATAAAAGTCGTACGTTGTCAGTTTAAAGGCTTCTCTGACACAAAGCACTCTACTGAGTGCAAAATACCTTTGTTGTATTTACAAAATTGTGCAGCAGTTCATGAAGCATGAGAAGAAGCTGAGCTCAGACATTCTTTATATTTTTGTTGGACAATATTTTTATCCAGTAAGATGGTTATGCAACATTAATAAAAGAGTAGAAGCGATCATGGATAAAGCATCTTATGCTCTGCCTTCACATAATAGCAAAAACTTAGAGTCCCCCCCCAGTCAGTGAGGGGTGTCTGAAGCTGGGCATGTAACTTCTGCAGGGCAGACACGATACATGAGTGGACTCAAGCATGGATTAATGTACAAACTCTAATACAGTGCTAGGAGCTGAAGCTTCCTGTTAACTGGAATGCTGCATCAAACTCAGATGCACGAGGAGTTTCCACAGCAACTCACTCCACAGTATCTGAGTCTGTATTGTCAGCAGTCCTTCAGCTCCAGTTCTGCAGCCTTCCCTCCACCTTGAGGGTGCACCTGTAACTTTTCATCTATGCACTGCCAGGTGGCTGCAGCATTACCTTCACTCTGGTTTCACAAGTGCTATTTTTCTCACCTGGCACTGCTGAACTCAGAAACAATGTTATGCTGGGTTTCACATAAAAAGTGATTGCCACTGATTTTTAAACCATGCTGTTCTCATCCCACTTCTCATTCTTTAGCCTTGTAATTTCAGCCTGTAATTCTACACAAAGACCACATCATTCCAGATCTGGTAGTATTTATCCTGGAACTTTATACTTGAATAGAACCTTGTAGATAACTAGCAGTTAATGGTTATTTTAATGCACAATAAATATTACACAATAAAATATATGCACAAATATATCACATTAAATATTATTTCATTTGCAGCACCCACATGTGATCCATTTGGTGTAAACAGTATCATAAGCTACCAGTGAGGATCTTGAGAAGGTCTGTGTGGGGCTGGATTTTCAGTGCGACTTAGAGAAATCTCAGAACAGGCTTCAGGCTTTCCCAGAAGAGAGCTGCTTTCCTTTCCAAGGACAGCTCTGTGAGGAATTTCATGCTCTCAGGCAATGGACTGATAAAGGTTTTTTGTAAACTTCCCTTATTTTCCAAATATCCCTTTTGTTTACTTTTCCTTTTCTGTTAATTCTCAAAACATTGTTCTCTGCCTCAGCCCAAACGGTGGCAGAGAGGCGTTGTGCCACTTGGCCAATCAAATAATGGTTTGCCAGTGGTGGTATAAAAGACACCTTGTTACAATAAAGTGAAGCCTTCTGACCTCAAGAAATGTTTGAGTCTCATTTCATGCAATCCATAACAGCGACACGTCTGCATAAAAAATATAATTGTACCAGGGAGAAAGCAAGAAGATATTGGTTTTTTTCTCATTATTATTTTCATTATTATTGTCACCACTACCTTTACTGGAAAGAGTTTTTTGTCTGAGGATTCTTTCCTTCCTCTTACCAGTTGATGCCTGAGGAGGGGCATTCCCTGTTTTTTCTCTCTCTTTATTTCTCTTTGCTTCTTTAAGATAGATTTTGAGTAAAGTTAGGTCATCGGCTGTGGACTGCACTAATAAAGCACATTCATGTCAGCCTTTCTTAATATTCTTTAAGCAAAACCTGTATGGTGGTGGTGAGGTTAGAATGCCTTAGTGAAAACCCTCCTGAAATGCTTTGCTGAAAACAAATCTCTTATTCTGTATTTTTTATACCATCCAAATGCACAGAATAATGGAGCAAGAGAGGGAGGCCTAAACAGCAGGCAAATCCTTTTCTGTGGTTTGCTTAATTAGTTCTCAATCCATATGCCACTGAAAAAAGGCACTACTCACATTCTCAAAATAACCCTATGATGTTAATTGGCCTTGGGGGATTATTGGCACAAACCAAGGTATGGGTATTTTTTTGCATTTAAATTCTTCTGAGATTTTTGTTTACTCTTTCTAGTATCATCTGATAATAATCTTTGCACATAACATCCCTACAATATTTGTCTTAACAGGAAACAACACATAGCAGACATAACCTTAAACCGCAGAAAGAAGGCAAAAGGGATACTTGAGGCAATCTTTATTCCTTCTAACTATAGGCGACTAATATTTCATGCCAGGCCTCAGATAAAGATAATTGAGGTCTCATACAAGTAATTCCTTCTCATTCTGAAAATAAAATCAGAGTGCCCATGCTGTACCAACTGAAATCTGTAGTGATTTCTGAATATTACAGTTTCAGTTTTCAGATCGAGACAACTCAAACCTATAATTATTATATGGCACCATATTTTAAAGATGCAGACAGAGTACTCAAGCAAAACTTCAATATTCAGTCAAAAAACTGAAAGTAGAAGAAGGGATTAAATAGCACAACCTTTTGATTGTATTTCAAAAAAATGCAATGTTTGAAAAGAAAGAAACAGAAATTATCAAAAACATCAAATAACTATTAAATGCATTGTAAAAAATGGAAAACAGCCTATAGACACATCAATTTTAATGTGATAGCATAATATTAAATAAAGATTATGATAGCATAATATTAAATATAGAATTCTGAAATACAGTGGATCCTGAATGCATGAACATCCTTATTTCTGTCTGAAGGTTCAGAGACTCAGTTACTGATGTTATATAAGATTTCTTGTCCATGAGCAGCTCTTAAATGAGAGTTCTCTCTGCCTAAACTCTAGCTAAAAATGAATAGCAGTTTTCAGACTTAGTTTGACTTCTTAAAGGTGAACTCAAATCCAGATTTTATGCTACAGAGACTTTAAAGAAAACAGTGAATGTCAGATCTCAAGGGTGTCACAGAAATCTCCAATGCTATTCACATTAGCAGGGTTCCCACTTGTTTCAATCTCACTGGAAGTTAATTCAGTGCTACAATATGACAGAGTATATTAATTACAATTGATGACTTTGCAATGAATACTAACAAAACTATTAAAAGAAACAGCTTATTAAATGGTGTCAACATTTTATTGTAGCACCCTACCAATTATTCAAGTAGTATTTAATATAACAATTGAATATGATAAATTAATGCTATATTAATGTGAATACCAGTGAGCAGTACCTCGGTGAATATTTTACTCAAATACTGTATTAATGCACTATTAAAAGTCAAGTGCCATATAAAATTTAATAAAGGAGCAGCACCACTTAAATTTGAAATGAAAATATATAGAAGCACTTTCTTTTCAGCTTTACCATTTCAGTTTTTTATAGCTTGATTTAGGAATTCCGTACAGTTGAAATGACTCATGGGAGACAAGAAATAACACAGGTTAAAACCCAAACCAAACAAAAAAGACCCAGCATTCAAAACTAAGATTATTCTTTGATATGCTGTGTTTGAATTCTCTTCAGTCCTTACCATGAAAGGCTAGTTTGAGCTGAATACAGTGTACACTGTATAGTGTGCAGTGCACAAATAATATTTTCATTATATGTCATACCTAGGTAAAATTACATAGTTTCCTAAAGAGATAGTGAGCAGGGTAAGTCTAGACAAGCAGACAGAAGCAGCTTGCAAATCAAATAATATAATTGTTGAGAGAATCACATAAAGGAGAGCTGAAGAACAAATTCAAATGTTTCTTTCTTCTTATCAGAGACTGGAATGTTAAGGGTTAATAACTCAAACAATCATTCACTTGCAAAAGCAGCAGGGTGCTTTGCTGAGGCCAGGTTTGCACCTCCCCAAATGAAGGGGAGGAGAAGAAGGCATTTTGGATGTGTGGTGCTGAAACCTCTGATCTGCATAAGAGCAGCCCTGGTGCAGAGGAGGTGAGCACCCATCGCCAGAGGATGACTACTACAAACGGACCTTTGTTTAGCAACAAGCTGGCCTTTGAGCCAAATAAGGGAACAGGCAACTGGCTCAGATGTAAAACTTCATTCCCAGGGAAGTTATCGGGACATTCACACACAGGCCTGAAGGTATTCATCCCTTCTGATAAGGCATGACTGGCCACAATATGCTGAGAAACATTAGAAAATGTCATAAATGCCATAAACTATCAGAGACCCTTTGAACTTTACATTGTGGGGGCTTTCACTACCCTCAGTGGATCAAGACCACAACCATCACTTTGAGCAATGAACATCAAAGTTGCAATAGTCTCATTGCTGGACTCTCATGCAGTGAGAACTTTTCTCTCTACTATCTACTTTTATCCCTTCTTTCTCTTCTTTCTTTTCCTGATATATTTTCTTAAATTATGTTTTTTGTATTTCCATAGATTATAACAACAGTGGCCACATACCTTCTTTCCATTGCAACCAAACTATTCTAAAATAAACCTACCACACACACACACACGGAGATTAGATAGATAGATAGATAGATAGATAGATAGATAGATAGATAGATAGATATAATAGATATATATAGTCTACTCATATATAGTTCAGTGTCATTTCACTCTAATCTTGTGAATTCATGTTGTTTCTCTCACACACCACCAGGAGTCAATCAAACTACCTTCCCCTAAACCCACTGGCCGGACCAGAATTACATAGTTGTAACATCAGATAGGATCCCCTGGATGTGGTGGACTGGACTGATCACTGTGGTCCAAAGCTATTTAGGGTTTTCTGCTGTGACCTGGACCTACTGAAGCTTTTCTGTGGGAGAAAGTCAACCTGAGAGAGGGTCGTGAGGAGAAGGACATTGACTCTCAGTGCGTTACTGAAGGGTACAACTACCAAGAGCAAGTCAAATGGTGACTGTCTGCTTTTTCTGAAATTATAATAATTGTTTTCCCCTCAGTATGACCTGGGTACATGAGACCTGCTGAAAGGTTTTCTGGTGTAACCTGGGCTTTTTGAAAGGATTTCCCTGGAAGAAAGCCAAGCTGACTCTCAGAGAGGTTTAATGGGGAGAAAGACATTAACTCTCTGCAGATTACAGACAGATTTGAAAGGAATGATAACCCAAGAGAAGTCAAATGTCGCTTGCCCTCTGCTGATGAAATTAAAATCTTTTGAAAAGAGAACCCATCTACATCTGAACTCTGTACTTTGCAACTCATTGTAACAGGATCTCCACTCCAGTTTTACACCTTGCCTTCAATAATCAGTCAAAAGTGTATCTTTATCAAGTGGGAAGGAAAGAATGAAATATCTCCTCTCTTTCAGAATTTCATCAGTATATCACAGTGCACCATATAAAGCAATATGAAAACAAAAAGGCTCATTCCTCATCTTTTTAAAAGACTACTGCAGATGATAAAGTCACATTTCAAAAAGTACGAAGGAGGTAATTTCAGTGTACATCAGATGCATGCATTTAACACTGCGATCTAAACGTCCTCCTCTGCCTTAGCCCCTACTTCTTGGTCACCTATCTCTGAAAATGTGCATAACCACAGGTATCTTGTTTTGTTAAACATTTCTGCTTTTGCACATACCTGACTCCTCACCAAATCTGAAAAGACACAGATAACCATATAGATTTTTTTTTTTCCTTTATAGAGAGCTGAGTTAAAGGACCTTGTTTTTGAATTACGTGTTTTGGCAGACTTCCATAGCTGGCAGATGTACGAAGTGAAGAATCTAAATTGGATTCATGTAAGCAGCTGATATTTACAGAACAAATTTTGTGTACTATGTGCTTGTTTAAGCTATGTAACAAGTGATTTAGATGTGTTTTAATTGGAAAAGATCCTCTTAATTTTATAGATCTTTTTAGAACACAATAGGTATTATTTCATGTTATTTCTCCAAGAATGAATGTATGTATGTTTTATCTTACCAAAACCACTACACACCCCTTCTCCCTTTCTCCCTTCCCTTGCCTTTTCCTCTCAGACTCAAAACAATTGTGTATAAGTTGAAACAACTCCTTTACATCCTTCCTAGAGGACAGAAAAGTCTCTCCCACCCTTGCAAATGGAAGCTTTTTGCCATTTCCTATGACCTCTAATGAACTAGAGGTTCTTTTTTTCTAATTTTTTTTTTTTTCATTTTTCTTTCATGGTCTTCTGGCTCACCAGTTTGTTTGATTTTTCAGGAATGCCTCCCTTAACCTATGAGTCTTTCAATTCATTTTCTAACAGTAATACAACTCCAAGACAGAGTATTAAAAAGCTCCTGAATAGCTTGACTTAAAGCAAACTCTAAAGTAAGAAAAGTATGATTAAAAGCATAGGTTTGTTAGATGAGATTTAGAAAATCTCCTTAGTAATAGATTTCCCAGAAATAGCATATGGGTCTTGTTTAAAAGGTTAGTGATGACAATATGATAAAAAATCTGAAATCTGATTGCCACAGTCTCCTTTAGGTGGACATTAGCCTCAAAATCAGGGACTTCAATAGACTTCAATAAGAAGTTGTTCCACCTCATTTCTGGACACCGCCATTCACCAAGCTTCTGAGATTCACACAGCTTTGTGGATATGCAGAGGTGTGTGACTGCCTTGAAGCTTTACTCTTGGATCTGTACTTTAGGGGTACCAGTCACTAAAAGCTGGGATTTGTTCTCAGGAAAAAGTAGTCAACTGTGAAATGTAAATGAAACTATAATAGAACTGTGTAATTATAGGTAGAGGAAAAAAGAGTTATTGCTGGAAGGAAAAAATGTTAAGAATATGCATCCATGCTCAGCTAGTTTTGTCTTCACAGTGATGAAACAAGTACAAAGGTATATCTTTTTAAAGGTATATACAACATTTGCAGCTATGAAAAGCAAATGGCACAACGGGAATAAATCATATATGTAGAAGTAGTGTCAGCAACCCATCACAACCATAATTACTAACAAAATGCAAGTTTTTGAATGTTTTTTTCTTTCTGGAAAACACCGGAATAATAATTAAAGCAATAATAACAACAAGATAACAAATAATAATACTTGATAAAACGTAAACAAATGAAGGGGACGAAAGTTGTTTTCTGGTTGCAAATCTCAAGTATACTAAAGATAATCAGGAGAAACTTGTCTGTACTCCAGTAGCTTCTTTTTCACCCACACACGCAACGCAAACCTGGTAATTTTAAATGATAAGCAAATTATCCAGAACTAGATTTGGAAAATTAAACCATCACATACAGTCAAACATACCAATTAGAGTAGCATACCAGATGATAAGGTTAACATCCTTGCAGGTCACAAGCTATTTCAGAACAATTAAAACCCAGATATTTACATCAATACTCTCAAATCAAAAGATACGGGCTAGTGACATTTCTTTTCAAGATATTATGCATGTTTATCTTCCAGGTAGCCATGTGTCAGTATTGCTAGAAAGATATTTTTCTCTTGACATTATCTCTAGGTATGTGCTCATAACTCAATTCTGGGCATCATACAAAATAGAAAAGTAGCAGAGTTCTCCTTAATGTCACGTTCCTCTCAGTTACAGTGAATTTTAAGGAGAGGGGTAAAAAAGAACACTGTGAATGTACATTGAGACATATCTCAAAGAACAGCTATATACAGTTAGACAGACTTTTTCTCCTTCAAATAACTGTCTATGTGCTTTATACTGTGGGAAATTGCAGAAAAGCCTAACTATAGCATACACGCTGCAGTGAGTTACCAGTTCAGTAAAAATCATGTGATAGTTCTCCCAAATGCAGTTAGCATGTCTGGAAAGATGGGAAGCAGCACTCCTATGTGAAAAAGAGTAGTGTATCATCTGCAGCTATCAGCTACTAGAACAATTGTCAGGGAAATTACCATTGTTATTTCAGTGTTTTGAGGAAGCTCTGAAAGAAAATGAGTTTTTTTTATGGATGACCCCTCTACCTTCTTATAAACAATTTAAGAATGAGAAACTTTCTGAGAGGAGATTGGCAGTCCCAGTGTTCCCACATGGTATATAGAGGTGCAAGGACAGGATGCTCTTGAAAAGCCACATCATGTCAATGTAAACTGAAAATTCACTAGACAGGAAGAGGATTTCCTTCTGTAGGAAAAGCACCCCTTTAAAGAAGAAAAAAAACCAGAAAAAGTTTAGTCTTCTGAGATGGGGAAAATTTGACAACACCTTGGGTAATTATAATATGTGTTTTTTAAACAGTGCAAAGGGAGTCAGCCCTAAGGGCCTGGATCTTCTGTACTCTTTTTAACTGTAAACTATTTTCCTCAAATAGTAGCAGGTAGGTGGCTGTAGGCATAAACTGCTTTCTAGTCAAGGGACAGATCAATCTGGAGGACACATTTAGAAATGGAGTGACTCAAAGGAAAACCCTAGCTAGACTCTTCAAAACTCTGGGGTCAGGTGGAATAATATGCAAAACAACTTGAAGTGCATAGCTGAGCTACAAAAAATCATTTAATTGAAAAGACAAAAGAGTGAATGGTTGACACAAGGAAATAAGATTTACAAGTCCACCTGTCTATGAATATGAATCTGATTTTACAGGTAGACTTGGTGGTGTATTTTGTTGTGAATAGGAGAGTTGTTATTGCAGAAGAGGGTATGCTGCTTTATTCTGAGGGCCAACCAACTTCCAGGCAATCAGATAAAGAAATCCAGGGAAAGACCATCTACCTGCACAGCATGGAGAGAAGGACACTGAAAGTTATGATAATGTTGTTCACACAGGACTCAAAGTCTTAAATTAAGAATGGCAGCATCATGATGTTAGGCTAACTAGACTTCCCAAGCTCTGCTTTTCCTTCACCTGAAAAATAACTCTTCAAAGAAGATGACAGGGTGGAAAGGCACAAATAGTTCTCTGATCAGGAAAATTGCACAGCATGTTTGAGAAAACCATAGAGGAAGGACTTGAAATTATTTGTTTGGATGGAGAAGGGCAAGACTTTTGGAAACCCTATTGGTTGGTTGGTTTTTTCAACAGCAGATGAAAATGAATACAACTTTTGTGACACAAATCAGCATGTGCTCATGTGAATGTTTAGTTTATAAATTAAATATAGTTAAATTTGAAGGGCTTTCATCCTGAATCTGATTTAAAGTATCACAAAAGACTATATTACCATGTGTCATAGAAGGACTTGAAAATTCTTGTTGATGTGTAAATATCATGTATGAGAGTGTGGTAGAAATGACAATTAAGAAGTAATAATCAAGAGACTACTGAACTCAGTAATGTACTTATGAAATTGTGCCACTGAACTGAGACTAGATTTAATTCCAAATGTAGATTCCAAATCCAGCAGATTTCAGGACAAGCCATTGCTTTTCACTCTTCTGAGAAAGAAGAAGTCTTTGTGTGAACTCCTTTTCAGGGTAAGAGGATATCTTCACCCCTAATGTCTTAAGTGCCATGGTAACAAGAAAAGGGACTTCTGTAAACCCTCTTGGTGTTAAGAAAAAAATCACTTACAAAAGCAGCTATCAAGGGCACTGAGTATGTCTTTCTACCTCAGTTTCACTCAGCCACCTAGCAAAGTTTCTTTCCTTACATTTGCCTTAGCTGCATTATATGTATCTTTAGCTTGCTACACTACAAGAGATCAAATGAAGACATAGGTTGAGTTTAAAAAGTTATTTAGATCATCTTATTTTAGAGAAGTGCCACTTGTCTTTGCATGTTTCATAAAAGGCTTTACTAGTCAGTTAGAATGAGGGATCTCATACATATATTTAGTGGCATAAGTGTCTCAGGGCCAGTCAACAAACTTACTAAAAAATAGACATAAGAACAAAAACGAAATGTTGGGTTCTCTGTAAATAAATTCCACTTCAATATGAATGGCAGACATATCACATATACATAAGATTAGATGTGTGTCACTAAATTATGCTTGGGAGTCCATACAGCCCTATCTGTGTCCGGCACACTAAGTGGTTATATTAGTCCTATAAATTCACAGCTAATTCAATGGCTGATACTTCATTAAGCTAATTATTGATATTGTGATAATCTTTGCAACTTTTCAATGTGTCATTTACATTATGAGGACAACCAAGTGACCATTTGCAAGATATCAGGTATGAATCTCTTATTATTATAGATACTATAAGAAAGGCTTTCTAAAAGTTAACAAAATTTACAAAACCCTGCATCACAGAGAATGTCTCTTTTCTTCAGCACAAGATAATATCTCTGCAGATGCCTAAATTTTATGATATCTAAAATAAACTAAACATTTTTGAGTGGAAGACAGAGAAACCCCTTAGAAAGAGAGAAACCCCAAACAAAACCAACAAACAAATGAACAAACAAAAAACTCAAACTGAGCAAATATCCCAGGGCTGAAAATAGACTAAGACTTAAATTTAGAATTTCAAAATAAATGGCAAACTCCATATTATTTTGGTTTCTCTGTCATCTGTATCATCCCTTCATCATGAGATAAATAACTCCATTTTAAAACAAAACTTGAGATACTTTAGGTTTTCCTATGTATTTTACATGAATATACAATGTAGGTGACTTTTTCAGATATAAAGATCCATATTTTTATAATAAATAAAAGAAGCTGAAGCTGAGTTTCTCCTGTCCTGAAATAAAATCTTATTTAAAACAAGAACCCTCTTAAGGAAATTCATTTAGAGGTATATGGAAGTATTTGACTTTTCAGAAGCAGTATGCCAATAGCAGCTGATGAGATTCACTTGATATGGTGGAGATAAAACCATCTCAGAAATACAGCAACTGCAAAAATTTCATAATATTCAGTCCCAGAGCTTTTCCAAGAAAAGAACTGTTCACTCAATTTGAGTTCATAGTTACTGACGTTTAACAAGAGCACACTAATTTTAAAAAATAAAGTTTAAAAATTCAGTGATGCATTTTATAAACTGTAAAAATCCCAAAAGCTTAGAATTACAATAAGAACACAATATGAAAAAAGACCCTTAAAACCAGCTGCAGGGCTCTAAAGTAGGATATTTTCACCTAAAAGCTCTAAACATTGTTTCTCTTCAGCAAAAGACAAAGTATGAAATTCATAACTGTGCCAAACATAAAGTTTAATAATTACTTTTAAGTTTTATCTCACATGACATTTTGATCTTATTTGCTGGCATAATTCTAATCATTGCTCTGTATTTTTTGTTCTCTGTATAAAAAAGACATGCATTACTTATATCTTGTATTGACTTTACAGTGTTTACAGCTTGGGGATCAACTGTTTCAACCCAAGCACTTTGCTCCCTGGCCAGTATTCTGACACATGCCATGTGCTATTAAGGATTTGATGAATGAAATGAAAGCATGTGACCACCTACCCACACACCTTGGCAGAGGTGCACTCCACACACGCCGACCACCTCCCAGGCAGGTGAGTTTGTTAGCACCTTCCAGGCGATATCCAGGGAAACAGGAAAAGATCAAGGAATCTCCAACACCAAAATGAAAACCAATTCGCCTACTGAAGGCAGGAACACCAGGATCATCACATGGCTCCAGATCATATTCTGCAGACAATAAAACATAATATGTTATTATCTGGACAAGCTGTCCACATGGAAAAAAGCAAACGTACCAAATTGCTTGCATTGTGTGAGCATGGAACAGCTGGAAAGCGTGTATTTGAGTTGTGTTCTCTACTAAAACCCAATACTGTTTCTATAAGTCTATTATGCCTATATATACAGTAATTATGTATTTAATGTGTCCTACCCATACTACATCTATTTTTTTTAATTTCAAGAGCTGTACTCAGCTTGTACTGTAAGTAGTTTGCTATAATTTTGTTTAATTACTTCCTTTGTGTATAATTCTAGTTTCTTTTCATCTGAACTCCCAAACAGCTTTAAAAGTAAGCCTTAGAGTTGAAAGAAATCATTATGTGATGAAGAAAATTTAATTAAAAAAACAAACAAAAGGTTAGGTGAATGAAAGACATATGAATACATTTTCAAAAAGTGTGCTTTTATAACTACACATCAGAAATAATTCAGGAGGAGTCAGAATAGACTAATGCGGAAAAAATCAGGGCTATTACACAAGAAGCAAATCAAACTCAGAAAACATATGAGCCACCCATTTCCCCATCTCCAAAGAATATGCTGTAGAAGTACCACTTTTTGTTTATCCTGTTTTCCCATATGATTTTTTTTCTTAGATATCCACTACCAACTAGTTTGAGAAAATATGTTGAAAGAGAACAACTTAACATCTAATGTAAAAGGTTTGATTTTATATTCTTCAGATTATGATCCAAAAGACCTAAGAGATCCCTTCTGGCAAGAGATAAGAAAAAATGTTTTCTAGAGCATTAACCTTGGAGGTCAATGGAAAGTAGGGTCAAATCTCCTTATTTAGAGGAAGAGACTCCATTGAGTCAGGGAAGAAACTAATCCAAAGTTTCTGAGTGAGTCTTTAAACAGCTGATATATAGAATAACATGAACAAATAAATCCTTCCCTTTAGCAGCTGTCTTGTAAGAAAGTTCTGAGTATTAGAGGCATGACATCAGTTTCTGCTGGCAAATTTTGTAAGTTTAGAAACCTTATGATTTGCTACCTCAGTTCAGCACTGCAGAGGCTAAGCTAAACATGGAAATACCCTGTAGTATACCTCTAGGCACATGGCAATTTTCATGATAAATTTCTATGTTTCATGACATTCAAAACAGGTGTTCTCACTAAAAACGTCTTACTAAGAAGAAATATATTCTAATTGTGTGAAAGTACAAAACCAGATTCACACATTTGTTTCATAAAGTAAATGTACCTCTTAATATGTCTCAAAATGTGTATTTAATATAAATGATGGCACGTGCTGGCTCTGTATGTTGTAGCAGTAGTAGATAGGACAGAAACCTTCAATTGTGTTCCAAAAGTTCTGTTATCCATATCTTTTGTTACTACACAATTTTCCCCCTTGCATCCACAATATTTTGTGTGTTTTTCTACATCTTGGCTAGTACTCAACTCTTTTGACTTAGTGATAAACAAATTTTCAGAGAAATAATTAATATTTGTATTTACATTTCAAACTTGTGAAACTGCTGACCTCTGCTTTGGTGAGTCCAAAGTATCTAGAATGAATGTATTTTAGCATTTAATAAGAGTAAATCCAACACTATTGCTCTAATCAGTGAGATAGGTTTTTCCTTTTTTAAATAAGCAAGCTAAATGAGATACATTACTCATAAAGAGCATGGTCATGTGTAAACATTGCTAATTCTCAACAAAACTTATTGGCTTTCAGTTCTTGAAAAATGATGTAGGAGACCTGGATGTGAGTTCCTTATATACTCTTTCCATAGAATATACGTGTGCATGCCCATTTCAACTAGTACTTGATTCATTCATACGTGTCATGGGACAAGTGGAAGCTTCAGAAAAACCCTGCCTTAGCCTCAGAACTGGCAGCATTTTAAATTTAAGGACTTATTCTGGTCCACAAGTTCTGATGAAGGTACATCAGGTCTATTTATAAAAATAATTATTTATTAAACAGACATAGATAACAGACCAAAGATCCTAATCAGAATTACTATGCAGTATGCAACTAAAGAGCTACTAGTAGATTACAAACTAGCAAAAAACAGTGCACAATTTCAGGGTACCTATAATTAAAGCTACCAAAATAAATAATATCGTAATTTACCACTGAAATGACAATAATGTACACAGATTTCTTCCCTTTACCCCTGGGGAGTAACTGTAAAATAGGCATCCCTACTCATGGGAGAAACTCCACACATTTCCAGGATGATGTGTAGAGGATTTCTGCTATGTGAAAGTTTGGTGTGGCTTTTCTAGTTTGTAAGTGAGGTGTCTGTCAGTAAGAAATCCAGCTTATGTCCAGCTCACTTCAAAAGTAAGGTGTTGGCAGCTGGGAGATGCCAGACCACTGGTCATTTTGGCTGTGATGCCAAAATAACTCACTACCAGACAGCTCATCCTGTTTGAGTTATCTGCCCAGCTAACAAACAGCAGAAGAGCTCTTGGGAGGTAAGATACCCTGCTACAATATGCACATCTGTAATTCTACTTCCTAGTAATGGAGATAGGCAAAGAAAATTATTGAGAAATGTGTATTAGATGTCATCTAGCTTTAGAAGGCTGTAAATAAGAAGCAGTAACAAATGTGTCATGTATCTTAAAGAGAGTTTTTGTAGAAATACATCAATAGCTAATAAGTGGTTAATTTCTTCTTTATATTTTCCATCTATACATTTTCCATTTCAAAATCAGTCTTAAATTTAGAGTCCTTTGTGAATCTGAGCTAGCATACCACTGCTTTTTAAAAGTTTTTATACTTTAGAACAAGTTAGTTCCTTTCTTCTGAAGCAGTACCTTCTCTCTTTGACATTTTTTCCCCTTCAGTTTCTTCCAAACTTCTTTTTCAACTATTTTAATGTTTCTGTGAGAACAGGGAAAACTTAAAACAATCAAATCACCAGCATTCTTCTTGACTCAGTTGGCCACCTTTTTAAGCCTTAACCAGTTTTCTATGATAGAGACTATACAATTTTGATTGTTTTTCTTACTTTATGGGGTTTCATAATATCTCTGTTACCTGCAAGTGAAATATCATCTGGAACAGTTTCAGGATATTTAGCAGAATGGAATTCATTACCTGAAAATGTTATGTTGAAGCCTTCATAAGAAATTGAAAAATCAGATATAAATCGAAGCTGTGCAGTAAAATTTCCAAAGAGGCCAGCTTTAATTGTAGGGGGTAAGACCGAGCCAGTTAATCTGGCTACTGGTTCTGTGAAACTCCCATCTTCAGTGATGAGCAAATAGTCATGAGAGCTCTCAAGGTGAAAAGTATGAAAAACCAGCTGTACACCTTAAAAAGAATTAAAAAGGGAGGAAAGAAAAAGATTTAATAGCAAGTCTTTCTATTCCTTCATATGTAGGTGACACAGAAAGCAATTTTTATGTTACACGGAAACATTTTGAGAAAAAGTTAGAATCAAAACCTGAAGTTCTGAAAATAAAGTTTGCAGAAAGTACATGAGCTCAACCAAATAATATGTGCAATGTGGATGCTTGTGTAGCTGACTTTAAATCAATAGTTCCTATTAAAGAATCACTGGCATTCTGCGCTATTTTTATACAGCACTCCGAAAATTCAAATTTGTATTATTTGGGTGTTACTCAAGTTCCTGTATTTCTCTTTTACTTATAATAGCTACCTTGATTTCATTACTAACTAGGAGACGTACATTAATACTTGGCTGAAATTTTGTATTTGCGTTTTATTTTTGCATTTCCTCCAACACAATTCTAGCTTTTAATTCTATGCTTCGGAGAAGTTTACAAATAGAAGGACAAAGCATACACAAGTTTTATGTACATTCTTACATAATACAGATTCCTGTTTTCTGGAACTGATCACTTACCTGACATTATGACTGTTTTTTTCATTTGCCAACTTCCTATCCAGTAATGAATTAAATTTTGACTTACAGTTCAGTTTTCAAATACAATAAATTTTCAAACAATTAATATGATAAATTTATAAATTTATAAATTTACTGTGGGAAACAACATTCTTCTTAGCACATTTTCTCATATATTTAACATTTAAAATGTTTTATGAGTTTTAAACAAAAAAAACCCCAGTCTTTAAGAAGATTTTAAAAAGTAGAAACTTCCCATATACTTCTCAGTATTTTTTTTACTCAGATATTACTCTACTGTATATGTAACATAAAGATATATATGTTTTTGCTCTAATGGTTTAATTCTGAAATTTAAGGTTACCAATACACAGATCCAATCTGTCCCTTTATGCTCAATAATAGCAAAGAGCCATCAACAAGGTCCTGACATCTTTGACTGAAAGAAATTTAGAGATATTTAAGAAGTAGTTTTTTTTACCCCATACTTTACCTCTTCTACTCTTTTTTTCTGAGACTAAAACACATTGCCTCTGGCAACTGTTCAAAAGAATTCTTCCTTTGAAAAGTAAACACAAACTGGAAATCCCACTTTTGAAGATATTTATTTTAGGAAGTTAAACTTCTTCCTCAAAGGAATGGCAGAAAGTGTTGGTTTAACTCATAAAGGACATTTTCTTTTTCAGCTATGTGTGTTTGATTTTTTTTTCCATACAAACATTATATATATGCAGAACATATTAGACACTTACCCTTGCCATGGGACACTTCAATAGTCCAAGTGCAGTTTAAAGAGTTTGGGTAAAAATCAGGAAAACCTGGAGAAAGAACAGTTCCACTCTTCCCATGAATATATCCACCACATAATGCTTAAGAAGAGAAAAAAAAAAAGTCATACAAAACACCTGTCTTGTAAAAGGGTTTGAGAGAGTTCATTTTTTATCTATACTTAAAATTAAAAATAGTCAAGGATTAAAATAAGAAGTTAATGAATCCAAAGGTGCAACATTCATTTTGATAATTTGTTTTCTTCTAAACTAGTCCTTGAAAAGGAGTCTATTTTTCATTTTCAGCCTCTGCTGTTAGTTAGCAGAATAAAAAAATCAAAAATAAGTAAATTTTTTTAATTGAAAGTCTTAATTTATATTGCAGTAGTATGCAAGAAATAAGAGGATTTTTTTGTGAACTAACTCAAAAAATATCTTGCTGATGCTTTTCTTTCACTAAATATTTTGAAAGGCATACTTGCAACTGCATTTTTAACAACCAAAAACACTTCAGTAAAAGCACATTTTTTCAAATAAGTAAAAGTTTGATGTTTACTGCAATGCTCAGGGGAAAAAAGAATTGTAATTTCCTGTTTTTCAAAGATTTAGATTGTCCCATCATAAGTAATTTATTTGGAATTGCATATTTTGGAAGACATGAGAACTATGCTAGAAAACATTTTATGCATACTAGAATTTGCTAAACTAGGCTGTTCAAATTTGCATAGGAAATTAATTAAAGTTTAAGATTTGCATGCTGAATTGCTCACAGATCTCATAAATACAGCATGACTGTGCTTTTCACTCATCTCTTGCTGTCCAGTTTTTATGCTGCTGGTTTTTTTTAAATTTTAATATGCTAAATATTTAAACAATAAAGCAACAAAACATTAAGATGCTTTTAGTCTTCTTCCTCACATGGAGTGATACACTTTGCCATTAACTAGATGGAAAATATACATGAAAAAATATTCAATAAACTTGCAGTACCTTTATGTAGATGTGTGTATAAATATACATATACTTGGTTTATAGCTTAAGTTCCTTTTGTTCGTTTCTTATTAGACTAAGGTTTTTGTTAAAGTTTTCAATGTTTTTTGAATTTATGTAACTTATGTATATTTATAAGTAAAAGTAAAGGAAATGCTTCTAGCCTGGTTTTACCTGAATATAGTTATTTTTGCATGCAAGTATGAATTAAAACACATTTGACTAAACCCACAGTAAATATATGGTTGATAACAATACTTAATAATAAAAAGCATCATTACAGACATCAGGTTTACAGTGCCATAAATGAACAATAATACATTCACACAAAAATCCTTATCTTATTCTGTAAACAACACAGCAGGAAGAAAAATATTTGACTACGCAACATTACTTAAAACAGATATTGCATATTTCAAAAATCATTTACATATTTCAAACAAAATTTTAAACAAAAATTTTAAAATGGCATTGATGTGCTTTAATTTAGCTCTCACCCAAAAATTATTTTCATGTTCCACCTTGCCATTAGCATATTTTGAGAATGACACATTACTTGTATTTGTACACAGGTTTATTTCTTCTTTGTTGGCATGAAACAAAGCAACATGCTTTTCCCTTAGGCATTTATCCTGCTAAATTAATTTCTGAAGTTAAAATTTTGAGAACATCAGTACTCTACAGATGAGTGCAAAATGCTCATTTCCACCTCAGTTAAATCTGTCACATTCTAAAAATTTAGGTCACAACTTGAGCCTCAAAAGGCAAATACACTAACAGAATGATTACCTAATAGAGTGTGAGTTCTATTCCATGTTTTTAGACTAGTTAATACAACGGAGCTTAATCTGTGAGGAAAAGAAGAAGAGACTGAATGTATGTTGAACCTTTGTGTGTTGCTTGCCTAGAGAACATACTCCAGAAAGGCTTGACATTTTCTCTTACACTCACATGAAAGTGAGTGAAGGACCTGGGAAAAAAAATCTCTTTCAATGAGCAAAAATTAACTAGATCTTCCTGAAGTTCAATATTCATATGCAAACAAAAGAGTTAAATATTGATATTTTAACTCAAAAATACATGCACACATTTTATTGCAAAGTAAGTAGAAAAAGAAGAGAATACTATTCAAACTTAAGATTTCTTTGCATTTGTCAATCCATCCCAGCAAAAAAAACAAGGAAATTAACCCATGAAAACAATGAAAAATTCTAAAAATGCTTTGTGTCTGTACTTGTAAAGGAGGAATGAGCTGTGGTGATCACAAAGTGAGTGAGTTTGAACGCTAGATTAGCTAATTTCTATAATAATCTTTTAGTGGTTTAGATGTTTTGAGCATGGGGCCAGAAGGCTGTAATGAGAAATAGAAGGAGAAGACTAGTGCTCAGATTTAACAGTTTAAAACAGAGTGAGAAACTAAAATACTTTGCTGCATCTAAGTTTGTCCTCTGACATTCCACGGCAATCAATTAAAACCTTGGACCTGAAAAGCAAGTTACAAATACATTAATGTAAGTAATTCACAAAAGCAAGAGCCTTTCTTTGCTGTTGTTCTGTGGTCTCTATAAGAGGGATTTTGTAGCAACTAAACAAAGATTCCGTGAAGAAATTATGTTGATTCAGTGGTTCACAGAAGCAGAACTTAGCCAAAAAATTCAATTACTAAAAAGAACACAGAAATATTTGCAAATACAGTTGTGCTGGGGTAGAGTTATTTTTCTTTTCAGTGAGACTGTGTTTTGGATTTGTGCGGAGCAAGGGGTTGATGATACAGAGATGGTTTTGTTATTGCTGAGCAGGGTTTACACAGAGCCAAGACTTTTTCTGCTTTTCACACAGGTGAGGAAGGTGGGGGTGAGTGGGAGATTAGGAGGAGACACAGAAGGAACAGGTGACTGCAGCTAACCCAAATCCACCCCACACCATATAGCATCATGCTCAGTATACAAAGTGTGGAGAAAAGGGAAAACTGAGAAATTCAGACTGATGATATTTGTCATCCTAAGTGACCATTACATGTGATGGGGCTCTGCTCTCCTGGAGATGGCTGAACACCTACTGTCCTTGAGAAGCAATGAATAAATTCCTTTGTTTGCTTTGTTTGTGTGCATAGCTTTCACTTTTCTTACTAAACTGTCTTTATCTCAACCCAGGAGCATCATTACTTTTAGCCTTCTGATTCTCACCCTGATCCTGCTGGTGGGAGTGAGCAAGAGGCTGTGTGAGGTTTGGTTGCTGGCTGTGGTTAAACCATGAAGTAATTCACAATTTAAAAAAATGTTTTATGAAAGCTCTAGACAGTTTCATACTTCATATCCACCAACACAATCAATAAACTAACCAAAATTTCAAAACAAAAACATACTAAGAAAATTCATTACATCGGCTGATTATGGTCTATCTCTTTTAGTAGTGAGCATCCTAAATTTTAGGCAATCATTTTGGTATGCAGTATTTAGAGTTTAAAATATAAATTGAGTTTATTGGCTTTGTTTTGAAAGTATTCCTTGTATGGCACCATTTTGATTCAAATTTGAACAATGGCATCCTGCAAGAATCTGAATTTTTCTATTTGTGAATATGTGCCTGTTTTTTTTTCAGTACTTCACTGAAAGCTGATACAGAGATGTAAACATGGCTTTTAATAAAAGAGTAGATTAACTTTGGTGGACTTTAAAGCTGCCATCTGAAGAGCTTGACACTTACCATCACAGCTGGGTAATGCATGATTCCACTGATGGTTTCTTTCACATATGAGAGGTTCTTCATCACTCAGAGTATATCCTGGATCACAGCTGAAGGTTACTGTGGAGCGGATATTAAAGTTGTTTCCATGGCGATGGCCATTCACAGGAATTCCCGGGTCAAGGCAGGAATCTGATTCCAGAGTAACGCCTGAAATACCCAGATTTAATTTTGTTTTTTCACCTTTTTTTCAGAGAGTAAACAGAAAAAAAGACCCAAACAAAACACAAAACAAGGAAGACAGGAGAAAGAGTCTCCAAATGATCCTAGCTAGCATTGCCTGAGATATGTGATATACAACCCTTTCTCTAGCTGTTGTCTGACTCTCAGAACAGTTTTCCAATTTAAATTTCATAGAATAGAGAAGTCCAAATGAAATAGGAAAAGTCTTGAGCTTTAAGGTATATTTTGTCAATCAATAAAAAGCATCAAGCTAATAAAAGTACTGGACATCTGAAACTATAGGAAGATACTCTAGTTCAAAGTATGAACAAAAATTTTGCTAGTACATAAATCATATTTGATTATTTAATCTATTCAGTTTCTGATACTGCAGGACAACTCAGTTTTTCTCTGCATGGTTAAGATTATTTGGTACAACAAAAAGCAATGTCAAAAAACTGCATTGAAGAGCTCACAAACTACTGAATTCTTACAGATATTATCTTATACATGAAAAAAAAGAAAGACAAATAATAAAGCTTTCACAATTGTATAACTTTTATCTGACAGGAAGAGTATCTGGTAATTATGTCTTCTGGAGACATTAAATATTTTTTGTCAAATAAACCTGGAGCTATCTGCTGAAGAAAAAACTCCCCAAAATTATCAAATGAAGGCTCATTAACTGAATATTATAAATTGTGCTTCTAGTGATAGCAAATGATGGTGGAATTTAACAATATAATGAGCAATAATGTATACACATGAGGGAAACAAATAGAGACTCTCTATTGGGATGACAGGAATTTCTTTTATTTTCTGTTACGATGTGTGGTGCATTAGCCTTGCCTGGCTGCCAGTCCCCCACTCCAGCATAGGGGGAGAGATAAGTTAGAAAAATAACATGAAGAAACTCAAAGGCTAAGACAAAGACAAAAAAGATCACTTAATAATTATGATCACAGTCAAATCAGATTCGATTTGAGAAAAAATAATTTATTGCAAATTAAAAATAGACTAGGATGGTGAGAAACAAATCCAAAAAGTAAAATACTCCGTCACCCTCATCCCTGTATTAGGCTTGCATGGCCAAGTTTTAGTTAGTAGACAGGGGTGGCTACAGGAGTGGCTTCTGTGAGAAGCTGCCATAAACTTCCCACATGTCCAACAGAACCAATTTGGCATCAGGATGGGCCTCCTGCTGGCAAAAGCTGAACACCTCAGAGATGGTGGTAGAGCCTCTGGGATAACATAGTTAAGGACACAAATAGCTGCTGCAGAAAAACAGCAGCCGTAGAGAAGAGTGAGAATGTGAGAGCAAGAATTCTGAGACACTAAGGTCAATGAAGAAGAAGAGGGAGGAGGTGCTCAAGGTTTGGAAGGCCCTGCAGCCTGTGGTGAAGCAGTTGTCCTGCTGCAGCCCATGACGGTTCACAGTGGATCAGAGATCCGCCTGCAGCCTGTGCAGGACTCCACTCTGGAGTAGATGGATGCTCAAAGGAGACTGTGATCTTGTGGGAAGTTCACACTGGAGCAGACTCCTTGCAGGACCTGCGGCCTGGCGGAGACAGGAGCCCATGCTGGAACAGCTTTGCTGGCAGGATGTGTGGCACTGTGGGAGACCTACACTGGAGCACTCTGGTCCTGAAAGATTGCACCCCATGCCAGAGCCATTCATTAAGAACTATAGATTATGGGAAGCATTCAAATTTTAAATATTTATGGAAGACTGCCTCCTGGGGAAGGAACTCAGTGGAGGAGGAGAAGAGTCTGAGGGGTCCTTCCACCAAGGAGGAAGGAGCAGCAAAGATAATGTGTGATAAACTGATCACAACCTTCATGCCCTGTCTCCCTGTGTAGGTACATTATAGGTACCTGGTTTGTGATACTTGGGAAAGGGGCTGTGATCCAGCCTCATCCCCAATCGGCCTCAGCTGTGGAAAACAGGTGAACAGCATAGAACGTAATGAAAGACACAGGTGCAATGCATGAACTATGAGGAGTAGAAAAAGTTGGGCTTAAAAAGCAGAAGCAACAGACACAAGCAGATGCTTGCAGTCTTTGGAGGCTGATGCTATTACTCTGGGTAGACAGCCTGAAGCCTTCTGACGAGGTCTGGTGTTATTCTAGATTATTAAGTGTTGTGGCTGTCTTGAATGTGACCTGTGCTGTGGAGTGTGCCATGACACATGAGGTGAATCAGGCAGGAGTTCAAATCCTGCTACGACACCCCTGAACCTCTCAGAAGGAGAACGTATAAAAAACTGAAAGTGAAGTTCAGCCAGAGAAGAACAGAGGGGTAGGGGGAAGGTGTTTTTAAAATTTGGGCACCTGTGATCTAGCAAGGTTACTCCACCACAACTGCCTTCTCCAGAGGCATTTCCTAGTTTCTTAGCCCTCTAAAGTGTTATGAAGGTGCTGATCCTCTCAGCTTCTTGTGCATTTCTAACTGTTTCTGTGGAAGTAGTACTCTCAGTTTACTGCTTCTACACTGCCCTGTTTATCCAAGACTACGATACAGCCTTTGGAAAAAAGTAGGAGGAGTTCAAAACTAAGGAAAAAATTTATTTATCAGGGCATAAAGTGAAGAGTGCAGAACTATAGAAATGACTGTTGGAATCAGTACTACAAATAGAAAAACCATAAATAATGACTCTAGCTTTCACAGAGAAATATCCTCTGTTACCTCTAGCTCTTCTTATATCTCACTTAGAATTTAGATTTGAAATCTTATGATCCAGTTTTCATGAGATAACCCTGACATACTTAAATTCTAGATGAATAAGTTTCTCTGGACTTGACCACATACTCTTAATGCAAATGTACTGTGTTAGCTAACACAGTGGATTTTAGATTCCCTTCGCCTGGGAAGATAAAATTGCTTAATATGGTCTCAAAGAACCCATTTAAGTCTATAATATTCTGCACTGTAAGTGCCCTTAATTTCATCTGTATGAAATTTTAACTTTGATACACATTAGGCTTTTTTCAGGTAAATCATACTATTTTGAAATATGATAGTGTAGGTGGAGGTCCACAGCAGCAAGCTTAAAATTTCTTTCTCCTGGGGCAGCCTACCACCCCTGCCTGAACATATCAGCTGCTTTGGCATTCTGAGTCACACATAACAGGTAAACTCAACAGTTTCTTTTTGAAGTGATAATTCAAAATTACATTGACTCCACTGTTTCACCTTTTTTTGCAAGAGGAGCAAAAGCTATAGGAAATTGATCAACTTCCACCTTCCTGACTGAAGTAGTAGTGTTAAGTAAATAAACTCAGCTCAGGCAACAGAGTTTCATTCCAGGGAAAAATATTCAGTATGTAAGTTTCAGCAACCATGAACATAACTGAAAATAAATAACTTTTCTTTGCTTATTTGCCTGAAGATTTCATTCTTTTTCTTAATAGGAGATAACTTAAAATTAAATAATGGGCAGATATTTGTAGTCAGGACGAAGAGTCCTGACTACAAAAAGATACATCAAATTCTGGATATTGAAGTGTGTGTTTGGTTTTCATCAGGTTTCCCCTGTGTTCCTGTGCTCGCCTGTGTAGCTGTGTTCCTCATTGGCTCAGAGTCTCTCTGCAGCCCTGCCCTGGTATCTGGTACATTCCAAGACAGCTTTTGTGTGATTTGCCAGGTTCCCAGTTTCCCCCACCCTATCCTTGATGGCCTCCTGTCTGTACACCTCCCCTTTCCCCACCCCCATTTAAAAGGTGCTGCCCGGCACCCAAAACCCCACTTTTGTGGGGACACTGGTTCTGGAACAATAAGCTGAAGTTTTCTCTGGAAAAGTCCTTCCCTTGTTCCTCATCATTGCCACGCTTCAGCCAGGGCTGAGACCCACGGGACCAGGAGAGCTGGACTAGGGCAATAGCTAACTGGATGGGATGCAGAACCCCAGGAACTGCACTAGAACTCGGCTTTATGGCGCAACAGTGATAAATGTGGTTGGAAAATAATTGTAAAGAATTGATTGAGAAGGAGCACAGGCAGTAGATCAAACTCTAGGACAGGCTTCAATTATTTGCTACTTGGGACCATGACATCATCACGCTTCACCCCCTGCCTGCCAAGTCATACTTTTTCTAAACAAATACAAACCTTTCAATGACTTCTAATGTGTCATATTTTCCATGTTAGGAACCTCCTAGTCTTTTTAAACTGTCACAAACTGGACACAATAGTCTCCTTGGTCATCAAATGAAGTGAGTTAATTTTTGAACAAGTCCTAGATAAAACAGTCCCGTAAACAAAACAAATGTATTTTCTGAAATTATCTTTTGAGGTTTTAGATGGTTAAATACAATGTCTAGAAGATTCAACTTTTTGCAATGCTACCACATTTTTCTCTAGATTATAGAAGCTCTCTGTGACAGAAATAGAAAAATCTTTTTCTATTGTATCTCTGTTTTGTACTTCTGCATGTCATTTCTTCTTCCCCATTTAGGCTTAGCATGTTTCTTTATAGAATCAAATTGGTTTTGTTTTACACTCTTTCTTCAGTTCATCTAGCTTGTTTTGAATTCTCACCTTCTCAATCATAGTGCTTGCTATAATTGTAGGTTGGAATCATCCTCAAATTGTAACTGTTTTTATATTGTCATCAAAATCATTATTAAAACAATTTTTTTTCACAGCATCACAGAAATCACATAACAATTTAGGGTGGAAGGAACCTTGGGGGTCATGTAGTCTAACCTCCCTGCTCAAGCAGGGTCACCTATAGCTGGTTGCACAGGTGGATCCATTTCTGGATGTATTTTTAGTATCTCCAAGGATGAAGGTTCCACAGTGTCTCTGAGAAACTTTTTCCAGTGCCTACCGTACCATATTGTACATTTATTGCACTGTAATAGTTTCATCCACACTCAATTTCTATATTTTTCTCTGAAAGAATTCTAAAGGCCTTATGAATGAACAGAACAATTTCTTCCCTTTTCAATTTCCAGATCTACAAAAGCAGTTAACCTGTCAAGCAAGAAATTAAGTTGGTTTGACATAATCAGTTTTTATCAAATACAAATAATTTATTTCTTATCATTATGTTTATCAGCTTGAAACTAGTATCTTTCAAGAACAAAGATAAAACTAATGTTGTTGATCCTTCTAGGGCAAAAATATTCTCTTTTTTTTCTTCTCCATCCTTGCTTGGAAAAGTGTGTGCCCTTCTGAATTATGGTTTTAACTTTCTTGCAGATTTGAATTTTCAGACATAATTTTCAGTAGAGTGCTCCTTCTGCTTTGCCTCTACCACAGAGAACTTCAACAGTCCCTGATGAATAAAATATATTTAATTATTTCAATATTGTGTAGCATCCTCTCTCCATATGCCATACTCTTACCTTGAAAATTTTCAGTTAATTGTGTTAAGTATATGGTAAAAATTATTATTTTCTGCAAAAGTTGAAAAACAGGAACAAAACATTTAGTATTGCCTGTGACAGCTGATTTTTGGTCAAACTTTTTTTGAGTAATTTTTTTCCCTTATTTGAATATATTTATAGATATTTTTGTTACTGTCTTTCTGTCTCTTGGCCTTGAAATTAAATATGTACTTTACATTTTTGTGTTTATCCTAAGAGATATGTGTTATTCTTTGATTGCTATCTGTAGCAATATTTGAATATATCAAATATCTACATTAACTCTTGACTTACATCATTAAAAGAGATTTTTAAATAGCTACAGAAACCTTCCTCAAAAATAAAAAAAAAAATTAAAAAAAGAAACAAAATAAATACAAAAACCCCCAAAATGAAGCAAAACTAAGGAAAAGCAATAACAAAACAAACAAAACAAAACCACCAAAAAACAAACAATAGTTTTCTGTTGAATTCTTTCAGAATTCATTTGTAAGGACTCAAGGACATTCACCAACCAATCTGTCAAATTTAGTGGCTTAGATTTTTGAAAACCATTAATTTAATCACCATGTTGCTTCACTCTTTCACTTTTTACCATTCATAAACTCTATTGTTTTATGGTCGCTTTCCCAAAATCTGCCTTTCCTATTTAGCATCTGTATTGATTCTTAGCCATAGTAAAATGCACTGCTGAAACAAAAAAAAAAAATCTTCCCCATTATTTCAAATCTTTTTCCATTGACTGTATCCTGCCACAGAAAATTGTATGAATCTTTTCTTTATATCCAGACTATTCAAATGATTATTTTTTTTCCTTAAATGAAAAAGTGTAAAGTATTTTAATGCTATGTTATCATGGCTAAAATTGATTGTGGGCTGGCTGACTGGTTTCAACACTCTGTCAAATCCATGAAGATTTCATATTTCTGAGCCTAAAAAGTTATTTTCTGAAACCTAATCTAAACAAATACTTAATTTTATACACTGTGAGTAAAGAATTATGTCTATTTTTTTTAATTCTGATGATTTTCATTAAGAAAAATCTCAATATTGATTTTCTAGATTTTTTCAATGGCCTCAATGAAGTATGTTTTTCCTAAGATAGGTAATCTTTGATGTTAAAACAATTTTCCTGACTGTGTAAGAGAATTGTAGTGTTTATCAAATATATATTGATATAGAGTGTATTATGACTGTCTCAGTGCATTTCAAAATTATCTATTTTTCAGATAATTTTAGGATAGAAGGAAATATTAGTCCACAAAAAGCACAGCTTTGTAAGTAAAGCATTTGAATTTAAGAAATAATTGATCAATTTGCTTTGCAAATTATCATGTTGTCTTATATTAGGAAAGAAAAATTTCAAATACACTTTAATAAACAAAGGAACAATTTACATCACAGGAATCTGCAGGTAAAGTATTTCTATCTGTTTTTGTTAAGAAAGAGACTAAGATTGCACAACCTACCTCACAGAATGAGAAACCAAAAACCCCCCACAAAAACAAACAATCAGAAAATCAACCAACCAGCTAAACAAACCCTACCCAAAACACGTAACCAGTGAAGCTGAGAGATCATGAGAATGCAATTGAGACATGAAGCACACTTGCCAAAAGAGTAATTACTTTTAACAAAAAATGAATATTTTATCAGTAGTTTTACTTAAGAAATGTTTTAGGCACTTCATTTTTTTGTTGCTTAGATACATAAGAGTTAATCTACACTGTCTTGCATTGGCTATGTTTGAAGTGTCATCAAAAGGCTGAATGACAGAAATTTAAGGAGAGGAATGAACAGATTATCTTCACATCATTCACAGTACCTTTAAAGCTATATTACAGTCATATTTTAGCTTAATAGAATATTACTGCCATCTCAGATCCAACTCAGTTTAGCTTATGCTGAACGTTTTATTTTAAGCAAGGTTAAGAGCCTTCTGCTTCACAGTGCAGAGACTCACTTTATTATCAAAGTTATGACTATAACTGGAAGATTTTTAAGATACTTCCAAAGAAAATATTCAGAAACTTTTCTTAAAACTCAAAATTGACTAACTTATCTTCTACAAATGTAAGAAATGTGAAACAAATTGGAGTTCTGTTGTGATATTTTTAAAATTAGCAACTTCTATGGTTAAACTTCCAAGGGAAATCAAAATACAATTTTAGTCTCCTGTGTTCCTGGCAGATTACTCATGGCTTCAACTAGGTCTTTCTATCTGGTTTTGCTCTTTGAAAACACTTTACTTATCTACATAATACCCCCATGTTACTAGTTATTGTGACAACCTTCCCTCTGTGATGTACACAATTGTCAATACAAAGTAAAGGATCACAGAACTGCTACAGGAGCTCCTGATACTGACTGGCACAAGAAGATAGACTCTGCAGCAAGTTTCAGCTGTGTTACATGAACATATAGAATGCAAGGCAAAATGGAGATAATTTTAGCTCTGCATGAAATCTAGTGTGAGGAAAAAGACAATATGAACAATGAGGCTGTGATTAACTTAAGAAGGCTTATGGAGCAAAGGCACGGGCGTAGGTGTGAAGTGTTTAGCAAGCTTTCACTGTACAACTTTTCTTTACTATTTGGACAAGTTTTGATGTGGCTATAAAATATATCTGGACGCTATTCCAGATTCATTACAACAAATTTACAGCAATCAGATTAGTTTCCAAATAAGAACAACTGACAAAAATGATGTTACTAGGTTAGCACAACTGCAGTAAACAAACAAACTCTCTTCTGTAAATAATTAAGTGAACGGTTGTACGATCGTATAAAGACCAGTGTGACTTCAGACAATTTAATATACGTCATTTTATGCACTTAATTGAAAAGAAAATGCTATTATGATAATTCTGTAGTTCACATGGAGATACTATAATTGATTTATTTGCATTTCAGAACCATTACAAATAAGGTGTGCAAGTCTTTTCAGCCCTACAAAAACCAGAGGAAGAGAAAAAGAGAAAGTAAAAGTTAGAGAGAAGATAGGGGACACCCAAACAATATATGTTTACCACAAAGGAAAGTTTCTAAAATTCCTTTGCATTTGATTAAATAACTAGGTCTGTCAGGATTCTGAATAACATAAAAGAGCTCATGAAGAAAAAATTTCCAAAATGAATACTTCCAGAATTATCTGTCAGTACAGCATTAATTTGTTCTTACACAAATATAACTGAATTTTATTTGTCCCCATTTGTTCCCTCATTTTCTAATTGAATGTTTTTTTTCAAGATTAAGTAAAAATCTATTAGAGAAATACCAGACTTACTCTCATAGTGAATTAGGAAACCAACACTGGAACGACTATTGTCTGTAGTGAACAGCAGATACATATAATTTCCAGTACTAATAAGGAACTGGGGAGCTTGTGTTCCATGGTATTCTCCAATTAATGGTGATGAATTTGCTGGCCCATCTCTGACTTCCAAAGTGTCATAATTAACTTCAGTCTGGAATCTGAAAAGGAATACGCAAGTCAGCTGGTAGATGGATGAGTGGTGTTATTTTCTTCAACTGGTAGAAATGCAACCCACTTGTAACTTATCAAGAATACCATACATAAAAAAATTACATAGCTACAAATCCATCCATGTATTACTAAGAATAACAATTAAAGAAGGTTATGAATCATTTTCCTTGCTTTGTTTTGTGATGTCGTAAAAAATTTGTAAGGGATTCAGTATAGTTCAGATCAGCCATATGACTGGCCTTCAGAAAGGCATTTAGTGGGAGATCTAGGTACAAAAATGCAAATTGTCTCAAAAAAATTGCATTATGAAGATCCAAGAAAATTTTTGCCCTCAGGTAAAGAAATAGTTGGACACCCTAGGAACATCTTCAATAACACTTCATTATTCCATCTCCATAATTTCATTATTTGATATTTGCTATTTGGCAAAAGCTGTTTTATAGATAGTGAAGTGTTTAATTTTTTTTTATCCAAAGATTTTATTCTAACTTAGCTTCTTACTTTTAGCAATTATTTTTGTCCTGTGAAATAAAGCAGTAAAAAAATACTAGACTTAAATCAAGCCTTCATTTTGAAATTCGTTACTGTTATAAGCATGACTTCTTAGTTTACTTTAGTGCATCAAAAAAAACCCAACAGGTATATAGACTAGAAGGGAAAGTAAGGAGACAAATGAGGGTTGATTTACAAAAAAAAATAATTTTAAAATCAACAGCAGAGTCAATGTGTCTGCCAATCACTAAACCACATCACATTTCTCAAGTTTTTAACGGATATCTATGTCATCTACTACTAGTTCTTAAATCAAACAGCACAAACCTGCTCTTTCTCAAGATGAACCTGAACTGGCACTTTTTAGATCAGATGCTTTTGAAGATAGTTTGTGGTTATATCAGATTCTGATATGCTGTAGCATCTAAATCATGCACACATAAATTTTCCTGTCAATGAAGTTTGTGCTAGTACTCAGATATTTACACTGCTCTAAATATATTTGCATACAAACTCAATGTTCTTATTTTCATCTCTCAAAAATGCATATGTTGTGAGATATCTCTATTCTATTCCCATAAGGCTTGTTAGTTCAACTTCTGAGAGCAGCAGAAATCCCTATGCAGTACAATATTTTTTCAAAGTGAATGCCCTTAGCTGTCTTGCCAATATGGGACACATGTAGAGGTCTAGAGATAAGAAACTGTATTCTCGTAATTAAAGAAAAGTGCAAAATATTAAACACTCGAGAAAGGAGAAATATATGTGACATTCCTTCGACGTGTAAATAAACTTTATACTTCATTAGGAAATGATGACAGAATGACCAAGCTCCCATCCCAATACATTTTACAGAACAAATAGCATTGGTGTTGTAAAAACATCTTCACAGACACATCAATCTTGGTAAGAACAAGCTCAGTTTTAGCAAGTATTTAGTATTCTTTCTAGTTCTTCTCTCACGGTTCCCTGAAAACAAAAGCACAGCCGTGAGCCAGAAAGCTTTTGCTTCACTATCAGAGCTAATGGCTGCTGGGAAACTGACTTAGACACCTCATCTCATTCCTTCCTCTTCACACAGAAAACTCTAGATTCATGGTACTTTATTTGGATAAGCTGGATAAAATCCAGATGACTGCTTTTACTGCTACCTATCCACTCTGACAGTGGAATACAGGGCTTGCAGGTTTGCTAATACATTAAGCATTTTCAGGACCCGTTTCTGTCAATGAAATCAACTAGAATGGAATGGCCTACATCCATACTATTAAATAAATCTTTTAGCCTCTCAAAGAAGGAGATACTATTCAAATTTCCTATTATGAATGGTTGCCTGCCCACAGTAACTCCTGGCCCTGTTTGATAATTATTTGGGAGAATGCTAGTTGACAAACTCAAGAAGCATGTTGGACACTATTTCAATAATTTAGCTGCATAAACACATGAGTTTTTGTGTGTGGAAAGGCTCACTGACTATTTAATTTACCGAAAGAGACAGTTACAGAGGGCATCACTAAAGTACTTGACAGTTTTTCAGTACCCTTCCATACTTTCAGAGATTATACATTGATTTATCCTGCAGCAGAATGATGAAAACAGACAGATACAGCTAGGCTGGTTTAAATACTTTATTTATACTCATAATGAATAGACTCAAGATCAGTAATTGAATAGTTCAATTATTTTGACAGTTATGTTTGTGAGGGAAGCTAATTAGGAATAAAGTGCTCTCAGCCAGCAATTGCAGTTTTCTTAGCAGGGTAGTATGAGAACAATAGATGGCAAGCCCTTGCTGGAGACAGAAACCAGAAAATAACTCTTAGCAGCAATTGCTACTCTGACAATAATTTTTATTCCCAGTAGATTTCTGCTCATGTCAAACTTGAATGTGACTTATCTGATTTTGAGGGTTTAACAGAATGAATTGTTTTTCGAATTGGGCTGGGTTTGTTGTTGGTTTTTATTTTTAGTCTTTGCACTTTCCCTAAAGTGGTAAATCAAGACAATGTGTTATTGGAAGTTCTTCATTGCCACTGAAAGTACCAAATTAAGGGTTACTTTTTGGGTTTTTGGTTTATTTTAATGTTTATTAGCTTACTCATATTAGTAAGAGGTAGGACATCCTCCAAATGTACATAGATAATTTTAAAAATACTTAAAGGATGCTGTGTTATACTATTCTTCATACAGTTGGGTTAGTTTTGGATACAGAGGTTAGTTGTATAAATTATCAAACTATTTTTTATCAATATTCAAAGTACCAAAGATCTTCAGGTCAGCCATTATTCTTCTACCCCTTTCCTCATGAATTGAATCAATTAGATTTTATTTTTCTGTTACCATTCCAGGCATTAGGCACAATCTGAAATGCAAAATGTTTCAATGTACAATAATCATAGGGTCATGCAGTCATTTGCTGCTGCTTCTGGAAAGTTTCTAAGGACTCTGGAAAGGCACATTTGTCTAGCAACATTAAAGCATTGTTAGCTCAAAAGTGAGATAATTTACATTATTAACATCACATTGGTACAAAGCTTCATTCTGTTAGGTATGGCTTTGAAGCAAGTCATGTAGTGAAGTATAATTTTCCCCAAACTAGGCCAAACACTTGACAAAAATATTTTATTTGTTGATTAATTGAAAAAATCAATTACTGACTTGTAATTTGCTAATGTTATATCAGACAGAAAAGTCAGCTTTTCTTGTAAGCAACAAAAAGTTCTTCCATGGAATTTTTAAACTGGGTAACAAAGCCTTTGTGTCAACAAAAGAAAATAATTTTACTGGACAAGCAAGGTTATACTACTATTAACAAGCATAGCATTTTTAATAAAATTTATAATGTGATGTAGTAAAGTTAGACAATTTTCTAAACCTTCCAAAAAAACTCCATAAACCTCCAAAGAAAACAGGGAAATGTTTTTTCTTTGTCTACCAAAACCAACATGCTGAATGGTAATACTGTTTTGCAATTGAAACAATTAGAGAATAGCAACAAGAATCCATTTGCTATTAATTCTGAGATATTGTTAAAGTAGATTAATTGTGTATCTGCTGTACTTCAAAAATTATTTGTGATCAGAATTCTCCATTTTGTATCAGGGTAGACTCCAAATTCTTGTTTAACATCATTGCAGTTCAATTTGTACACAAAACTCTAAAATACTGCTAATGGAATATGTGTGTGCATTTGTCTAAAATTCAGCAAATTGAGTTCTTAAACTGCACCACATCACAGAAGCCGATGTTACTCAATAATTTTCTCAGAAATATTGTCATCACACTGTTAAGGTCATGTGCATTTGAACATCTGCAAGTTCAGGCAATGCATTTCCTTTTATAAAATTTAAATGCTCCCTCTTATAACTAAAATGGTTATTTCCATTTAAGAAGACATCCCTGAAAACCTCAGGCTTCTGAATGTTAAATAAAAAAAAAAAATAAAGCTTGCAAATACGTATAAACCTATAAATACTATGAAGTCTTTCATGAGAAAAAAAAGTCAGCATCTTAAAATTCTGGAACTTCCCGCTGAGTACAATGGAAGCAAACAACACATTAGAAAGCTTTAATTGCCTGCCTGTAGGAATAGTATTCTGAGTGTTGTAATGAAGTTCCTTTTTGTGGTTTGAGTTCTTAAAGTATATAACTTATTCTTCAATAATAAAACAAGTATTTATGCTGAGACCTTACTTCTTGTTTAACTTTATGATACTCACCGGTCAAAAGTGATCTTAATGGAATGTCCTGGTCTTGCCTCAATCACCCATTCACAGTTAAGTGAGTCCTTGTAGTATCCTGGCCACCCCGGTGGCAAGATAACACCACTTGATGCTGTCAAATGTCCACCACATGGTGCTGAAAGAAAAAAAAAAAAGTATATTTGTAACATACAAATTATTTATAATATATAATATTTTCAAAGAAATAGCAAAAAAATTAAAATGCATAGAAATGTAAGCTTAATATAGTTTTAATAGTTTAAGACAGTGTTATGAGCACTTTGTTTCCTTCAGACTCGTAAGGCCTACAATGTGTCTTATCAAGACTTATTACTCTCTATATATTTTAACACACAGAGCATGGCACTTGGGTCTGCCAGTCTTCCTTCTGTTGAAAAGCACAGCATCTTGTTAAAAAATGATACTGTCTCATCGCATTTAGATTCAGTACGATTCCACATTTACCTGGAAACATCAGACAAATTGTTCCAAGTAATTATTACTGTTGTACTGTGCCACCTTTTTGAGTAATCACTGAGCTCAGTGTAGCTGGCAGTTGTAAATATTCTATTGGATAATCGAATGGTTCAGGTTGAAGGAGATGTCTGGAAATCACCTAGTCCATTTCCCACTCAAAACTACAGATCGCACAGAACCATGTCCAGTCAGGATCATGCCTTTCCTCCAAAGTCAGACACTTCCCAGACTTTCTGCGCAATCTGTTTTAATATTTGATCACTCTCACAGTGCAAGGTTTTTCTTATCTTTAAATAGAAATCCATGTATTTCAGTTTCTGTTCACTGCCTCTTGTCTGGTCATTTTACACCATTGAGGAGAGTCCTGCTCCACCTCCTTTAAACCATCCTATCAGTTATCTGTACATATTGACTAGATCTCTCTTGAGTCCTGAGCCTTTTCGTGTCAAGTCAAGACAAGCACAGTTCTTTCAACCTCTTCTTGCATGCAGATGCTCCAAGTCCTTATTTATCTTTGTGACCCTTCTTTGTGACTCACTGCAGTATGTCCACATTTCCCTTGTACTGTGGATCCCAGGAGTGCACACAGTGCTCCCAACACAACCTCACCAATGCTGAATAGATGGGAAAAATCTGTCATTTTTTCTCAGCCCAGTTCTCCTGCCTCTCTCGTTCCTCTGAACAGCAGCACAAACATCTGGAACACCAGCCATTCCCCCCAGTTTTACATCATCTTCAGACTTGCTCAGAGTACATTCTGCCTCAGCATTCAATTCAGTACTGAAGATTTTAAACAGTATTGGATGCTGACCCCTGGGCTACACCTCCATCAATTAGCCTTCAGTTGTGACACTGCCTACAATTCTGTGAGCCAAATAGTTCAGTCAGTTTTCAGTCCACTTCACTGTTCACTTCTATAGTCCCTACTTCATCAGTTTGTCATTGAGAATTTTGCATGACACAGTGCCAAACACGTTACTAAAACTGAATATCCATTACTCTCCCCTCATCCATCAGACAGTTCATCTTAATGCAAAAAGGCTATTAGGTTGGTCAGGCATGATTTTCCTCTTCATAAATCCATGTTGATTACTCCCAGTCACCAAAGTTTTCCTCATTTTGTCCTATTTTTGTCTTGGACAGAGTTAATTTTCTCACAGTAGCCTTGAGGGGGCAGAGTTTGGAGCTATGTGGGCACACCAGGGTGGTTATTCTATACCACTCACACCATCTCTGGGGGTCAGAAGTCAGGGACTTCACTTGCAAGAAGAAGAGAATGTGACGTGAGGTAGAGGAAAAACATGAGCAGGAGGATCTGGGGGGGGCATTTTGTCTTTTTCTCAGTGGCCACCCACACGTGGAGCCTGATTGGATTGGCTGGTCAGTCAGGCAGTGGGTGAGCATTTTTTGTATATAAATCACCCTCTCTTGTATACTTTTGTTGTTAATTTGTTGTTGTTCTTACTACCTTATATCATTGCTGTTTTTCTATCTCAACTCAGAACATCTGCCTTTTGTCTCCCTCTCACAGGAGGGGGTGGAGGTGAAAAGAGCAGCTGCATGTGGCTTAATTTCCAGCTGGGTTTAAACCACAGCACATGGCTTGGAAATGGTTTCAAGGAATATTGTTGCATCACCTTTCCCAGTGAGAAAGATGAGACATGTAGCTCTTCAGGTCTTCACTCTTTCTGTTCTCCAAGACTGGAATTTGCTTTCTTCCAGTCCTCTGGGATCTCCCTGGTTTAAATCAGCTTCCCAAGATATTGAGTGACCTTGTGATGTTATTGGATGGCTTATTCAGAAATCTTGGCTGCATCCCATCAGACCCATTCCTCTATGTCAAATTTGTTTGAATGTTCTCTAACCTGATCCTCCTCCATAAAAAGTTAAAAAAAATGTATTGCAAGCGGGTTGTGAAAATGACAGGGCTAGACAGGGGCATTTTTCAGAGCGAAATTAAAGGACTTTGGAGCAGGATTAAACAACAGCAGAAATGACAGAACAAATTTAGGCAAACATGAGTCCCTTAAAAATTTAAGCTGTCATGGCACAGGGCCTTGGGATATTATGTTTTACTAAAGGCTATGGCACAGCATAACACAGGAATACTTTCAAGGTCAGGTAAATTTATCTTAGTATAGTTTATATTGTCCTCACAGAAGAAGACAGTGGTATCATAATCAGAAAATTCCACATTTCAGTGCAGGAAATATTGTTATATTTCTTCTGTTTCTCTAAGTAGTGACAAACTAACCTATTATGCCACATATAAATGGATGGCAACATGAATTTGTGAGTTGTAAATTAATATGCTGAGTTTTATTTCAATGTTTTTAGTAACACAAAAAAAAACTAATCAGAGAGGTTTGTTTGATTTCACTTATGACTTGCACTCATCTCTAGGAATTTTTTTCCATATTTGAGTGATAGAAGCAACCACAAATCCTGAAACACACCAAATTTTTGCTTTTCTTTGAAGCAAAATAAAAGGCCAGTAAAATAGCATTTACCTTACATGTGTACAGTTAATGAGGAAATAAATTTATTCCATAGTGTTTTTTTAAATTAAATTTCATCATATTATGAAAAAGAACAGTCATAAGACTGTTGATCCTCAACTGATCCCCAGCTGCACTTCACGTACATCATTTACTTCATGTATTTCAGGTGTTGCTTACAGAGACTGTTATGTATAAAAAAAGCACAGAGCAGAGCAACAGCAAAAAAACAGCACTTGTTCAGAAATCTCAGACAACTAGAAGCAATCTAAATCATGATTAGGATTCTTAGTCTATAATCCAAGCCTGGAAACTCCTTCAATTATCAAGAGAATCCACATCAGAAAGGAACATATCCTGAACTACTTCCTTCTATAAAAGAAACAAAGAGCAAAATCTAAAAAAACCAAAAACCCCTAAACCAGTCTATTAGTTTAATCTTTTCCTCATTAAAAACCAAGTAAACATTCCAGAAGGTTCAAAGAAAGGATAACTGAAGGGCACCTATATATTTTCTGAAAAGGTATTTTCTGTATTTTTTTTCTCTCTTTCTTTTTCCCTTCAAAGTTCTCAATATTGGTCCTCTATCTATGCTGTTTCAAAAATAAAATTACACAAAGATTACACTGAATATGTTAACAATTAAATCTAGAGTTTCAAAATGAGAAAAAAAATCTTCTGACAAAAAACAACACTCCCTACTTTGTAGTGGGCTGGGTTTGCTCTAAGAATAAAAGAAAAACACTGTTCCACTGTGTAACATGCTTTAATCAGGCAAAGAAATTTTGTTAGTACAACATCTAGGTTCACATACACTTCTTACTGACTGCAGACATGGGAGGATTCTTCAGTATTACTAAATTTTCTTTGAAATGCAGAGTCTTATGAGAACTGAGCTCTCAAATTCCCCAAATAACAAGAAAGTGATATGATCCAGATCCTTAAGTAATTGCAATGACATGGAAATTGATGGAAATTAATGGAGATTTAGGTTTGGATTACTTTCTCTCCAAAAAACCTTTCAGTTTGGTGCCTGTCTATGTATCTATTGTTTAATAAAAGGTATACATTTTGAACATGACTTTTAAGAAACATACTTTAATCATTTATTAAATGCACTCACCTGCCTTGACTTTAGGACCTATCAGTTAAACATCAAGCAATTCTTCTTACTGTATTTCATTCTAAAGAGAGTTTTAAACCTAAGTAGAGATCATCTTAGTCTATTTATTCACCTAAGAAAGGACAAGCAAATAAATTTGCAAAATTTTTGGGAATATCATGGATATTAAACATAGCTCTGGTTTTCACTATGTTTGTCAGAAATAAGTGTCCTGTAGATTATAATATTACACACAGAAACTCAGGAATACTTTCATTTTGAGAAAGGTAAAGGGGTAAATTTTCAAAAAGGACTTTTATATAGAAGCTTTATTTGCTCCTTACGTGGTAGATAATTGTTCTTCAGTGTGCTACAGTCAAAACTGTTATAGCAGTTATAATTCACAACCGAGTAATGATGGCAACAATCAGAACTTGGAAACAATAGCAACCAGATTTTTAGAATGCTAATTTATTCCAAGAATATAAAAGCACGTGATCTTGTTTCTATTACTGTGCTTTCACTTGACTGGAAGAGTGTTAGGATGAATTAATAACTCCAGGTAAAGCAGTCTTATTTATGTGCAAAATGTAAAAAGTAAGCTAATTTTAAATAGTGTCATTATTCAAACTGTAGGTGCAAAGCAGATTGTGCCCTTACCTTCACAACGTGGGACAGTGGAGCTCCACACTACATTTCCATCTTGCATAATACAGGTTATGGATTCAGAGCCTTGAGTCTTCACAAAGCCATCATCACAGTGAAAGGAAACAGAACTTCCCAGAAGGAACCTGTCTCCAAAACGCCTCCCATTTATAGGAATGCCTGGATCATGACACTCATTCTGACCGAAGGCTGATAAAAACATAGTAATAATACTGGTAATAAAACCCACAATAATAGCAAGAACAAAAACCATCCATTTAAACTTTGTGTCTTAGGTTTTTTTTAGAGGAGGGGAATAATAACTCAGTTGTAAATACAGTAATATGTAACACATATAATATAGTAATATATAATTCAAAGTATAGAATATTTCTCAACAAAAAGTCAGCTCCAATTCCAATGACATTCACAGACATGCAACATAATTGGAATTCAGAAGTTTTTAGATATATGTGGCTTAGATACACAAGAATAATTTGCCTAAATTTTCCTCTGGATAAAATCCAGCTGTTTTGCCTCTAACATACGGGAATAGGGGTTGTTTAACCTGAAGAAAGAGAGGATGAGGGGAGCCCCCATTGCTCCCTAAAACTATCTGAAAGGAGGTTGTAGCAAAGTGATTATTGGCCTCTTCTCTCAGGCACCTGAGAGAGGATAAAACAAGAGGAAATGGCTTCTCCTTTTTTCTTCCTGCCATTTTTCTAAGGACAAAAACTATGCCTTCCTATAAAAGCAAAAGACCAATTTAGGCATCTAAGACTTAAAAAAGATTGAAATCAATGAATTCCAGCTTCATGTGGGGAATGTCTCTAAATAATGCAAGAAAACACCTTGGCCACAAACACTATTATTTTAATTGACACAACACAGAAACAGTGCAAAAGGTCTCAAAGACAACTTTATTGTCAATTAACTTCTATAACCTTAGAAGATTATTCCTTCAGTTAAAATGATAACCTCTGTATAAGTAGCACCTTTGATAGACTCATAAAACTTTTAGGAAAGTCAGCAATCTATGGCAAATGTAAAAATGTTTTCTACTTGACAATGCTGTTACTAGTTTTCTATTGAGAGTACTGTTTAGTAATATATTTTTATATAAACAAAACAGAGGGCCATCTGTAGCCAGGTATTTCTTAGCCTGGTTGCCCTAACAGGAGAGAATTATTTTGTCATTAGCTCTCTATATATACATGACCAGTGGGACCACATTTAACAACTTTTGGACTGGTTGTCACAGTTACAATTAAACTTTGTACATTTAAAAATTGCCTTCTCAAAGGTAGCACATTCTTAAAATGCATAAAGAGACAGTAGCCAGATAGAAGAATTATTCTCAGTTAGTGTAGTCTTATAGGAAAGAGTTCAGCTGTGTTCTAGACACTAGAAAAACCAGAGTGTAACTCCTATGTGTAGTGCCGAAAAGAGATCTCTGTTCTTAAGGGTTTGTATTCTTAGATTCCACCCCACTCAACTAGATAAAAACATACAAAAGCAAAGCACGTTCCCAGAACTATCTTTTTGCATTGATGATTACTTTTATGCTTTTCCGATTAATACCTCAATATTTGAGATCTAAGATTAATACCTTTGTGAACTTATTCCTGATGGATCCATTGAGAAGTACATTAAATAACATGCACTGGATACTTTGAGGTGAAAGATCTGGACTTTAGTTATGGGATCTGCATTTACACCATATGAACAGAAAAGACAAATAATAAATAATGAAGGGAATTCCTCAGCACTATCACAAATAAAATAAATAAATGATAAGGATTCAGATAAGCTAATGAATACAAGGAAGACATCTGAAAATAGTGCAATTGTACAATAATGACAAGTTACTTCTGAAATATAAAGAAATAGAAATAGAAATAGAAATAGAAATATGTTCTCTGTTTTAATTATTATGAAGAAAGCAAACAACTAGGCATAAAATAAAAAGCGGAAGTTCTTACTTGTGTAAGTGATATTAAATCCTCTTCCAGTGGTAGAGTGATCTGACTGAAATTCAAGTCTTACTATGTGCCCACTACTAGCCAATTGAGAAGGGACCTCATTGCCAGAAAATGTGCCAAGAGGTGGTAAATCTGAAATCCCATCATCTTTGATTGTAAGGTAGTCAAACTGAGGTTCTACATCAAAGTCGTTGAAAATCAGATGGATTCTGCTTCCTGGCTCTGAGATAATTAACCAAACACAGTTCATATTGTTCCCATATTCCTCAGGATAATTTGGAGAAAGAATAATTCCGGATGGTGTGGTGAAATTGAAGAAACATGAAACTAAAGGAAAGAACAATAAGATTCTCAAAATATTATCCACAAACTTTATAAATGTTTGTCTATATTTTTTTTATTCTTGTAGAAAAGGATGATTTTGAAGCCTGAATGTCAAAACTACTACACATGCAAACAGAAAATGTTTAACACTTTCAGAATAGTTCTCCAATTTTTCTTCTCCCAAGTGAATCCAAGTGACTGAAGCAGAGCCTGCAAAAGATCAGCATGTAGTGAATAGCAAAGAAAGCAAAAGTAATATTTGATGCATCAGAGTTTGCAAAAATCGGCAGGTTTGTTCTAAAATGAAAATGTGATCTCCAAATTTGAATGATTTTTTCAATTATGTTTTAAACTGTATTTAACAATTAAAAAAAAATTAAGCACAAGGGCCAGTTTTGTCTGTAGTATACAAAGTTCACGCTGATGTAAATAACAGTGGAAATTTAGATGTGACTGAATCAAGAAATCTTAGGAGTATATGGTCTGAACTTATTTTACCCTAGTTTCCCTTTGATGGCTTAAACAAAATCAAAAATGATTCATAGCTATCATCTTTTTTTTTACTCTTTTGAGGCAATTTTCATCAAGACATTGCCTAACTGGTTTCAGAGAGTTGACCTTGTGACTGGTACTGTAGGCAGAAGTACTGTATATTCAGAAAGGGGAAGACTCACTGAATATTAGTTAACACAAAGAACAGCCATTATTCAGCTTTTCAAATGTGTCAAATTGAGCTCTGTGTATGTAAATAGATGTTAGAGATTCCATGCTCTTTCACAGGGCATGTGCATATATAACACTGGAAGCACAGTAAAATACTCTACATTGTCAACACAAACTGAGAGAATTCAATGCAATACAGCACCATGAAGAGCCACAACTTCTGTCTTCCAAGGGAACTGCAGCTGAACTGCCTCTGTGCTTAGGCTTTACATGCTTACACACATTTCAGCATTGCAAGGCATATTGAGAATTACTCTGGTCCAGAGCAATCTTGCTCAGGTCATTAAGTCCTGTACCAACACAGCTTCAAAGTACAAGCATGTCCAAATAGAGTAGGACACCTCACAAAGGTTGTTATGGTTGTCAAATCCAGCATGGATATTACTCTTTATAGGAAAATTTAACACGATCTGCAGAACTGGAGTGCCTGATGTACTTGTGTACTTGAAAGATTTGCTCTATTTTATGAGAAAGGAAAAAAAATAAAAGGAAAAAAATCCAACCCAACCCAAATAAACTGCCCTCTCATAAAAACAAAAACACACAAACAAACAAAAAACCAAAAAACCCCCAACCAAACACTAAAAAAAAAAAACCGCAGCAACTCTCTTTTAACAAATATATTTTATCATTTAAAACAAAAATCACAACTAACGACCTTACTTAAACTTTTCCCATGTTCAATATTCTGAACTTCTTTATATTCATATTCACACCTTTGTGATATATCACCAAAAAAAAAATCACAATCTTTTCTTATGTGGTTCTGCAGGCTGTTTTGCACTGTCAGAATGAAACATGTATTTGCCACAGAGTCCTTTTGAACACTTATCTGCTATTAGGAATTGCTAATTTAGAATCGAATTCAACACATGTTTCACACATTTACATTAAGAATGTTAAGTGGTTCAATTGCATATAAAATGAGTGTAAAGAACTTTCTAAAACAGTCCTGTGTGACGTTCCCCATAAATGAGCTACAGAGTGAATTAAAAAAAAAAACAAACCTTGACAGAGAAAGTCTTCAAGGTATTTTAAAGTATTTTCCTGTTGATTAGTCACAAATATTAAGACGTGCAAGAGGTTAAGGTCAGAAAAATGATACAGGAAAAAATATAATAATTCTTACAAACACAGCTGGGTTTGTTGCCAGACCACTGGTTATTTTGTTGGCATGTAATCGTTCTCTCTCCCACCAGTTCAAAAGCTGCTTGACATTCAAAGGTAAGTGTGTCTCCATGCAGAAAACTGCTGCCAGTCCTTTTCCCATATGATGGAATTCCAGGATCTCCACAACCTCCTTTCTCTATTTCTGAATATCGAAAAATTCAAATGCAATAATTAGGAAAGTGTATTTGCAATCAAATTATATGGCAGAATCAGAAGTACTTTCCAAATATTTGTCATTATACCTTAAACTAATATATACAGCTGAAAATGAACTAGAGGAAAATGCTGTGCAACTGCCTTAAAGATGACTTAGGATCTAAAATTCTTTCACAAGCTAATAGTTTCCACACCTGCATTGCTGCACTGCTGAAAATAACAAAATACTTGTATTTTAGTGCATGACTACACTGAATTACAGCATATTTGAAGGTAAAAGTATGAAGTCACAGTCTCCATCCTACCCTGGAGACACAGTATGTGTAGATTGTTTTTTTTGGAAAAGAAGTACTTGTACTAAAGAATCTCTTAACTCTCGTGTCTGCAATTCCATTTATGAGTCTATTAACAATATGATTAAAAGTATATAATCTCTAATAGAGTCAATAGATTTCAGTTTTAAATAGCTTAAGTATAATAAAAACAAAATTGAGGAATTATTTCTTAATCTCATACTTCAAATTAGAGCCACATTTTCCCCAGCTGCATTCAGCTATGCTTAAAATAAATTAACATTTTGGATAATTCTTCAAGATACTCTCTAGAAGCTCTGTTTCTTAAATTATTTCATTTGTAGATCTCAAATCTACATAAACCAGATAAGGCTATAAAAATTCAAGTCTCATGAAATTTATGAATACCATAAGTATTAGAAAAGAAAATATAAGTATTAATTGCCTGTGATAGAATCATCTTACAAAATACTATACACATGTCTGCCCATCAGAAAATGAAGACTCTATTTCTTTGTCATTAAAAAATACCAACAAAGCATAAATTTCAGGTTCTCTAAAACACAATAGAAGAATTTTTGAATCAAATTATTTTATACTGAAAAGCCAAATAACTCATAAAAAATGTCAAAAATAATTACATTAACTTTATTTCTATTTAAACCTTCAGGGTCTGTGCTTGTTTGTTCAACATAAAAACAATCCAGAAAACAGATTTAGAAAACACTTCTGAGGATGTCTTATTTGCATTTTGACAATAAATAAAATTGAAAAAATTCCATCCAGGTCTAGGAATCTATATCTTCACAAACCTTGAATTGAAGACTATATTTATCCCTAACAGGAATTCTACTCTGGTCAAAAGTTATTCAGGCTGACAGAAAACACTCATTGTAATTCATAGTATCATCATAGGATCATAGAATTTGGGTTTGAAGGGGCCTTAAAGATCTCCTAGTTGTAACTTCTTTGTTGTGGACAGGAATACCTTCCACTAGGCCCATGCTCCTCAGATCTGGCCTGGCCTTGAATACTCCCAGGGATGAGGTATCCACGACTTCTCTGGGCAACCTGTTCCTGTGCCTCAGCACCCTCACAGTAAAGAATTCCTTCCTAAAATCTAATCTAAAGCTACCCTCCTTCACTTTAAAGCCATTCCTCTTGTTCTACAACTAGATGCTGTTGGGAAAAGTACTGCTGCAGCTTTCTTGAAGGCTCCCATTAGGTACTGAAGGTGCTCTGAGGCGTGTTCACAGAAAGGGCTCTCGAGCATCAGACCAGGCTGCTCAGGGAAGTGGCTGAGTTGCCATCCCAGCAGTATTTAAATGATATGTAGATGTGGCACTGAGGGACATCATGGAGTGGTGGAATCGGCAATGCTGGATTTATGGTTGGACTGATAATCCTACATGATCCTCTGATTCTCTTTAGTCAAAAGCTACGTTTCCATTACATTAACCCAAAACTAATGGAAGATGCAGAAGTCCAAACTAATGGTTTTGTATTTACACATAAAGAATATTCTTTCCTTATAACTAGATCTAGAGTAGTATATGAGTAATGGTTCCCAACATTTTTCTATCCTCTGGGATTTTGCACAGATTTTTTCTTTATTGTCCTTTCCAATACATGTTTGACTTGTCAGTGAAAAATTTTTTTAAAATTTAATCAGTGATTTTTTAAAAAATGCCTAAATGCAGCTGAAATGCAGTGTGTATTGCTCCAACACGTTTTGATTATGCTGTTTCATAAATGAAAAGACGCCCTGTATCAGTCTGCTAAAAAAAGAGAACATTTCAGACAAATTCCATTGAAGTTATGTTGAGCTCTTAGAAAAATCATTTGGGATAGAAAATGTTCTTAAAATAACAAACATGAAAATGAAATCTATGCTAACCTATTCAGCATGGCAATTAAAGCCCTGGTGTTTTAGGATTATTCTGTGTACTCATTCAATGTTGGACTTCTTTTGATCTGAGTTCTTAGAGCTGTGTGTACTTCATGATGTTTGTACATAAACTCTCAAGTCTAAATTTAAATATCAGCTTCCTCTGGTTACCAAAATATTAATATTGATCTTATGCAATTGTTCTTGGCTTTCATGTACCCTCTTTCAATAGCCTAGGGAAACAGACTTTTCATCTTGTTTGTAAACTAGAAATATTTACTCAGTTTCAAGGAATATTCTTTCTTTAATGTTAGAAGAATGACAAGATTTCTGACTGTAAGGTCATATCTCTCTGAATTTAATTGAAAGACATTTCTGTTGCAATGAAGAAATATGGCAATTCAAAAGTGATATTAAGCATTTAAATATGTATCATAACTACTATTTGAAAGGTGTCACATTGCAAGTCAAGTCTTTTTTGATGTAAAGACTTTGACTACAGTATCTGAAATTTATAATAAAATAATTCATAGTTTTGAAGATTTTGCACTCTTAAACTTACTCATGGTAGGAATATTCTACCTTTTTTCCCCATGTTACTAGATTAAAAATACACAGTTTAAATTAAATTCTTAGTGTTGCTGTGTTTTCATCCACACTATCCAATATTCTAGCTTAGACAATTAGTGAATCATCTAATCATTAAATCTGAATCTGGATACAACCCAAAGAGTATAAATAATAATCTCATACATTTATAATTCAGATGTATAAATATAATTTAAACTAAATACATGTTTTTAACATATGTGAGTTGAGCAAATTTTTGGGATATAAAATAACCTTAAGGTTTTTATCAGAAAGTTGAAGTCAATAGCTTTAAAACCTAAACTAATTATTTGACAATATTTCATAATTATCATCTTATTTATAGTCAAGAAGCTTAAGGGAAGCTGTGAACCGATGCAGGTATACATTTACCCCCCCCTAAAAAAAAAAAGAAAAGAGAGTTTAACATTTAAACTCTGAGAGGTCACAGAAATTCATGTTCCATATATGAGAAAAGTGATTTATTTTATTTCCTTTTATTCCTCATGCCTCCCTGTGCTAACAGTCATAATACCTAATGTAGTTTAAAAAACACAAAGGACAAACTCTTATACAAACAAAACCTTATAAAACAAGAAGGGACAGAAAGATGCTCAGGTTTGCAGAGGAGGACATAAGTAAAGGAATCATATTATATACATGGTTCCTGCAATAGAGCATAGAAACTACTACTAAAAAACAAAATGGTAAATCAAAACTAATACAAAAAAATGTTTCAGATAGCACATAATTGGACTGTAAAAGTGGCTATTAAAGTGAAAATGAAGTTGGCCTACTGCTAAAAAGAGAATGGCCTTACATGACAATTTTATAAATGACCACAATTTTGTCATTATTCTGGTAAATTTCTTCAAAGAAATTTAACAGTGCAATTTATTATCAGTCTCCAAATATAAAAAGAGAAGGCATTCACAGATCATATAGTTCCCAGCAGCATTTTAAGAGGCTCTCACATTTTCTCTGAAATGTTTTGTCCTTGCTGCTATCAAAAAGACCACAGATCATATCCAGCAGATTAATTTTTGCTCCTTCCACCTTATTGCATTCTGTATCAATATTAAGAAACCCAAACATGACTTTATAATCAGATGGATTAAAAAAAAACCAACAATTTTCCTAGGAAGTCAATTTAAACTAACAGTTCACTATCATATGGTGGCTTGCTGGTAATAATAATATTGTATTGCATCATATCTTACAAAAATCCCTGAAAGCAATAAAAAAAGGCAGAAAACAAACTTTACAATATGTTCTTTAAGTTTAATATTTACTGTGTACTTAAATATGTTATTACAGAATGCAGGAAAATAAAATGTTGGTTTGTTTGCAATCAATTTTACATGTTCATTGATAAACGCAGATCAAATCTGAACAACAGCGAGGAAGGAGCTTTTTGTTACCTGTTGCAAAAAAATGTATGATACCTACTAACCAAAATTTGTAGGAAAAAAAAAAAAAAACCTTGGAAAAAAAAAATTGTTATGAGTATGCAGGCACAATGATAGGTTCTGATTTGACAGCTAGGACCCCAGGAACAGAGACTCTGGCATACTAAATAATTCTATGAAACTGTAAGCTATTGAAAATGTTAAGAATTACTGGGAAAGGAACAGTGAACAGAACAGAGAATAGCAGTCTGTTCTCACACAAAAACCTTCAAAAATTTCATTTCCATGTTGAATTTTACATGTAGGACTGCTCTTCTATTTAAAAAAGGCAGCATTAGAACTAGAGGAGGAAAACAAAAGATCAAAGTTACTGAGGAAATGAGAACAAGTTAAATAGACTGCAAATCTCTTTTTCTGAGGGATGAAATACATGTGTTCAAAAATTGTTTGACAAATACATGGAAGAAAATCTTATTAAGAGACAAATTACTTGGGGCATGCATCACTGAAAACAGAGAAAATATTCTGTTTCTTGATTTATCACCTATAATTCAGCATTTCTTCCTTAAACACCTATTATTGTCAAGTACCAATATTCTTTTGGTCTCACTGTAGATTTTTATTCTAATATTTTGTGATAAAGAACATGATATTGTTCAAATTATAGTGTTCATCTTGCTTTACTAACAGAAAGAGTAGGGCCTGTCAGCACAAAGGACTGAGCAGTGCCCTGAACAAAAAGCTAGCACAGAGTTATCCTGTGGAAAGAAAATTAAAATGTTATGAAAAATAGAAAGTACAGGATAAAGGAAGTGCAGCTGCCTCAGAAATTATCAGAATAACATAAGGGTGAATACTGTGAAAGGCAAACCATGGGATGAGGCAGAAGGCAGTAAAAAAACTTGTAGGATTAAATTGTCATTAAAACTAAGAGAAAGAAAAAGCAGGAAAGGAGAATGAAGAACACTTTCTCTTATCTAGATGAAAATGTTTAAATAAAATTAAGAGAAGGGCAGGATAGGAAGAGAACAGCTTAAGGACCATTTTGAAAATGCAGACATATTCAAGGGAACAGGGCCTAATTAAATTCAGTACTTAAACTGAAGCAGTCGATGAACTATTAGCAATTATCTTCAAGAACTTATGGAGAACAAGGGAGATCCTTCATGACTGAGCAAGGTCACATGTATTAACTGTCTCAAAAACTGGAGAGAAGAAGAACGAAGAAATTAAAAAAAAAAACTTGTGTATCTAATTTGTCCCCTCAAACTGGGAAAATTATATGCTTTATCTTCCTTTACAATGGAGTATCCTTAAACATATGTACTTAAAATTATCTTAAGTCCTGACAAGAAAGACATGGTAGCTATCTGGAAAGAAAATCAATGAGGTATTACTAGCAAATCATCTGTAACAGGATTGTAAATCATATGTAACTGATCCTTAGCAAAGTGATGTAACTGCCAACATAAAACCACTATTTCTGAAGGGTTAAAAGATAAAAATATAATTACCAGTAGTTAACATGATTTTATGGAAAATTTGCCATGTCATACAAACAATATGTTTTTCAGATTATAAACTCAGATGACACAATATATTTGGACTTCTTTCAACCATTTGAATTAGTGACACATGGGATTCTAATTAAGAATTGGCATCATAGAAAATTAATTTAGCACACATTAAATGGATTGCAATTATATAATTATAGTAGTTTGGAGCAAAAATGTGAATAGATCTTCCAATAGAACTATTAGACAATAGAACTTCTTCAATTAGCTTAATCTATACTTTTTTATACCAATCCTAACAATTTGTTACAGAAATATTACAGAAAAATAGATAAACAACACTGTCACAGTATTACAAGAAGCTTTAACCTGACATTATAGGTGTACAGTCTTCTCAAGCACATGTACCCACATAAGCACTGCTTTTTCTTATACTCTTAAAATAAACCCTCACCAAAATTTCAAGCCTGTGGCAGCTGACAATTTTGTAAAATAAAATTAATGTTAGATGGGAGGACCTAATTTTTCCTGAGTATCCACTTTTGTAGCTTACAGTGGGTGTGCCTCTGCTTTAAAACCAGGAGTGATAAGTACAGTTTCATAAAACAAAATGAAAGATTAAAATCATGTGTGGATTTGCTGTAGCTTCAGCTCAGGACTTTTCTAATGTAGCTTGTAGAAGCAGTAAGTGCTGAAATGGAAAATGTTAGCTTTGGAAGCAACCAAATGTACCACTATTAGTACAGTGTGGATGTCCAAATTGTTTTCACTTATAATATTTCAGTAAAGAAGCAAGAAGGACGAAG